>MU226416.1:1421546-1514107 GCA_018584345.1 Thuja plicata
AAGCTAGATGCCAAAAGTGATGAAGGTATTTTTCTGGGGTATTCTACCAAAAGAAAAGCTTTTAAATGTCTAATTAAGGCTTCTAACAAAATAGTTGAAAGTGCAAATGTAAAGATTGATGAATTTGTAGAGAAGAATGAGCTAGAAAGCACAAAAGAACCAGAGGACTACAACAAGTTTGTATACTGTGAAGAACCCACAACTCTACTTGAGCAACAATGCTTAAATCAAGAACACCAGAATGTTGTAATTGACGGTCAGAATGTTGTTACCGACGGTTAGGATAATGATCAAGATAATGAGCAAGGTAATGAAGATCAAGCTGATATGCAAAGAGCTATACATGTACTTGTAAGATATGTAAGAAGGAACCATCCAGAGGACCAGATCATATGAGATAAGAAAGTTGGTACACGAACAAGAAGTAAGTCATTAAACTCAAATTGCTTAATTTGTGAGTTTGAACCAAAATCTATCAATGTTGCACTAGACAATGAAGAATGGATAAGTGCTATGAATGATGAGATTGAAAAGATTGAGAAGAACAAGACATGGTCACTTGTGCCAAGACCAAATGACAAAAATGTCATCGGTACAAAATGGATATTCAAGAACAAACTGAATGAGAATGGAGAAGTCACAAGGAACAAAGCAATACTAGTATGAAAAGGGTATGCACAAGAGGAAGGTATGGACTATGGAGAAACCTTTGCACCCATTGCAAGGCTAGAAGGAGTAAGAATTATACTTTCTTATGCTTCATACAAACGATTTAAGGTATATCAAATGGATGTCAAGTCAGCATTCCTAAATGGAATACTTGAAGAAGAGGTATACATTGAGCAACCAGAAGGGTTTGTAGATCCAGACAAAAGGAACATGGTATGTAGACCTAACAAAGCCTTGTATGGATTAAAACAAGCTCCCAGAGCCTGGTATGAATGACTTCATTCCTATCTAATAAATATTGGATTCATAAGAACTAGTGAGAACATTAATCTTTATTTGAAAGAAGATACTAATGCTAACACTTTGATTTCTAAAATATTTGATTATGCCATATAATTTGGAGGCAATGATATGCTATTGAAATCATTTGTAGATGAGATGAGCAAGGAATTTGATATGTCTAAGTTTGGAGAGATTAAGTTCTTTCTTGGTCTACAGATCATTCAACAAAGTGAAGGTATTTTCATTACACAGTCCAAATACATCAAAGAAGTTCTGAAAATATTCAAGATGGAAGATTCCAAACCTGTTGGAACACTGATAGCTACTGGATGCAAATTAACAAAGGAAGACAAGACAACAGAGGTAAATTAGACTGTATACAGATCAACGATAGGAAAACTCATGTATGTTGTACACACTAGACCAGATACTGCACATGCAGTAGGAATTATTGCTAGATTTTTTTCTAACCCCAGGGAATCACATATAACTATTATGAAAAGGATTCTAAGATATTTGAAGAATACTGAGGAATTTTTCTTATGGTATAGAAGAGAAGGAAAATTTGAACTAAAAGTGTTTATCGATGCTGATTGGGCTAGAAATCTTGATGACCGGAAGAGCACAACTGGAGGAGCATTCTTTATGGGTGACAGACTTGTCACATGAATTAGCAAGAAGCAAGGTATGCATCTCTTAGTCTACTATAGAAGAAGAATATGTTGCTGCTATCACAAACTACTCAAATATTGCATGGATCAAACAGTTGCTGGAAGGGATACATATGAAGATCAAAGAACCAATGGTTATCTATTGTGATAACACCAGTGCAATAAATATTTCCAAGAATCTAGTCATGCATGTGAAAACTAAACACATTGCCATCAAGTATCATTATTTGAGAGAGAAAGTTTAAGAAAAAGAGGTGATACTTGAATATGTGCAATCAAAAGAAAAATTGGCTAATATCTTCACCAAGCCACTACCCAAAGATACATTTGAGTACCTGAGAAAGAGACTAGGGGTCAAACCCATGTCTACTAGTTAGTAAAAAGGATTGAATGCTACATCAACCATACATTATGAAAATATCATTCATGATTGATGCAAACAAAATCTGAACTTCAAAGCTACATCTATATACAACAAGGTATATATCAGAACCAAGCACATGACCAAATTGTTATATTGATAATGGATAAGGGAAATTCAAGGAATATATTATGGACAGAAGAAATTGTTTGACAGAATGTCAGATATTTGTAAAATATTTGTTTGGCATTGTCGTCAAAGGGAGAGAATGTATTCATATTATCATCAGAAACTATTCATTATCAAATTACTCCAAACAGGGAGAGATCATATCCATAGGGAGAGATCATATCCATAGGGAGAGAATTTTGTATAAAATTTGCAAACAATGGACACAACACATCAGAAGAAGAAAAGAGAAAAGTTGCAAGAATCACATCTAAGCTTACACAGAGCTTACTGGCAGTCAGACATTTTATCAGTTATCAAAATAAACTATTTGGTAATTTGATGAATCTCAACAATTTTATTTCATATTGTATTAGCAATAGTATAGTGTTATAATATAGCATGTTGCCATAAATGCCAAAGGGAGAGATTAATGACATGTAACTAATTGAATGCTTGACTATATTAAGTTGAAGATGATGCAAGACATTAAATCAGTCAATGGTTTGTATTGTCATTGATGTCAACTTGATATCATCTGTATGGTCATACCAAAGACTTCAGAGAATCAATGGAATATAGATTATGCTTTCTGTAATGCATAAAAGTCAAGTACTCACCAAGTGAAAAACCACACTAACGGAGTGCACACCATCGGTAAAGTCAAAGAAAAAGTAAAAGTGATCCCTGATGAGCAGAAGACAATGTTTCCCGATGAAGAAGAATCACAAGATGCCCGACGAGATAAAAATAGTGTTGTCTGACGAGGAAGATCCAATGATGCCCGATGGATAGAGATCCTGAAGCTAACTGAAGCTGCACCGACAGAACTGGCAGTTGTCACCGGTGACAAACTGCATAATTGATCAACAGAACAGAGAGATCAGAAAATGACAAAATATCTAGCTGGCAAAGTTAAAGGATAGACTTAACTGGTTATTTTATTTTCTTTATTCAACCACCGTTAAGTAATTGATTTGTACAGTTGTCAAGAAGATAACTATGAGATAAATCAGGAGTTAATGTTGCAAATCAATTTGGCTAGATTGTTTTTCACACCAAGAATCAAGAATCTAGAACCTAGAATTAAGGAATATCATGTCTATTTAAGAGATAAGCATAATTCATTTCGTAGAAGAAATCAGATACACAGGGGAGTGAATTGATAAAAAGATACTAAAGAGAAACTGATGAAGGATAAACTTCATGCAGTCCTAATCAATCAAGCTAAGGGAGAGCTAAATAATTTCTACAGACACCAACACATAGTGAACCAAAGCATAACAGAGCAGAAAGAGTTAAGTACAAAGGAATTGAATTGATACATTGATCAAAAAGATAGTGAAAGTAAATAGATCTGAAAATCTGCAATTAAGTTGCATAAGAAATAGGTCATTTTGTTTCAGTTTAACCATTGAAGCATTAAGTCTTTTAATAGAGAAAGACTTAACAGTCTTTTGTAATTGAGGTATATCCTAAAAAATTACCAGAAGGTTGACTCATGATAGTAGCATCAGTCTTACCTAAAGCCTATTGATAGTCTAAGAAGGAGGCTGATTCAAGGATGGTAGTAAGATTAGCATAAAGCCTATTGATAGTCATGAGACTAATTCAAGGATGGTAGCATAGATGCCATATACTAAGTGACAACCTATGTATTGAAAATCCTCTAACAAGGTCGCACTTCATAGTGTGTTTGTAACCTTTAATAGGGTTGGCTCCTAACAGGGCTCACTTCAGAAGAGTGAAAATTTGGGGTACCGGTCCCAGTGGTTTTTCCATTAACAGGGTTTCCATGTTAAAATCCTTGTGTCATATGTGTATGGTTGATCACTTTATTGTTTTACATTCTGCATATGGATTTATGGATTGACTGGTATACTTAGCATATTTACTAAATATCAGTAAATATAATTTACTGCTTATCGGTTATCAAGGAGAATAAGGACAGACAAGGTAAACCGACAGACAGTTATTTATTTCAAGTAAAGGCATACATCTTGTTGGGACTTAATAATTTGAGAAGTATTGATTGGTGGATTAAAGTTTAAATTGGATAATTTTTGAGGCCACTGATTCACACCCCCCTCTCAGTTATTACTAACATAGACTCTTCTTGTACCATTTCTAACCACGGAGATTTAGAACTCTTCTTCCTCTTATATGTTTTCTTTCCCTTCTCAGCGGTGGGGGAAGATTGGCCAGAGGTAGATGGGCCTTCACTTGATAGGGGTTGTGATGACCCTTCTGGTGGGTCAATCTAGCCTATCATTCTAGTTTTCTTAGGCCTAGGATTAGAGCCATATTCAACTGGTCATTCATGACCATACACGATTCTTGGCTTCTGAGGGGGAGCTTTCTTGTACTTAGGAACTGTGGACTTCTCCCCTCGCTATTTTTCTACTTTCCTTGAGGCCTCCATCAATGTTTTTACCGGGATTAGACTCATTTTGTGTGTCTTCTTGATCCAAGTTATTGTGTTCTTTATCACATGCCTCGCCTAGAAGTCCATGTCATCATTTTCATCCTTGTCCACCTATGCGTTCATGATTGGCCGGTCATATACCTTGTCTTTTGTGTAAATTTCCTCTAAGACATTGTCTAAATCACATTCCCAAACCTTTGAGGAAATAGGAACCTTTAATACCTCTTTTTCCAGAGCGGGGTTCATTCTATAGTAGTCTTGGATCCTAACCTCATGATCATCTATGCAATTTATCCAGTGATCTTCCAAGTGTGGCTCGTGTATGTAGAATTTTCAAATAATGTGGCTGTAAGTACCTATGAGGTCAAAACGGGCTTGCACTATTTTATAGAACTGTAAGGGACAATCATCCCATTCAAATTCCAAGGATTTGCAAACTTTCATGTCTTGCAGTGCGTATGGTCCCAAAGAGATAGGAAAGTCCCAACAATGCTTCTTTTTATGTTTTATATGTTCATATGCATCTGCAAGCTGTCTAGCCATCTCCAGTATAATTATCCAATTGGATGGGTACCTGGGCAACTTCTTTGGTTGCAAGGTTGACCCAGCTATCTGAATGTATATGAAAGTTTTGAATTGGATAAAATAGGCCCCAATGGCCCTTACTTTAGCATTAGCCTCCTCTGACATCCTCTTAGGAAAGTCACCTTCAATGGATCGGATGACTACAAATATAAATGCATCGTTAACTATCCTATAGTTAGGGGAATCCTCTGGCATGTGTGCCCCTTTTTATCAAATTTGGGTATACAATGTGGGGCCATGCATTCAGATCATTTAGAATCCCCTTCTTGGTAAGGCCTGGATAATCTTCCCATGCTACTAGTAAGTAAACCACGTAGGTGCTCATGTAGAACTTAGGATTATGTTTTATTGTTGTCAATTGCTCGTCCAAATTGTCACTAATAATAGTGCGCCATTTGAATCTTGCCTTTCATTCCTGGAGCCTTTCTATCAACAGGATCATCCAGTCCTCGAGTTGAGTGGATTGAGGTAACCCATACACTTGGCTTATCAATTTTATGGCTGCTTGAATGTCATCTTTCATATAGCCTCTTCGGAGGTCTATCTTGTCCATCTTGTTCTTCGGAAGAGGCTGCTTGAGATACTCATTGTTCATCATCTCATTTATTGCCTTCTCTCTATTTCTGAACCACTTGGTCCATTTCCCAATATGGAAGTCATAGAACTTGTCTATGCCCTTGTGAAGGTGGAAAATGTCTTCAATGACATCTGGCCTTAGATCCAGTACCACCTGAGCCTCTATGTTTACAACCACCCTTTTATCTGATTCATAGTGGTGAGTGAGGGTGACGATCAACTCTAAAGATGAGATAGCTACTAGGTGTGTTGTTACATTTACCAACCCACTTAGGACTAGTGTGGTGTAGTCATTAGATCTGTTTGCTGGCTGAGAACACTGAGTCAGGAACTCATTCCAGTCTACGTTGCCAATGTTGGTATCCATTATCTCACTATGCTTGTTCCCCACCTTAGAAATCAAGGTATTCGCTTTATATTGATACATCATTAGAGAGGTTATCTTTGGTTCAGTCATTCGTATAATAAAAACAAGTAATCAGTAGCTTATTGAATAGAAAAAAAAACAATTTAAACTAGGAAAGCAAAAACAAGAGAGCTGCTTAAAAATCTAAGAGCAATTTTTTGCACTTTCGGCCTGCGAAAAAGAGTTATTTTTTGGAGTAAGGTCCGTCGGACCTTTTGGGATCCGAAAGTGTGAAGTGGTTGTTTGCGGACGTTGAAAGTCCAAAACTATCAAGGAACCCTGAAAGGCCGAACCTTATGATGCAAGGAGGCTTTCGGCCTTTTTGAACCTTTCGATCTATCAGACATTTTGGAGGTCTGAAAGACCGACAAGTCCAAAATGACACTTAGGCCAAAAAAAAAATTCAAGATCTATTTTCGGCCTTTCGAAGGCCAAAAAATTGCAGCAAGGGCTGGGACCGACAAAAACAATAAAAAAAGAAACCTAAAACCTAGGACAAAGGGAAACTAGAAAACCCTAGGCCTGACAGGGAGGGACGTTCTTGTCAAAACACAAAGGCACAAAGGCTTGATGACACCAAGAAATAAGGTGCCCTAGGCTAGACAGGCACTAAGAGCAGAGACAAACCTTAGACTAAGACCTGAAAGAACAAAACCAAGGCACGCAAGAAGAACCTACCTCGAAAGAACTAGGAGCGGGAGGACAACTAGATGGCTCAAGAACGCAAGCAGTCAATGAGGAGGAGTAGATGAAACTACAGGTGGAAAGAAAAAAATGACAAGTGACTTAAATTATGAAGGCCTCTCCTATTTATAACCCACGGGCTGACGTCAGTCATTTCGGGGGTTTCAGACTCTGAAAGACCAACAATTTTGGAGAGAGAGCCTTCGGCGTTTCGGGGTTTTTGGAGGCTAAAAACACTGAAAGGGCCAGGTTTTTGGTGTTTCAGCCATATCGGTATTTCAGAGTACCTAAGTCCTCCAAAAGGGTAAAATTGCCAAAAGGCCAAAAAAAAGGCTCTCTTCCCTTCTTTGACTTGGTTTAAGAAAATTTCTTTGAGGGCTGACTGGATTTTACACAAGGGGCAGACACGACCTAAAGTAAAAATACAAAAAGGGGGTCCCTATGGTCAAAGGACCAAAAAAATGGGGTGTGTTGTGGACCCACAACAAATAGCCCTGACAAAAGGAGGAATGACCAAGGCATTTCTTTATCAACAATACTCTTCTGGAAAGTAGCTTGTAGTAGGATAGAACCAAGAGGTGGTGGAGTCGATAATTCTTCAATGACCTCCAAACTGAGGCTCTTTCACTGGTTTCCCTGTGTGTGTTCATGTGTGTTTATTTATTTACCCTTGGTTTTTATAACCAAGATGCTTGCCAGCCATTCGCAACCTTCACTAAATAGACCAGGGCTTATTGGAAAGAGCTGTGTTGCTAGTCAGGCATTCATAGCCCCAACAAAGTTTTCTTCGAGTTCCAAGTATAACCTTTCTCTACTACCAGTCAGGCATTCATAGCCCCGATAGAGGTTGTCACAGTCACCCAAGTCCATTCTACCTACTAGGCTATAGCTTTCTTTCTTGAGAGCTCCATCTTTTGGACAATCATTTTACCTCTTCTACTTGCTTGGAGATGTATCAAGTCTTGGATTTTAGTGTGTTCCATGCCTTTAGGTCCAAAACCATTTTTTTTTTAATATATATCCAAGCACTGATTAGGCAGTGTTGCCCAATTTTTTACACTCGTGACCTCTTTGGGGCACATTTCTTTTTAGTGTTTCTTTTTTTTGCTTTCCCTTTTGGGCTCTCCTTTCTTTCACTATTGCCTCTGCATTAAGTTCAGACTTGGGTTCTGGGATCGACAGGTACCCAAACCTATGCACTCAGGCTGGCTACAACTGGAAAATTCCATAGAAACCAATTCCCTTGGGTGTTGTATCTCAACATGTCTTGTGATGAGGATAACCAATCTCCAAACTCCTTGTTTGTCAATGATAATTATCACTACTTTGTCTTTTGGGAAGGTTCTTCTACACTACATGTATCCTTGGAGAAATTTGACTAAGAAATACCTCTGCTCCTTTTGCGGACCACCTTGGACTGGATCCAAAACAAACTAACCCAAAGCAACAAAATGAGCCCCTAACAAAAGAAAAGAACAAACATGAACAAAAGCAAAGACTAACAACGAGGATGATAGAGAAAAAAAAGAAAAGGTGACTATGGTACAATGGATGAAAGATGGTCCCACTCAGGGTCCAAAGTAATGTTTGAGGAATTTCCCATTGAAAAGAAATGGGGTCAACTCTTTGTTCAATCTGCTAATCCTAAAAGTGTTCTCCCCCAGGATCTCTGATATTTGGTAAGGGCATGTCCATAGTCTTTGGAACTTGGTGTGGCTGCCTGGATTTTCTTTCACCTTATCCCACATGAGGACAAGGTCAAAGATCCTGAAGGCCTTGATTGTAGGTCTCTTGTCAAACCACCTTTTGACTACAACCTGATCCTTTGATACATGTTCCAGGGATAAAGTTCATTTCTCCTCTAGGTTCAGGAGATTCATGAGTCTGATTTGTACCTGATCTTCCTCCCCTACATATTGGTCAATGAATCTCAGAATTGGGATCTTTAGGTTCATAGGAAAGACCTCTTGCGAGCCGTAGACTAGTTGATATGGAGACATCCCCAGGGCATTCTTGATCCTTACGCAATCAGTCCACAAAGCATATTTTAGTTGTGTGTGCTAGTCCCTGGGGTTGTCATCTAGGAGGTGTTTAATCACTATTGTCAGATTTTTTCTTGTAGACTCTGCTATGCCATTTCCTTGTGGATAGTAATTTTAAGAGAATTTGATGATTACCTAGTTTTTGAAGGCCCATTGTGTGAGTGAGGCTAAGGAGAAAGAGGGAGCATTGTCACATACCAGATAGAATGGCATCCCAAACCTAGTTATGATGCGCTCCTCCATGAATTTGGTCATGACCTCTGTAGTACAATTCTTTAGTGCTTGTGCTTCTTTTTAGCATGTGAAATAGTTGGTGGCTATCAAGATAAACTTATGTCCTACAGATGAAGGGGGGTTAATCACTCCAACAAAATCTAAACCCCATTGGGCAAATGCACGTACCTCATAGACTGGTTGTAGGGGCATTATTAGATTTCTCTTTTGAGTTGCGCTAGTTTGGAAAATGTGGCAAGATCTCACGTGCTCGCCAAAAATATCCTTCTCTCAAGATTTGGTGAGTAGTGGCCTCCACCGCTCCATGTCCCATTCCATATTTTTCATGAAAGTCCACCAGGATTTGTTTCACCTTCATTCTATCCAAGCATCTTAAGTACAAACCCTTGTAATTGCATTTGTATAGTTGTCCACCTTTTGGCATGTAAGAGCTTCTTTTGATCTTTAGAGCTCTTCTCTGGGAACCATTCATTCCTTTAGGGTAGTGATTCTGCAACAAATAGTACACTATGTCTTGGTACCACACATCAGTGATAATGCCTTGATCAGTGTATGTCTGGCAGACAAGACCTTCAAACTCAGAGATCATCTTTGTTAGGCCTTGGCCTCTCACCAACTTCATCGATTGGATCTCTAGGTCAAACTCTTGGAGGATTTCCATCCATTTTCCTCTCTATTCTCCCAGCTCATTATGCATTAGGAGGGACTTAACTGCTATGTCTGGAACTATCTCAATGACTTTATTACTTAAAATATAATGTCTAAATTTATTCACCGCCTTGACGAGAGAAAATTATTTCTTATCCAGGTTTGGGTACCTAAGCTCAACATCTTTGAAGGGGTAACTCATAAAGGCAATGTTCCTTTTGTCCTCACTATTCTTCTTTTGCATGAGGATACCTGTGCATGAGTGCTCTGACACAAAAGAGTAAACTTTGAAAGGGATGGTGTAGTCAGGACTGGCTAGGACTGATGCTGTGGCAATGGCATTCTTAATCTCTTCGAAAGAATTCTTGGCTAGGAGATTCCATTCAATATTGGCATCTTTCTTGACCATGTCATTCAATGGTTTTACTATTTATGTGAAGCCACTGATGAATTTTTTGACAAACTTGATCTTTCCAAAGAAAGATTTTAGTTCCTTGCGGCTATGAGGTGGTGTCAACTTTAGGATTTCCTCCACCCTTTTAGGGTCAATGGATAACCCCTTTTTGGAGATGATATGTCCCAAGAGCTTCCCTTTAGTTACCCCAAACATGTATTTCTTGGGATTGAGGGAGACCCCAAATTCTCTACACCTTTGAAGGCATTTCCTGAGCTCATTTATGTGGTTAGTTCTTAGTTTTGAGTATACTGTGAGATCATCCATGTAAATGATAATGCACCTCCCAACTAATCCTTTGAAAGCTATGTCCATTTTTCTCTGAAAGGTGGCTCCAGCATTAATCATCCCAAAAGGCATCCATCAATAGGTGAAAGTTCCCCATTTAGTGGTGAATGTCATTTTCAGCCTGTCCTCTTCCTGTACCATCACCTGATTGTACCCAGAGTAGCCATCCAAGAACGACATCATTTGAGATCCATTAACCTTCTGCAACACTTCATCTAGAGATGAGAGTGGATAATTATCCTTTCGAGAGGACTTTTTGAGGTTCTAAAAGTCTATGCATAGCCTGATTGCTCCAGTCTTCTTCCTCACAGGTACTAGGTTTGCAACCCATGTAGAATGTCAAATCTGGAAGATGATCCTAGCGTTGAGTAGATTTTGGAATCCTTTTGGATTAAGGCCTCCATAGTGGGATTCGTAGGTCTTTGTCATTGTCTAAAGGGCTTAGAATCCAGCTTCAAAGGGATGTTATGCACTATGACTAAGGTGTCATATGTCTTTAATTCTTCATAACTCCATGCTATGACATCTTAATATTTAGTGAGAAGCTAGACCATTTTCTCTTTTTCTTCCTTGGTTCCCACCTTTTTGATGTGGACTTCTCTTGGTTCCTCTTCTGTGCCCAGGTTGTAGGTGTCACATTCTTTACCATTAGGTGTTATGTCAGGGTGTCTTCTTATAGCAGTCTTGTCGCTATCAAAAATTCTCTCTAGCTCTACCATTCCCTTGGGTATGGCATTGGTCTTTACGTTTATGACATCATGATCATCAGGATCTTCAGGTTTAGTTGTTTCCTCACCTTCCTTCTCCTCATCTATGATATGCTTTTCAAACACACCAGCGCACATGATAAACGCTAAGATATGTTGATCATCCTGGAAGACTTGAAAGTTAGTGATATTATCCTGAATGGCCGGGGCTGAGACAAGCTCAACTGAGAATTTATTTCGTTTAGATTTTTCCATTAGATGTAGTGAATTGGATGAGATAGCCAATGTGTCAGCAATGACATTATTTCTTCTCGAGATGGTTTTGATGTTGAAAGCATCAAAGTCATTGATCAGATCCCATGCCCTATTTCGGTAGGCTAAGAGCCTCTTATCATTGTAAGTATACTGGCTATGGATCTGCTTGACAACCAATTGTGAGTCTCCTTCCACAGTCAAGATTTTGATTCCCTTCTTGTGAGCTAGGAGGAGTCTGCAAACTTGCACTTCATATTCTACAACATTGTTAGTACAAAGAAACTACAATCTATAAGCAACATAGAAAGACTTACCTCTTGGATTTATCAAATTGATTCCTGCACCTGCTCCTTGTTTTCATTTGGAACCATCGAAGCGTAGTTTCCATATCTAGGGAAGTTTAGTAGGGCTTGGTTTGGTTGTTATTTTCTTAGAGAAACCCTTGGTCCTTGTTTTTTGGCCCCTCTCTCCATCGTTGTCGAAAGAAGTTAATTCTCCTGCATACTGAGTATGCCTAGGTTTGGGGAGTTTGTTGTCTTCATCGGCTTTGTCTTCCAGCATTCTCCTAAAAGTGGGACACACTACATCATCTAAAGTACTCCAGTCACTAAGAAAATTTAGGGTAGCACATCTATCTTCAGAGTTTGATTCACTGTCTTGATTTTGAGGTGAACTATTTGCAAGGACTGGGCTGCCCATATCGGGCGCGACGTTTCTCTTGTCTTTAATTCCAAGTACATCTTCTTTTATTGTTAGTGCTTCTGGCAGCTTATTCAACTGGGCATTTTGAGCCAACACTTGTGATAGGGCTTCTTGAGAACTAAGGCATGTAAACTCTGAATCACTAGCCTGATGTAATCGGCAATATCTAGGTAGTAACAAAATATTAGGATCTGTGTTTTGACCCAGATGCCGCAGGCTGGTTGTCGTGATGTTGACGAAACTTTTGGAAATGTCATCACCAATTTTTTTCTCAAGGAGACCTTGGATGGGACTATGGTCTGACTCTTCATCCTCTCTAATATGGAACATAAAAATATCATCCATCTGATAAGTGCCCAAATCAGTTTGGGTGAACAACACTTCATTCAGGGTATTGTATTCAGTGATCATCCTTTTTCAGTTTAGGCTCGGCATCTATCTTGATCTAGTTTTTAAAACCTCTCCATGGTATCTAGAGCTAGGTGAAATATGTAGAGAGCCACCCTCTCAAGCACTTGGTCCATTCTCGACTCAGCGACATCCCATAAGTCTCAGGTATGTCCACTATGTCTATATCAATGCGCTCTTGTATCCTGGGATCTGTGACTAGTTGAATGTGCACATCTTTGAGTAGACCAATTACTTTGACCTTAGTTTTGTCCAACTGTATGACCACCTGGTTTTTTATTTGGGGCACCATCCCTAACTTCTGGAAAATTTATAGGGGCATAACATTGCATGAGGCTCCTGAATCGATTAGGAAATTATGTAGGTTTTTTCCAAACATCCGTACGCTGAGTAAGAATGGTGGGACCTCCACCTTATCTATGAATACTGCAAGGAATGCCTCAGAGGTGTTGATATTGGACGTAGGCACCCTTGCACTATTTGAAGGGCCCAACTTTGAATGATCCAAGGATCTTAATAGGGCTTCCTTTTGAGATGGGCAACCTTGCAATAATTCAAACATGGATACGTTTAACTTAGTTTTCTTAAGCTCATCCACTGCACTGTATTTTTCATTTGACTAGGTCGTACCTCGGTAGCCAGCATATGTACTTTTTGTAGGAGGTATAGGAGCATTTAGGCCCTTTGGAGGTATGGGGTTGTTACTAGCCCATGGATCTGGTGGAGTTGTTTATTTGGCTAGAGGTATGCCATCGATGAGGGGTTCCTTTCTACTCTGAAGGTTATATCAGTTTTGTTGATCAATTTGGAAGGCATATACCTCAAAATATTCAGGCTCATTTTCTCTCAGAAAAGGGAACAAAAATTCATCTTCTCCTTTATAGGCTTCTGAGCCTCCTTGCTTTCCAGACTCATAGGAATCGAACACCATAGCATTGAATTGCACCGGGGGCCCCTCTAGATTCTGGGTGTAGTGGTCTTGGGAATTGTTCACATATCCATTATTGTCTTGGTGCTTAATTGGAGCCCTGACAAAATTTTCCTCCGAAGCCTCATAAGTATTGGCATTGTCTACTGGGATGCTGCCATTATTGGGTCTAGTGTTCCATGGCTGATTTGGCCTTTGCTGTCCAAATGGTTTATCCTGCATGTTGTTGTTGTTGTTGTTGTTGTATGCATTAAAAGCCCTGTTTGGATTCTAAGGGTATGTATTTGGACCAGTAGACGCTCATTGGTATCCACCTTGATTTTTGGGTGGGTTTAGCTTCATTCTAGTAACTTTTCTAGTGAGTTGTGATAAAGTCTTCTTTACGGCATCTAACTCAGAAGCCATGAGAGCATCAGGCTCATTTTGGGGTATAACCCTCTGTTCTACGAATGCCATCTTATGAGCTTCGTAGCCTGGATAAGTAATAGATGGAGGCACGGTTGTACATGGTTGTGTTAGTATAGGATTTAGCATAGGTAGGTGACTAGCTAAGGCTTGATTGTTCACTGCAAATGGGTGTGGGATAGCAAGATTACTCATGACAGGCACAACCAAATAGCTCCCTTCTTGTGGGTCCATTTGCTGAGTGAAAGTGACGGCTTCATTGTACACCTTTTCAATTGTGTCTCTATCCATTGGGTAAGTCTTCTTAGAAAGATTGAGGTAAATGGATCTAAAGCCTTCAAGTAAACTTGTATGATAGCCTCATCTGATATAGTGTAAGAAGCTTCCAACTTTTGATGCATTTTGTGAAAACAATGATTAAACATAACAATGGGATCCTTAGGATCTTTCCTCATGGTTATGAATTAGTGATGTGTCACAGCAGGATTGACATACAATTTGAACTAATTGAGGAATTTGGTTTCGAAGTCATTCCATACTGAGATAGACCCTCATGGATAATTCAGGTACCAGTTGTATGCAAACTCTCCCAAAGTGTATGTGAATAGATGACAGACGATGTCTTGGTGGGAAATATCTTTACGGTTGCAAATTTCCTTGAAGGCATAGATGTGTTCTTCCACTATCCTAGATTTTCCATATATGAATCACGTACAAAACTTCATTGGATTTTTGGGTAACTCATGGAGCTTCCCAACAAATTTTAAAGGTGAGCTTGTGGCATTGGCAAAAAAGGCCATTGGACGAGTTGGTTGTAGATGTCAATTTTTCACATTCTAATTTTGGTCAATGACTACGATAATAGTTGGGGCAGCGATGTGTGATTGTTGTCCAATAGGATTTTGAGGTATGACAAAGTGATGAGAAGATTTATCTTTTTCTTTCCCTTGTCGCTGCGAGCTCTTCGATGGTGAGTGAGTTCAAGAAACTCGCCTCTTTTCAGAGATGATCTTAGCACATGCTCGAATCTCTCTAGAGAGAAAGATCCAATATTATCCAGTTTTTGAGTCTTGAGGCCCTCCTTCTAGTGCCACTTTTGTTGAGCATTGTTTTGACACAAGCCAACTTGCTAGGATCTCAAGATTCAATTTCCTCTCTTGAAAGAATAATAGAGTTATTCCCAAGGTTCTCCGGGGTCGGGTCATAACTTGCTTGGTTTCTTAGTTGAAGATAAATGTGATTGTTCACGAGGAGGCCTTTGCTAGTACGTTCAACATAAAAAACTGTAAAATACTATTAGTTTCCTTTTTGGTATTTTCCATTTTAACAAGTATGGATATGGTAAATAACATGAAACTTTTGTATTTTTTAAGATAGAAATTTTCAGAATTTCAAGATAGAATTTAAAGAGATGAGGGTAACAAGAAATGCAGCAAATTGTAAAGAAAAGTGAAATCCTAAAGACATAAACCATTGTAAACCCATCCTTGCAAATTGAATGCTAGAGAGATTTGGAACAACCCACGAAGCATAAATCAGACCACGTCACAATTCACTACTCCATAGATGCAAGCATTTTGGAGAAAATATATGTTTTACCCGTACGAGATATTCAAAATATATCAAATCATGAGGCCACCAAGACATGCACACCCATGAGATGGATTTATCATTGAGACCAAAGATGACCTCCTCCACACATTTGTCACAGCAAGGTAGATATACAACAGTAAACTCTAACTAAAAGTAGCATGAATTCGAAACACAACAACACAAAGGGCTCTATGAAAATAAAGAATAATGCAAGCATACATTCAATAAATTCGCATAGATAGTAGTAATTCACACACCATGAATGAAGAACCCAATGTAGATCTTTATTGTATTAAGAAGTCAGCCTTTTACATTGCTTTTTGATTACATTATATAGAGTTTTGATCTACAACTCTGATTTTTGGAGTTAGGGCATCAGAGAGTCTAAACTAGAGAACAAAAGCCAAAACTAGAACTTTGCTGAAGGGAAACTACTGCTAACTGATACTATATAACTCACATGGATTCTTAAACCCATTTACAATCCATTTTCTCATGTAAAGAGGGCAAAATCTGCCAAGAAGAGAAAGGGAAAGAAGGTAAGTTCCTTCGGTGAACATGGAGTCTTCTTCTTGATTTTGGTGGTTCTTCTTGGATTCTTCATCTAAGGCTATTACTAGTAGTGGGAACTGATGGGAGACCCTTAGTCCCTCTAAAACAAACTCAAGTTTTCCTTTCATCTGATCTGGAGTCCAACTGGTGTTCATAAAAGTGACCTCACTGGAAGCACCCACTTTTTGGACCCTGACCTCTACCTCAAAACTTTAATGCTTTTAAAATTTCTTGAGTGTTTCCCAACATTCAAAATTTAGAAGAGTCCCAAAGCTTCAGAATTGTCATAGGCTGAAAGGAAAAAAAAACTTGAAGAGGCTGAAAAGGCCAAAAAAATGTTTCTTGTTTCAGGGCCGAAAAGCTGAAATGACAGAGGTCGAAAGGCCAAAAGTTTTGCCTTAGTAGAAATTCAGCTAAGTGTGAAAATCTTTCCCTATACACCTCTCAACTGGACCTTGAAGCTTTATCCAGGAAAGACCTCTAGGTGAGCTTTCTAGAGCCTCTGTACTATGTCCTGAACTTCTTCAAAATTTATCTCCTTTCCTTTTACCTTGGCGACCCTTCGTTCTTGTTCCTTTCTGAAGATAGTTAATTCAAAAGAGAAGAACGTGATCTCTTCTTCATGTTAGGACATTCTTTGTATTTCCTCTTTTAGGTAAAATAACTGCTGCAGGGCCTCTTTGGTGCTAACTCTTTCCAAAAAATCCTTGAATTGTTGAACGACCTCTTTTGATGGACGTAGAGCCTGTCTGTCTTTATCCCGATATACATCAAGGTCGACCCCTATGAAGAATGCATTTATATCTTCAATCCATTTTATTACTTCCTCTCTCTTGTCAGCTATGAGGGCCTGGTGTTTCTTGTAAACCTTAATTGTTTTGGTCATCTGTTTAGTCCATGCCTTAAACTTGTCTTGTTCTTCACCTTCATAGACCTTCACCAGGATTTGGTAATGCTGCTCTTGGATTATCTCCAAATCCTGGAGGGCTGCTTGCCACTTAATTATTTTTGAATCTATACCCCCATCATTCTCCACCAGATAAATTAGTGAATTGGCCTCGACCAATATAGTCTGGTATGGCCTGAATACCAATGGGATAGCCTTCTCTCTAAATTGTTTGAAGTTATTTCTCCAATCAACACTTGCCTGGATGAAAGAAGGAGTCAAACCTGTCAGTAAATCTGGTGTAGCCTTTTTATTTAGCATGGCTTGTAATGAAGCCTTTGAATAATTTGGGTCAATAGGACCCACCATATTTTGAATGAATCCTTTTAAAGCTTCATTTTGGTCTATTAAGGTTTTGATGTTCTCTTCATCTTTATTCATGAACCCCAAAGCGTGTTTAAGCCCTAGAGCTGCTAGTGTCTTGCTCCCTTCTCTGGTAGGTTCACCCAAATCCACCTCTCTGAATGTATAATATTCCATTATGCCAGGTGTTTGAGAAGTGCTCAGGGGTGGGATAGCTATCTGGGCTTTCCAATGACCCCTAGTGTCCTGAGTCACATATGACATGGTTCTTGCCGGTACATCAATTTCTGCCAGGTAGAAGACTTGCTTTACAGAGGTCATATTTGTATCTTATTTGTCTAATTCATTGGTGTAAGTTCTCTTCCTGGGTTTTATCTCCTTGGTAAACCAATTAGGTTTTCTAGATGCAGTTACAGGTTCATATGGTGAAACATGGAGGATCGAAGTTAAGCCTTGTACTTCTGGAGTTATTTCTTACTCTGATTCCTTCTCCTACCCCCTTTCTTGTTCGCTCCCTCCTTCCTTCATTATTTCCCCTTCTGCATCCATATCCATTTCCCCTTCTTCCTTCTCCCTCACCACCTCACCTCGTTCATTTACCACATTTTCCCCTTCTTTGTTCGGGCCCTCATCGGTGGAAGGGTCAATTAATACTTTTGACCTAAGACTGGTCATGGCCTCCAACATGGTTTGGAAAGGTGATGTACCTTTTGTACTTACTACTTCTTTGGAAACCTGGGTGGAGCATGTTGAAGGGATTTATGTTGATGGATTAGGTGTTGGTATGGATGGAGTGGGAGATTGGAGAATGGTAGTAGTAGAGGAGGGAAGATTTGGCATAGGAGTAGGTGTTGGGGTTGGAATTAATGGTGGTGGAGTAGGAATTGGAGGTGGTAGAGAAGATGGTGGAGTAGGAATCTGAGGTGGTGGAGTGGAAATAGGTACTTCCCCTACTATATTATCTATAGTAGTGACTTAGGATATCCCACTATCCTGAACCTTAGGCTCTTGAGGGGAACTGGAGCTCACTTGTCTAGCAGGGACATCCACTAAAGGATTGGTGAATTGGACCGGTGGTTGGGTGAGGATCACCTAGGGATAAATAAGCGATGGTGCTCCAGTGTCTGCATCCTGGCTATGATCTGGATAGCCTTCAAGTCCTTCAAAATTAGAAATCATAAACTCATCAGATCCTAAGGCATCCAAAGGATTATCTTGCTCTTTGGGATCTTCATTATGTTTCTTGGTAACTTCCTTTTCTCTCCATTTTTGGAATCTCATCCTTTAGAATAGGGGCTCATCTTCTTCTACTTCCTCAGACTCTTCTTGTACCATTTCTAACCACGAAGATTCAAAACTCTTCTTCCTCTTATATTTTTTCTTTCCCTTCTCAGTGGCAGGGGGAGATTGGCCAGAGGTAGATGTGCCTTCACTTGATAGGGGTTGTGATGACCCTACTGGTGGGTCAATCTGGCCAATCATTCTAGTTTTCTTGGGCCTAGGATTAGAGCCATATTCAATTGGTCATTCATGACCATACATGGTTCTTGGCTTCTGAGGGGGAGCCTTCTTATACTTAGGAACTATGGACTTCTCCCCTCTCTATTTTTCTACTTTCCTTGAGGGCTCCATCAATGTTTTTACTGGGATTAGACTCATTTTGTGTGGTTTCTTGATCCAAGTTATTGTGGTCTTTATCACATGCCTTGCCCAGAAGTCCATGTCATCATTTTCATCCTTGTCCACCTCTGCATTCATGATTGGCTGGTCATATACCTTGTCTTTTGTGTAAATGTCCTCTAAGACCTCATCTAAATCACATTCCCAAACCTTTGAGGAAATAGGAACCTTTAATACCTCTTTTGCCAGAGTGAGGTTCATTCTGCAATAGTCTTGGATCTCAACCTCATGATCATCTATGCAGTTTATCTAGTGATCTTCCAAGTGTGGCTCGTGTATGTAGAATTTGCCAATAATGTGTCTATAAGTACCTATGGGGTCAAAACAGGCTCGCATTGTTTTATAGAATTGCAAGGGACAATCATCCCATTCAAAAGCCAAGGATTTGCAAAATTTCATGTCTTGCAGTGTGTATGGTCCCAAAGAGATAGGAAAGTCCCAACAATGCTTCTTTTTATGTTTTATATGTTCGTATGCATCTGCGAGCTGTCTAGCCATCTCTAGTATAATTATCCAATCAGATGGGTACCTAGACAGCTTCTTTGGTAGCAAGGTTGACCGAGCTATCCGAATGTATGTGAAAGTCTTGAATTGGATAAAATAGGCCCCAATGGCCTTTAATTTAGTAGTATCCTCCTCTGACATCCTCTTAGCAAAGTCACCTTCAATGGATCAGATGACTACGAATATGAATACATCGTTAACTATCATGTAGTCAGGGGAATCCTCTGGCATGTGCGCCCCTTTTATCAGCTGTGGGTATAAAATGTGGGGCCACGTATTCAGATCATTTAGAATCCCCTTCTTGGTAAGGCCTAGATAATCTACCCATGCTACTAATAAGTAAACCACCTAGGCTCATGTAGAACTTAGGATTATGTTTTACTACTGTCAATTGCTCATCCAAATTGTCACTAATAATAGTGCCCCAGTCGAATCTTGCCTTTCATTCTTGGATCCTTTCTATCAACAGGATCATCCAGTGCTCAAGTAGAGTGAATTGAGGTAACCCATACACCTAGCTTATCAATGTTATGGTTGCTTGAATGTCATCTTTCATATAGCCTCTTCGAAGGTCTATCTTGTCCAACTTGTTCTTTGGAAGAGGCTGCTTGAGGTAATCATTGCTCATCATCTCATTTATTTCCTACTCTCTATTTCTAAACCATTTGGTCCCTTTCCCAATATGGAAGTCATAGAACTTGTCTATTCCCTTGTGAAGGTGCAAAACATCTTCAATGACATTCGACCTTATATCCAATACCACTTGACCCTCTGTGTTTACAACCACCCTTTTATCTGAGTCATAGTGGTGAGCCAGGGTGATGATCAGCTCCAAAGATGAGACAACTACCAGGTGTGGGGCTGCGTTTACCAACCCACTTAGGACCAGTGTGGTGCAATCATTAGATCTATTTGCTGGCTGAGAACACTGAGTTAGGAACTCATTCTAGTCTACGTTGCCAATGTTGGTATCCATTATCTCACTATGTTTGTTCCCCACCTTAGAAATCAGGGTATTCCCTTTATATTGATACTTCATCAGATAGGTTATCTTTGGTTTATTCATTCCTACAATAAAAACAAGTAATCAGTAGCTTATTGATCAGAAAAAAAACAATTTTAAGTAGGAAAGAAAAAACAAGAGAGCTTCTTAAACATCTAAGTGCAAATTTTCACACTTTTGGCCTGCGAAAAAGAGTTATTTTTTGGAATAAGGTCTATCAGACCTTTCAAGATCTGAAAGTGCAAAGTGTTTGTTTGTAGACATGAAACATCCAAAACTGTCAAGGAACCCTGAAAGGCCAAACCTTATGATGTAAGGAGGCTTTCAGCCTTTTTAGACCTTTCGGTCTTTCAGACCTTTTGGAGGTCTGAAAGACTGACAAGTCCAAAATGACACTTAGGGAAAATGTTTTTTTGGAGATCCATTTTCAGCCTTTTGGAGGCCAAAAACCTGCGGCAAGGGCCATGACCGACGAAAACAACAAAAAAATAAACGTAAAACCTAGGACAAAGGGAAACTAGAGAACCCTTGGCCCGACAGGGAGGGACATCCCTATTGAAACACAAGGGCACAAAGGCCTGATGACACCAAGAAACAAGGTGCCCTAGGCTAGATAGGCACTAAGAGTAGAGACAAACCCTAGACTAAGACCCGAAAGCACAAAACCAAGGTGGATGAGAAGAACCTACCTCTAAAGAACTAGGAGCGGGAGGACAACCAGATGACTCAAGAACGCAAGCAGTCGACAAGGAGGAGCAGATGAAACTACAGGCGGAAAGAAAAAAGTGACAAGTGACTTAAATTATGAAGGCCTCTCCTATTTATAACCCATGGGCTGACATAATTCATTTCAGGGGTTTCAGACTCTGAAAGAATGACAATTTTAGAGAGAGAGAGCCTTCAACCTTTCAGGGTTTTTGGAGGCCGAAAACACTGAAAGGGCTAGGTTTTTGGTCGTTCGGCCATATCAGTATTTTGGAGTACCTAAGTCCTTCAAAAGGCCGAAATGGTCAAAAGGCCAAAAAAAAGGGCTCTCTTCCCTTATTTGACTTGGTTTAAGAAAATTTCTTCGAGGGCTGACTAGATTTTACACAAGGGGCAGACATGACCTAAAGTAAAAAGACAAAAAGGGGGTCCCCGTGGTCAGAGGACCAAAACAAATGGGGTGTGTGTTGTGGACCCATAATAGATATGATCAAGAAAGCTGAAGAAAGTAAAAAAATAATGGATGATTTTCTGAATGGACAAACGAGACTCAACAACAATACCAATCTAGGGTATACCGTGCATGGAGAATCATCATACCAAGATGATCAAAGAGATTTCTACACAAATGTAAGACCAAGGAAGAAGTCTTGCAATCACTATGGAAAACCAGGCCACACATCAAATGTTTGCAGGAGAAAAGCTATAGGCATTCCTAAATCCACATCTACATTCATAGGTAAATTTTATAACTATAACAAGAAAGGACACAAAGCACATGAATATAGATTTAAGGTGAAACAACCAAATAAGGAAACCTACATGGAAAAATATTGTTCTACTTACAAAATGCATGGGCACACATCTCTTGAATGAAGCAAGAAGAAAAAGTAAGCATGGAAACCTAAAGAACAAGAAAATGCTCATCAACCGAGAAGAGTCATTAACTCATATGTTTGGGATTACAATGCATGGAAAAACTGCACAACATGTGGTAGATATGGACACATAGCTACAAACTACATGAGAAAATGGATGAGAAGGTTTAGAAGTTGGACAAACCCCAGAATGGCATGCTTACACTATCATAGGGTCGTTCATCTAAGAAAGGACTACATAGACCGAGTGAAAGAGAAAAACACTTTTGCCAATGGAAATACCATTGAAGATATCAGGAGAATGAGAAATCAAATGTCGAGGAAATATGCAAACGCTAATGATGTTGGACCAAGAAATATAATTGGTGACACCTTATCCAATGGATCTTGTGATTCCACTACCCCCACCTAAGAAAATCAAGTAAGTATGGAACTACACTATACAAAGTTATATTTTACATTAGTTCCTATATACATTGATAAAATGCCAAACTAGCATGAATAAAGATGCACTATCATATTACTTGTTATGAATTTGTGAATCCAATATCATCGGTCAAATGCATACCAAGAATCATCGGTGAACATATAAAAACTAAGAAATCGAGCATCGTCGGTAATCATGTAAAAAGACAATGAAGTCTTTGCTACATACTGAGCTCTGTCGTTAAACATGTGAAAGGTCAATTGAATTAACACTTACCCCGAGCATCACATTCTCATTGAGAATGAAGTTAGTATGTTCCTCGAGCGACTTTGTCTTTGAACACCAAGAAGTGGGTAAATAATTTATTGCACTACTTAGGGCATCGTCTATAAAAGGGCAACAAAAAATCTCATTTGTTCACAAAGTGATTAAGAGAAAAGAGAAGAGAGAAGAGCAGAGAAAAGAACAATGAATAGATTGCAGAGTGACTCACAAACACATTCACGACTACTCTGACAAATTAACAACAGCTACAATAGATCAAGTGAGTAACTAAGACTCACTGAGCTCATAGTTTGTTTAAAAAAGAAGCCCTAACTTTCTAGAAACATGGAAACCATATTGCACATTCCTAAGATCAATAATTCAAAGGATAAAAAGGTTAATCTGATCAATAACTCTACATGTGAAGAACCTAAGAACAAATTCTTCCCCGAGGTTTCTTAACAACTTAACAACACTGGAGTGTTATCAAGCATACCACCTAGGGTTTTTCTAGTCGAGGAAGTCTTTGCCTATATCCACTGTAAGCTTGCATAGATCAGAGATCTCAAACTTGAGGAATCTTACAAGAAGGTTTGCATAGATGGAAACATCAAGGATGAACATAAACACATTGAGATAAAAGGGTTGAAAAATTCCCTAATGTTTCCAAAGGAATTTAAAACTGAGTGGATCTGGATATTTCTTAGCCAGGTACATGACTGAAAGATGTGGTTGGACGAGCCAAAAATGATCACCAAGGATATAATACACATAGTAACTAATTATCTAGTAATCGACAAGGTCAAAACACTCAAACATCCTCCTTGACCCAATATAGAAAAGTTGAAAGGTGCAGAATGGGATGGAAGAGGTTTGAAGATAAAATCCATCATGGATCTAGAACTGAAGTTCGGTGCATGTGTATTGGGATACAAGGTATTCCAAGCCAGCTGATTGAACAACATAGCATATAGAGCAGTTGACACTACTTATAAGATTGTGAAGAAGGGATTACAACTAGACCTATCCGAGCTTCTACTAAAGCAATTGGAGGAGAACATGAGGACAATTAGGTCAATAAGGACTAATTCATGTAAGTTCAGATCACTCCTCATGTGTACATTTTTCTATTTTGAGAACTTCTTCCCATCTAATGTCAATTGGGATACTACCCGACCAGTGACAATTCAAATTAGTGAATTTATTAAGTCACTAGGGGACAAATTTACATCAATCATGGATGCATATTTCACCAAATTTAAAGATAGAATACAAAAGAGGATGAGGATACCTGAACAACTAGTGGAAAACTATAAGGATGATATATGTTTCATAGTGGATACCAAAACCACCTTGATCAAACTAGCTATACCAAGGACAACATAATTAGCACCACTTGATTATGAAATCAAAATTGATCAGGCCACAAATTCTATTGAAGGATTACTCAATGAGGCATTTGATAAATCACTACCAAGATTTGGCACCTATGAAGAAGCTAAGGATAGAATTAAAATAGGCCTAGTAGTGAAGAAGATTGATAGAAAGAAGACTAAAATGGTTAAGACACTTCAAAAAAAAATTTCAGTTGATGATGAAGAAACATAAAGAAAATATGACACCGAGGGATAGTCACCCATTGGTGAAGGTGAACAAGTGAGTGACTCTGAGTCAACTGAGTTTGATGCACCACCTACAAAGAAACCAAGAAGTGTTGTTGCATCTAGGATGAGGAGTCAAACTACAAAAGATACAAACTCACCATCGGTCAAGAAAGGAACAGTAAGGACTTACAAAAGAAAGTCTTAAATTGGGAAACAGGAAGCTAGGCAAAGAAGAAAATACATCTAAGGAAAAGAAGATAAGGATGACACTAAGAAGGATGAGAAAGAAAAAGGATCTCAAACAGAAAATAAAAAATTTCATAAAAAAATGATGAGATTGCTGCATCAATCATCAAGAGAGGTAGCATATCAAATCCTAAGATAAGACAATGGCTAACTCTAAAACCCAAGGATTAGGTTAAGATAGAAGAAGCCATCATCCAGGCAATGGTTGCATTCAAGTATGTACCTGTATAGTTTGATAATATGATGCCACAAGAGCTTAATAGCAACCTATTAGCAAGGTGGACATATGCACTAAAAATTGAAAAAAAAAAGATAAGGGAAAGATCCCTAGTAACAATTATGCCACCTGAGTCAAATATGGAAGAAATTGATGAAATGATGAAGAAGAATTGAAAGAAGTTCTCAAAAAAATTGAGAGCCTACAAAGTACTACAGGGCATCCTAATAGAGCTTGACAAAGAAAGAGATGAAACTTGGAGATAAATACTTAATATACCTAAAGAGGATTCAAGCCCCAAGAAGGTATTAGCTCTTACCGAGACCCCTCACAATGAAGAGAAACAAGATACACTGATTCGAGAGCACATCATTCTAAATGGTACTAAGGATGTCAATCTAGTTGATCTGACAATAGAGGTACAACACCTCCAAATCCTGACAGGTGAATACTAAGCAGTAGGATAAGGGCACAACACCTCCAAATCCTTCACCAAGTACATCATACCAAGCAAAGGAACTTGCTATGGTACTGCATACAAGTTCTTCTACTACAATTGAAAAGAAGAAGAAGAAGAAGAAGAAGAAGAATATAGTCACATTGGATGAAATTATTGACATACCAGACTATGATCATAGCACATTGGATCCAGAGTCACTTACAAAGTATGGTGAACTTTTTAAAAGACAACCAAAGATATACTATTGTAGATTGTACTTGATACAGATATTGATCAAAGTGCACCTATACTTGATCAATTAGGAGTTCTTACCGAAGCCATCACATCACAAAATGTAGATGCAGACAAGGCAATAGAAGAACGTGCTGACTAGAAGTGTCTATACAAGCTTACAGAGAAAATCAACCAGGAAGTGGCAGAAAAAATGGTAAAAATTTATGAATTAGTTACTGCTATAGAACTGATAATATCAGAAGTATTAAACATAATTAAAAAGTTGTGCACATTAGAAAATTTTACTACCAATCATAGTGACAAGTTGGCCAAAATTGATGAAGATCTTAAGGCAAGTGCACAAGGTCTTACAACCGATGAAAATGCATTCAAGTTGCATTATGAGAAGCTAGTAAAATCTAAATGGTTGAGAATAGAGATTCAAGAGGAAGAATCCAAATCCAAGATGAGGTAACCGAGCTCCAAGCTCTACTACTACCAAATCTCACACTACTGCAACAACATATGACTTCAACAAGAACATTGATTTCCACCCCAAAGATGTCAGTTACAGAGAGCATATATGATATGCATGCAAAAATCACCTTGGAATTAATGACCCTTGAGAACCTCAAAGATAAATGGGAGAAGATGATGGAAGACATAAAAAAATCGCATTCCCACATTTTTGACAAATGCTAAGAATTACCCCTTTGTCATTATTTTCCAAAAAGGGGGAAATGATATGATGAAAAGGGAAATGATAAGGTGAAAGGGGGAAATAATAAAAGTGGAATTATATGTATATATGTGTAAAGGAAGAAACATGTACATATAATATACCAAGGCATGCACACAGGGGGAGTCATATTGACAAGATAAACACATGGTGTATATACTAAACATTTTAGTTTTGCACATATAATTTTTTGATACTAATGTCAAAGGGGGAGATTGATGATCGTATTTTGTCATTAGAATACAAAGGGAACCATTTTTGAACCATCAGTAACATGATCACTAAAAGACAGGTTTATAGTGCAACCCAACACAACAATTCATAGAGGTCACCAAAACTAGTCATCACTGACAAAATGGTCGCATTGTAAACCAAAAACACAGTCTACTATGTAAACTGATAGACAATCTACAGAGAAAATTGAGAAGCATAATGTCTACAAGGACATCACCAATAAAAGACTACAGAGCAACCCGAGCACCAATCTACTGAGAGACAACTTTATTTTAGAGAAATGTGGATCTGAGTTACACGTCAGATGAAACACTTGATTTTTATATTTATCTTTAAAGCTTATCTTTAAAACCATTTCTTGAGGGACAAGTAAAGCACATATAATTGTTTTAATCAGTCTAACTAATTGAAAACATGCAAACTAGGAGATCATGTTGAGGTGAAGTTGTAAACCTTTGATCATAGAGTTTTTATTGTAAAGAGTGAAACCTATTTAGGTCAATTCATTGTATAAATAGATGTAGAAATCAATCAGACATTAATTATTGTAGCCACAGTAGACATCTAAGGATCAGATATAGAGTTTCATGTAGAAGAACAACAAAAGATGAAATCAGTTATGAAGAAAAAGATTCAAGACTACCGATCAGAACAAAGGTATTAATCAATCACTATAGGTGATACACATACATTGTGAACTTAAAGGATCTGTACTCAAAGATTCAAGATTGCATATAATCAGGTCAATAAGTATTTTTTACTACATTCTAACAAGTGTAGTAAATAGAAAAAATCCTTTAAGAAGGTGGATTTAACAATCCTTATGTAAATCTCTTAACCAAGTGCACACTAAATAGTGTTACTAAATATCTTAACTAAGTAGACCTAACCAGTCTAAAATGTTACTCCTAACAGGGTAAGATCATCATAAGTGATCAAACTTGTAGCCTTAATCAGTACCTTCCATTCTGTAGATAGTCAAGCTTTGTGAGTTTCATCCCCACCACACTTTTTACCTTCTAACAGAGGTTTTCTGCATCACCAATTCTTGTGTCATGTGTACTTACATTTCATGAATGTTTCTATGAATGTTTACATGCAATTAAGTTTATGTTTTGATATTACATGCATAAGATAGAAAAGCATCTATGATCGGTAATGCAAGGAATTGATTACTAAAGAATTAAGGGTTAATTTAAAAAAAATAAAGGGTATTGATTCACCCCTCCCCTCTCAGTACACACCATTCCATTATTCCAACAATTGGTATCAGAGCTAGATCTCTTATTTGGAAAATTTTAATCACTTGAGAGAAAAGATCATTCTCAACCAAGCTTTTCTATATTTTAAAAGTTTCAAATACATCAGATTTATATCTAAGGAAATAAATCCATACTTTCCTAGTTGCATCATCAATAAATGTAAAATAATATAGAGAGCCACCAAGGGAAGATACCTGATCTAGTATGCATATATCTATATTCACACCTTTTCCACTAATGTGCCTAATTATATTGTCTCATAGTGTTATTTCAGAATGCACAACCATTGTTTCATGTTCTACCTGCTCATCTGTAGTAACTATTCCTTGGTATTAACTTTTGTTTGTAACTATTAAAGTAAAAGGAACATTATGACTTGGACAAAGATATAAGGTTCCTACTTTCATAGCTTTTTTCTACTACTAAGGAACCTTTTGAAACCTATCTTCCCTCTTGAAATTAAATAGGTACTCAGCCTTGGAACGTGCCTTACCTCTTATAGTATCCAATGATTCCCATTGTGCAACTTAATCTTTATTCTTCCCTTCCCAACAATCTGATAGGGTTCATTATCTCCCAAATTAATTATCCCAAAATCCTCTTGAACATAATCAAGAAAATAACTTCTATAGGGCCTAGTATGAAATGAGACCCCTGAATCTAGAACCCATGAATTATCCACATTTTCAAGACAAAGAAGAAAAACATCCTCTTCAGATTTATTACTTGCCACATTTACCTCATTGCCTTCTTGTTTGTCTCCATCTTTATTATTCTAACACAAACAATATTATTTCATATGACCTGGTTTCCCATAGTACTAGTAATTTTTTGGTCCTCTAGATTGAGACCTCTTGCCCTTTTATTTTCCTCATGATTTCACACGAAATCCATAATTGCTTCCTCTCTCCTTTGATCTGCCTATACTTTCTGCATTCAAAACACTACCTGATCTTTTCCTACGAATTTTCTCACTTTGAATAAAACTAATAACATTATAAAATTTTAGGGTATTTAAACTAGAAATAGAGATACTAACAACCATTACCAAGCCATTCCAACTTTTAAGAAAATAACACAAAATCCAAAGAGCCATAATTTCTTCATCAAAATTGATATGGACAAAAGACAATTAACTTGTAAGTGTATTAAACGCATTTAAATGATCATCAACTTACTGACCTTCTAACATTTTAATATTAAAAAATATACTTCATAATAAATACCATATTCAAATTAGAAGGCTTTTCATAGAGCTTCACTAGGGTTTTCATCAACTCTTCAATTGTCTTCACTTTTGTAAAATTAAATGTCACAGATTGTTTCAAGCATAAACAAATGCTCCCAAGTGCCTTTCTATCCAAAATATCCCATTCCTCTTGAGACATAGTTGTGACTTTCTTTCTTATTTCTCCCAATGGATTCCATAAATCCTTCTGATAGAGGGGTAAGTGCGCAAAGATGGGGCACCTAAAAGGGGGTTTAAGATGCCACTATTTTTTGAAATCAACAAATTCTGAACTTCAATGATAAATTGAGGATAGCTACACTCAAAATTTCAAAATTTGACAAAAACAAGAGTTGTTCTACTCTGAATATTGTTTCTAAACTATTAATTTATTTTTAAAATGGTGGAAATTTAGCTCCTCAAAAAGGGGGAGCACAAAAAGTGGTCCTATTTTTTTGTGAAAAAACATAACAGCGTCCGGTGTGCTCCCCCTAAAATGTTAAATTTTTTTAAAAATTATTTAATAGCTCCATTGAGAAATTAGCTAACACCACCTACTTTATCATGTATTTTTCTACTAATTTTTTTATGAAAGTATGATTTTTTCCAATTTTTCAAAGTGGACACATCCTGAAAATGTGAAATTTTTGTGTGCTCCCCTTAGAAATCATTGAAAACTAATAAAAAATGCAAACTTTTTTTTTAAAGTGTGTAGAATGGAGTCTAGTTTCTGAAAATGTAATTTGTTTCAAAACTTGATGAATGAGATAAAATCTAAGCCCAAATGAATACACATTGGTTTTTGACAAAAATCGGATCTACTTACAAAAGAAATTATAAATTAAAAGCTTAACATAATGAGAATTCAAAATAAATTATATGGTTAGATAGCTAAGAGAGAGATCTACAATATCATGTTGTTTGATTTTATTGTTATTGAGTCACGTGGAAACCTAATAGGGAGCACACAAGAAAAAATGGTAATTTTTTGTAGGTTTGCTGGAAAACACATCTCAGACCTGTTTGAATCCTCCAAGCCTTTGGGTTGGATCTCCAAGGAAAATCCAAGCCTAAGGCTTGGTAAATTTAAGTGTACTTAAAAGAACACATATGCTAAAGTGCGCTAGCACTATGTAAATTTATGGTTTACATAGCGCGCACATGCTAAAGTGCGCTAGCGCTATAGCGCACTAGCACTATGTAAATTTATGGTTTACATATCACATAGGCGCTATAGCGCGTACGCGCTATGTAAATGATAATAAAATAATTGAGTGGGGAAGACACACACAAAGAGAGAGAGAGAGAGAGAGGTCATAAGACATAGCAATGTGTCATATGACCCCTTAAGATTCTTTAATGTGTACAAGGACCCCTAATATGTATTATTAGGGTTCCTAAAGGGTACTAAGGTGTCTTAAGGGGTCCTAACATCCATTAGTACATCCTACAACCCCTTATGACCCCTTAAGAAACCTAAGAGTAAATCTTAGGGGTCTTACGGGTAAAAACACATTAATCTGTCCTATGACCCCTTGGGACACCTTAATGTATTCAAGGATCCCTAAGATGTATTCTTAGGGTTCGTAAGGGGTCGTAAGGTGTCTTAATGGGTTCTAGCACCCATTAATGGGTCCTACGACCCATTATGACACCTTAGGACCCATTAGGAAGCCTAAGAGTACATATTAGGGGTCATAAGGGGTCTTGTGGTGTCTTAAGATATAGTAATATGTCCTATTACCCCTCAAGACCAGTTAATGTGTAGTCGAAACTCTAAGATGATTCTTAGGGTTCCTAAGGGTTCATAAGGTTTCTCTAGGGCTCCTCAGACACATTAATGCATCTTGCAACAACTTATGACCCCTTACGACCCCTTTCGAACCCTAATAGTACACATTAAGGGTTGTTAGGTGTCTTAAGGGGTCCTAGGAACCATTAGTGTGTCCTTCAACCCCTTATGACCGTTACAACTCCCTAAGAATCCTAAGAGTACATATTAGAGGTCATAAGGTGTCTTAAGGCCTATACAAGGACCTATTAATGTGTCTTATGACCCCTTATGACCCCTTACGACCCCTTCGGAAGCTTAAGAGTATATCTTAGGAATCCTAAGGGGTCTTATTGTGTCTAAAACACATTAATATGTCATATCGCCCCTTATGACCCCTAAGACTCTCTAGAGAGAGAGAGAGAGAGGTGTATTTATGTGTGAGAGAGGGTGAGAGAGAGAGATAGAGAGTAAATCTTAGGGGTCGTAAGGGGTCTTAAGGGGTGCTAATACATAGTAATGTGTCTTATGACCCCTTAATGTATACTAGAACCCCTAATATGTATTCTAAGGGTTCCTAATGGGTTCTAAGGTGTCTTAAGGGGTCCTAACACCCATTAATACATCTTACGACCTCTTATGACACCTTACAACCACTTAAAAAGCCTAAGAATACATCTTAGGTGTTTTATGGGTTTGTAAAACATATTAATTTTTCTTATGACCCCTTAAGACACCTTAATGTATACTAGGACTCCTAAGATGTATTCTTAGGATTCCTAAGGGATCGTAAGGTGTCTTAAGGGGTCCTATAATACATTAATGACTCCTACGACTTGTTATGAAACCTTATGATCCCTTAGGAAGCCTAAGAGTATATATTAGGGGTCATAAGGTGTCTTAAGGGGTCCTAGGACCCATTAATAGGTCCTATGAACCCTTATGACACCCTCTGACACATTAGGAATCCTGAGAGTACATCTTAGGGGTCATAAGGGGTCTTGTGGTGTCCTAAGACATAGTTATAGGTCCTATGACCCCTTAAGACCCATTGATGTGTACTAGGAACCCTAAGATGTATTCTTAGGATTCCTAAGAGGTCGTAAGGTTTCTCAAGCTGTCCTATGACACATTAATGCATCTTATGATCACTTATGACCCTTTATGAAGCCTAATAGTACATATTAAGGGTTGTAAGGTGTCTTAAGGGGTGCTAGGACCCATTAATCTATTATTTAACCCCTTATGGCCCTTATAACTCCTTAAAGAAGCCTAAGATTATAAATTAGAGGTTGTAAGGTGTCTTAAGGGGTACAAGGACCCATTAGTGCATCCTACAATCCCTTATGACACCTTATGACCCATTAGGAATACTAATAGTACATCTTAGGGGTTGTAAGGAGTCTTATGGTTTCTTAAGACACAATAATGTGTCCTATGACCCCTTAAGACCCGTTAATGTGTACTAGGAACCCTAATATTTATTTTTATGGTTCTTAATGGGTACTAAGGTATCTTAAGGGGTCCTAGGATGCATTAATGCATTCTACAACCACTTATGACACCTTAGGACATATTAGTGTAGACACCTAAATCTGATTAACCAAATTCAATCAGATTTAGTGTCTTTTGGGACATATCAGCTAAGTAATTAAGCATTACCTAATTGACCTATGTCATCCCCTAGCCCTAATTAATTAAATTAATTGGCTATAGTTCTAATTTATTATTAAAAGAAACCAATAGATTAATAATTAAATCAAACCCTATTCCCCTATTATTGAGTGAATATGTTATTTATGTAGTTCAATTCATTAATATTCCCTTTAACCCCTAACCTAACCTATCTCAACCACCTAACTCAGAGTTCAAAATAATCCCAAACTCTTCACCCTTGCTAATCCTAATCCTAATCCTAATGCCATCCTAAACTCTCACTAATGATGTCACATTCGTAATCTTTGTATTAAGAATTCAATCCATTCCACAAAGTCAACTTTCTCAAGCTCTATCATATCCCCTCACCCATGTCTCATTAATGCCTCATTAAGACCCTCATAAATGAATCATTAATGCTCTTACATGTCTCATTAAGGATCTTACACCCTCATTAATATCCTTATCTACTAAAGTCTCCTCTCATCTCATCTCCTTGGCTCACTTCCCCAAATGGTCACATTCCTCCCTCTTTTCAACCCAATCATATTGTGACATTTGTAATCATATGATGCACTTGAAGAAGCACAGTCGATGTGATCTCTTCTAGGTGCATCTGAGCCTGTCCTTAGGATCGCATCTTGACCCTTGATTCCTCACCCATTTTCAATAAAATAAATCTCATTCTTTCACAATTTAATCCACCTTTCATGCATTATTATAATGCTAGTTTTGAGAGCAAATCATAAATTCACCTTCCATGTAGAGTTATAATGCCATTTTCATTCCACAATCATCCATTTTGAAGTAATATCCATCTTGAAGCATTGAAGTAATCTTGAGCATACATCCCTTAAGCATGGGCACATCAAAATATCAAATGGAGTTGGAATGAGTTCATAGGAGGTTTGTAATCTCTTATTTTAAGCTTATTTCAAATTTTCATTTATGACTTATCATGTGTATAGTTTAGATTATTAGTTCTAGAGTGTTTTAATTCATTATTATGCTCCTTTATACCTAATTTTCATAGCTCACATTCTGGCACGCCCAGGGGGACCCACTTCATAAGTCGGTTTTACTAACAATAATGGTTTCTCTTGAGTTTTGAGTTTGTAGTATTTTTAGGTTCAAAGTCATCTTTTCTCAGAACAGACTACGCCTAATTTTTTTATAATGAGGGTTGAGGCTAAGCCTTATCATCATGTTGACCTTTTTAAGGGTAGTATCACAAAATTTGACTGAAATCATGCACAGTTGACCTTTGGTCAACCAAGGTCAAACTTCCTTCTTTCATTTCGATAATCAAACCAGGTGTTCCCTGTACCACTTGGGACCTAGGTTTTTAGTTTCACATGTTTCAGGGATGGTTGAATTTTTTGGTCAACTGTCTCAATTTGCATGCATGAGCCTTTTTGGTCAACTCTAATTGACTTTTTTTGTCAACTATCTCGGTTGAATTTTTTGGTCAACTCTAGTTGACTTTTGGTCAACTATCTCTATTTTTGTTCGGTTCATGGAAATGCTCATAACTTTTGCATACAAGTTCCATTTTTAACGATTCAAAAGGCGTTGAAAAGATGTCTTAGAGGGCTATCTAGATTTGTAAACTACATTGTTAGATTCCTCATCAAAACATCAGGTGAAATGTTTGAATTATCCCTTTCTTTTTTGTACTAATTTAATCAAACAAACTCAATCTCAAATGCACAAAGAATTGAACCAAGCTATCATACATTTATTTTTGGGTTTAAAATTAGACAAGATATCAAAATTCTTATTTTGGGTTTTAAAATTGAGCAAGGAAAATCTCACATCTCTTTTTGGATCTAAAATTGAACAAGCAAACTCACACATTTTCATTTGTGGTTTCTAACAATTGAACAACAACAATCACACCTTTTTTAATTTAAAGTGCACTAAAATCATACAAAACCAAATGTTGAATGCATAAAGGGTTAGCATCTTTGTTTTAGATTTGAAATTTAACAAAATGAACAACACTTTGAATTTGGGTTTAAAACTAAACAAACTCAATCAAACATCATCTTTAATGCATAAACAAGAATTGAACAAGGTAAAGTACATTTTGATTTGGTGCACATAAAATCAAACAAAATTGCGAGTTTATTTTTGCACAAATCAAATATTGCTTAACTTGTTAAAGGAATTAACCATGTGTTTGGCATCTTTGGTGCACTTTCACAAAATCTATATAGCGCAACCTCCCTTCATGCACTATCCTCTCCCACTGGCTTTCATGGTTGTTGGTGCAAGAGAAAGGTGATTGTGAACGTTTGAACCTTTCAAATTTCTTAGACGGACATGTCCAGAATAAGCACAAGTCCTTTTGGAGAATGACCCCAAACTGGTAAATCCTTCGGCCGGTATAGAAATAAGGTGGACTTAAAGGTCTATCTATATCCCTTCAAGCTCGGGCGGGTCATGTTCAATGGTAGTCCATACTGAGTGAATATCCTCAGCATACTGGCATGGTTGAGGCTCTTAAATGAGTCACACCATACAAATTGATTGTAGGGACACCATGAAATTACTAGCAACTCATAAATCTAGCAACCTACCTGATCCATCCCCGAAAGCTTGATAATTGACTGGGTAGGGAAGATAGTAACTTCCCCAAGAAATTTACACATTCGTGTTATCCTAAGCATTTTGAGTTGGATAATACAACATCATGGAGCCTCGTGCTTGGTGGTGGTCATATTTTGATTAACTCTTGTGTATGTGCCTACATATGTGGACAAATATTTTCAAGCTCACCGCATCCTTAAGGTAGAAGGTGCTTGTATGTGTCTGCAGTGTTACAAACCTTATGAAAACCAAATCTTGAACATACACAATCTAATTTTTTTAAACTCCTTTTGCCAAAGAGATCAACACTTGTATGGTTCTTGCAAGGTTGATTTGCCTCTTGCAAGATTGTTTGCTCAAAATCCTCAAGATCATCATTTATTATGCAAACATTCAAAGGAACACTTGTCGTAGTCAATGCTTCATCCTAAAAATTATCAAACTGATCTCATATCTATTTCCCTCAAGCACAATAAATTTATGTCCTCCATTTCTTCCCATGTCCTAGACCAATAGGGCTATCTTTTTCATCCCCCATCCCCTTTCCATCTTCTTCAGAGTCATTCCTTCCCTCTATCCTGAGTTTAATCCAAATCTTAGTCTGAGATTTTTTGTTCACCCTAAACAAAGCTTGAGTCTTCCATCCATCTCCATTGTTCCTCACTATCCAACTCATCCACAAAGCATCATGTCGCACATCTATTATGATGAGTTGGGTTGTCATATCTCTTCCTTATTTTTATCCTATTCTAGTGATGATGAGAGTCTTGTTGATCATGATGCGTATTTTGAAAACCTTATCAAGATTTCTCCAAATACTATCCAAACTCCAGTCGTTCCTCCATCCTACCCCATCATCTTTTTATCCTATTTCAGTGATGATTAAGGTCTTGTTGATCATAAAGCATACTTTGAAAACCTTAGCAACCTCTCCCCGTCATACTCTAGTGATGATGAAGTTCCTGTTGATCATGATGCATACTTTGAAAACCTTAGAAAGCTCACCCCAACATCCTATTATAGTGATAGTGAGGGTCTTGTTGATCATGATGCGTACATGGAAAGCCTTAGCACACTTACTCCAAGCATCCTTGAAACTCCAGTCATTCCTCTATACTATCCCATCATGCCGCCATGCATACCCACTAGCACTCCTTATCATACCTTTGACAAGGGAAATCCTTCTTTTCCTCCATACACATCTCCTTCTTATACATTAACACCTCCATCTTTTCACAATAACACTAATAGCTACATCCCTAATCCCAATCCACCATCTCATTATCCTCAAACCCATGTCCAAATCCCTAGTCCTGGTCATCCATTTCCTCCAAACCATCACCATAATCCCCATGCTATTGCTAATCTACCATCCACTCTATCTTACCCATCTACTCTGTCTCATCCCAATCTACCATCTCCAATTCCTACCTCCATTAACACATATTCCGTACCCAAATCCATCCCTCCTCTCCCATCAATTAGTCAATCTTATTTGCAAGTCACCCCCATGCCTACCTATGTGAGCTATCTCACCACACCATCTTCCCATCATCCGATACGTAAGTCTCCATGGAGTTTCACAAGGAAGCCATCACAAAATCCATCTCTTATAGTTGATGAGTCATGTTATATCACTCCCCCATGGGAAAACACTAGTGATGAACCCCTTCCATCTCCCACACCCATCATTCCTCTTCCATCTCCCATACCTATCATTTCCCTTCCAAATCTCATACTTTTTTATCCTCTTCCACCCCTCACACCCAACATTTCTCTTTCATCTTGTGTACCTATCATTTCCCTTCCAGATCTCATAATTTTTTTTATCCTCTTCCATCTCCTAGCACCATTGAAGTCCCCTCATTCATTCAATTCATCCAATCTTCATCCCCATCTTCTCCTCATAACACTATCCACACCCCATCCCATGAACATCACGCATCCACTCTTATTTCCTCTCTAATGGAATCAACCATCCCTCCATCCAACCCATTTGAAGAATCTCCCATTCATTCATCCAACCCATTTGCAGAATCCATCCATCGTCCAACTAATTTGAAGAATCCATTCATATATCCCCCATCACACCATCCTCATCAATCCAATCATGTCAAGACCTTGTCCAAAAGAATGTTGAGGTATCCATTAACTTGAATGAATATTGTATCATTTCATCCACTCTATATCAAGATCCTAGGATCCCACTCCATCCATTACCTGATCCTTCAACTCCATCTAATGATCCATTGCCATCTAGTCCTTCAAAGAAAGATCCTCCCATTCTAGCTATGTCATCTCAAAATCCATTACCCCGTTTGAGCCAAGCTCACAAAATCCCATCACCTTCACTTCATAAAACTTTATTACCTCCACTTCCAACTATCCCACCACCTATTATGCCCTGCATACCCATCCCTACATTTTATGTGCAAAATGTTGGGTCCCCTCTTTTCACTCATTTCTCTTGCCTTGTTTATTTCCTTTTTTTTTTGTTTTCCCTCTAGGATTTTATTCTGTGAGGTCTATTTTCTTTTTTTTTTGTCTTGTTGTGTCTCCGAGACCCGGTCCCAGAGTTTGTTCTCTCCAGAGCTAGATTCTGGATTTCAAACTCCAGGATTCTCTTCAACTATGTCTCCATTCACGAGAAGGCATAGTTACGTGGAATCCCCAAGCCTGGAGTCCAGAGGTGTGCCTGTTCCAAAGTTTGTAGAGAAGAGTGTAGCTTGTTTTTACCCTAAGAGTATAAATGGAAATTACCCATCACTTTAATAGTTACCACAATTAAAAACACTTAGAGCATTCAAAGAGATTCTTAGGCGATTAAACTGTGAGTTGTTCTGTGCTTAGTGGTCGATTACAAGTTGATTTGTGGTTTCTGTTCATGATCGTTCGAGAGTAGACTTGCTACAGAATGCTCATGGTGTTCTTCTCCCCTACTTTTCTTTGTTTTTCCAGGTAGGTTTTTGGTTAGCCCTTCTCTAGTTTCTTACTGTCTAGTTCTTGTTGTTTCCTTTTGTTTTCGTTTCATCTCTGTCTAGTTTTGCAATTTCCATCTTTTGTGTTTTGCTCTTGGTTTGCCTCTTGTTAGTGGGATGGCTTGGCTAGAGGGTTGTCTACCCTATGTATAGCTGTAAATTAATGTATGTAATGTATATTTTCATTGGGTAGCCTGTGTGGCTGTGTAAGCATTGTATAACCATGTAAATAATCTGTAGATACTGTGTATACACTGCCAATATTCTATGAGCTTTGCTTCGGCCCTCATAGAGCTTTGGTTCCCTATATTTTAGTGTATATATGCCTCAGCCTTTGGCCCTCTCTAAAATTATGTATATATTTTATGTGTATCCTTCCATTCTGTTGAGCTTGTTGAGAGAAATTCACCATGGTTCTAACTCGGCACCTTGCCAAGTCGAACCATGACAACTTTCTCTCTCCCCTATTTTATCACCTTAAATGGTAGGATTAATTTCCCACGAGTGGGAATTTAAACCTTGTCCCATCTGGAATTCAATTTTCCCTTGTGTCTACCCACTTGTCACCATTAATGACATTTACGCCATCTGACACGTGGCCACATGACAACCCATGTCAGCCAAATCTGGCTTACTACCGGTCATGTCAATAACGGCTAGTTTATCCAGACTCCATGTCCAGAGGAGTCCCTTGTCTTTGTTTTCCTCCTATCACTTAGTTCAACACCCCAGAGTCCTACTCACATCCATTTTTAAGTATTCCAGGATTTTTGATGTATGCTAACACTTATTGGACAGGTGCAGGGTGGTGATGAATTCCCCAGAGTTTCTAATATTCTTTTTATATATTCCATATTCTAACGGCTCTCTGGTCTTGCAGGTTATAGATAGTTGATCAAGATGTCTGAAGTAATCACTCCTCCTGATAGCCCAGAGCTACCTAACACCTCCACCCAGGTGGCCACAAAAATCAAGGCCAAAAATATGTTGGCAAAGCTACCCTTGACATAAGTCCAGGAAATAATAGACACAGAGCCCAGACTTTGGGCTAAAATGTGAGGCTTAATATAAGCCATTTATAGGTTGAAGGCTGGTGGAGAGAGTATGGCTACTAATTTGGCCGCCTCTGACATTATCAAGGCCACAAACTTTCCTTGTTCAGTGCAGTCATCATAACTGATACTTTAGTTGGCAACATTGTAAAATGCACCTACTCGGACTATCCTACTCACCGAGCCCTAGCCATTACAGTATCCAATGATAATTGTCACTCTAGATGCAGCGAATTTCACCTCAGGGCTGGGGATTCTGTAGTTTAAAGGGTCTACAATCATCAACCGATCCAAATCATTGAAGGAGTTCGAGGAAGCCAAGATTGTATCCTGACAATATCTCAATAGTCAGTGGTTGAAGTCCCCAAAGAGGGACCATAAAAGGATGAAGTTGGAAATTCCCCGCGGGGATTTCAAAGAGCCCATTCAGGTGGGCATTATATTCCTATGAAGGATCTTTGGATTGCACCACCTCCAGGATTTCTCAGCGTGGATGTATTATTTTCTTTACTACATCACCACTTGTGAACTAAACTTCAACTGGGTGGCCATTATATCCAACCATGTGGACACGTAGCTAAAGAGTGTCATCTAGAGTTCCAAGTTTTACATGACATCCTACGTGCTATGGGAATCATCCCAAAAAAGACTGGCTTTTCCAAGTTTGGGAACAGTTGGTGAACTTGGAAACGGGCCGGGCTAGTTGACACCATGGGATCACTATCCCCAAATTCAATGGGAACTCAATTTCCTAAATTTCTATTGGGCAAATGATGCTTTCATTTACCATAACATCCTAACACTTACCCAGGAATCTAGGTACCGATTTTCTTAGGAGGCGATTAATTTGGTCAGCACCTATGGCCGTTACTTTATTCAACTCCATCACCACACCTACATTCGGGTGACTGGCTTCTCTGGGAAGCCCTATCTTCTTCCCTGGTATTGCGGGGACAAAATCATTCTTTTGGATTTCTGCTGATAGATGATGGACCATCACACCTTCTTTACATTGAAGAAGGTCATCAACATCCCATTCCCATTTTCATGCGAGAATTATACATGCAGCCTCGCCACAGCATGGGAAGCAGATAATGAATTGAAAATCCTAGGACTACCGGAATTTCACCATGCCAAAAAAAAAATGATCCTCTAGGCAAGATTTCTACAACACTTCCCTAGGCATCCCCACCATATGAAGTAGATATTGAAGATTTTTGGGCGGACTACTAGGAAAGTTTTGATCTTTGGGCCCTTCAACACTCATGCATGTCCAAAGGACTCATGAAGGCGCTCGACCTTTGGAATTTTTTGAAGGGTTTTTTAGATGATGGGCCATTGGAAGACCCAACATACAAGGAGCAAGGATTGGACAAGTTGGACCTCCCTCTAGTGGATTGGGCCACCTTGGAAGACTTGACAATTGAGGGAGTATGTCACCCTATTTTGGAGGCAAGTCACCAATATTTGCCCGGGTGTGTCCCAAGAGCACCCAAAAGAAACCAATGGTCCAAAAGGTCATTTCATCTTCCACCACTGTTGGACCTAGCATGAGCAAAGGGAAATATAAAGATGGCACCCTGGCCAAGGTGCCTCCCCAAGGTCCCACCCCTTTGATGGTACAATTACAACAACAAATGGAGTAGGCAAGGCTTGCTAGCCAACAGATAAGCACATAGATATCTTCCGGCCTCCTCATAACTCTAATGGCGTCTTCTCACCCAGTGGGATCCCTATTGTTGGCTACAATGATGAGCAGATAGATTTTCTCTGAGGTAGAGTCTACCAGTATTTTTGAGACCGGGGTCCTACTGATGAGAAAGAAGAAGAAAAAGGTGAACCCTACCCAAAGTGCGGCCACTAGCCCCAGTATGTTGGATGTGCCATCAGTTGATGTTAGTTTAGATTCCCCTGAACTTGAAGAAATCCTTGACAGCCCTCCCCCGCATGATGATTTTGATGATGTGTTTGGGACAGATGAAATCATGAACTTGCAAAGGGATATTCACCAAGTGGTGGAGGAAATTTCCACTCAGGAAATCTTGGAAGAAGAAGCCACATTAGAACAAGAGGCCCAGGATGAAGTAAAAAGAAGCCTGAGCGGAAAAAGATACCGGTCCAAGAGACCGAAGATAAACCAAGGAAAGCCACAGATGAGCAGCTGATCATTGGGGAATTTAGACCTACAGGATCAACCGTACCCTCGTTCATCATGCTCTAGACACCTTTGGCTACTCTGGGTGACCGAGTGCCCTGGAGCACATTTGGTAAGGTAGTAACAGGGGCTGCATTGTCAAAATTTGGCTAGAGACCCCACCCACCTCCATAAGAGGTTCCGATGAAGGAAAATGTTCTAGCAGACAAGGACAATGAGGCTGAAGAATAACAACAGTAGAATGACCAGGAAGACCTGGGAAATGAAAATGTTGATTCAACTAATGCTGAGAGATTCGAGGAGGTCCCAAAGATACAAGCACTATCAATGCCAAAGAAGAAGTTCCAGACATCACAACAGAGGATGCCACCATGGTAGAAAATAATGAAGGTTCCAAGGAATAGGAAAAGGAACAAGAGAAAGAGAAGGGGAAAGAGCCCGAAGAAAATGTACATTCTGGGAACACATTGACAGATTTTGAAGGGAATCCCGATGTATCGGTCTTAATAGTAGAGCCATCCCAACCACCCCAAAGGTTGGTAGAATCAAGAAAAAGAAAGGCCTCGATGGTCGCATCAGGTACTCCACTCTCCTTGGCCAAAATGATGGCTAGAAACATAGAGGCTTGTAAGCCCAAGAAGGCATAGACAGTCCATTCCCTCAAGACTGGGCCGATGGAAAAAATAGTTGTGACTATTGAAACACCCCCTCCAGGTGTAGATGCAGCGACCGTAAGGCCCAAAGACTTCAACATCATAGAAGAGGCACTAGGGAGGAGAGACAAGCAAGGTGAACTAGACTTGGTAAGGGAGGCCACCAAAGTAGTGGAGGTCAGATATATCAAGCAGGGCCAGAAGTTGGAGGAAAGAGAGACTAATGCCAATCTCCTCACACTTTTGGCAGAACTTACACAACCTTTGGCCGAGATCCACCTGGGAACCCATTCCTCTAGATTTCTTCTTGCGCAGGGCTACATGGATTCTCTCCGGGTCATGAAGAAGAAGGTGCAGGCTATAGATAGGTGGGTTGCCAAGTAGGTAGCCACCATAAGACAATTTCTAGCGGTGTCCCTCCCATACCTTTATCGCATTGACATCCTTATCAGCCAAGCAAATGGCTCTGCTCTTATATGGGAGAAAGATTTAGTGAAGTATGAAAAGTGGAGGGTCAGGATGGAAGAAATTTGCAACATCAAAGAAGAAGCCACCATAGAGGCGGGGATTTTGGGAGATGAATCATATGATTCCCTCAAGGCCCAATACTCCATAATTGGCCTCAAAATTGAGGTATGCAAGGAACTAGTTAAGACCTTGAAAGAAAAAGGTGACTAGGGCCTAGTACCCCTTGGGCCTATTTCAAGCATTCATGGTTGGAATATCGCATGTTGATCCCCTCACCACCGAGACGTGCACCCTGGAGGACTACATCCTTAGTAAATTTGATAAACAAATGGAATCCCTATATCAGGCTGCTGAACATTTTGACCAGGGTAGGTTATCTAAATTATCCAAGACAATGATCTGGGTGCATGACACTGTAAAGATGGTGGATGAATTCTGGAATGAAGCCAAAGATGTTGAGAAAAAATTGGAGGCTATTTGCAGTCAATGGGACAACATTAAAGATATAGACGAAGAAGGCATAAGCCAAGTGTTGGAGACATTGAAAAATAGTAAAGAAAAATAAAGTTCTCCGTAGTCTAGAGAATTCCATCAACCATGTATCGGTTCATATTCTTTATTCTTTGGGACACAACCTTCCAGATCTTGGAGTCCTGGATCTAATATTTTTTAAATTTTAAGATGACCCATGTCCCGGTTCCCAAAGTCGACCGGTCACTTTCAAATCAGTTAATAAGGGTGTTAGAAAGTAGGTAACCACAACAAGGCATGTCAGCTTAGAGGATGATTCTGATAGGTGGTCTTCCCAAGAACCACTCCAAAGTAACACCTGGCACATTGGGGACAATGAGCCACTCTTCCATTTATGAGGCATGTAGCCTTGACCCCCGAGGGATTAGAGTTCTTCTTTTCTCCTCCTGGCTCTCTTCTCGAGGCTGATTCTTCCACTCCTCCATCCTTGTCTTATTCTTCTGATATATTAGACCTTCTCCATCTTGAGGTCTTTGGTATCATGGCACAAGTAGTACCGACCACCAAAAATAGTATTGTATTGTTGAGTAAAAAATAAGTTAAGTTAGTTTTAGGTCAAAAGCTTGGGTATAAATAATAAGTCCGACCTCATTCCAAGGGTCAGAAAAATTGATGATTTTGCAATCCCTAGCTAATTGCATTTTGGCTTTTCTCAGTTCCTTGTTGCAGAGCTCAATGCTCCTTAGTTTTTAGAAGCTTTTAGTAGTTAAATGCTCCTCTGGAGTCACCATTATTGTACACACCAGTGCTTGTTGGAAACATTTTAATGAAGAAGGAAGGGTTCTATCAATGATGTTGTTGGCATTCCGATCTTTGGATTAATAGTATTTTGTACTGTATGTTCTTTATGTCCTTTTCTCTGATATTTTGAGTAGATTAACGACATTCTTTTCCTTGCTATTGATTAAATATGAAATGATGGTTCTATATTTCTTCGGTATTTAGTGTAGCATGTTAGAGATTGTTTTATGTTTTGAACATTTGGTATGACTATAGGTAGATGAAATGTTTCTAACCCTACAATATCTTTTGAATTTTATTTGGTAAAGGTCATGAATGCTTGTAGGAAACCCCACTTACTTAAATCCCCAGAAAAGATGAGCCCAGATAACCAGATATCCCCCCGAACAAAATAGTCACATTCCCAAATAAGCTCTCACACTTTTGAGACCCGACTCTCACATTCTTGAAGGCCCGGGTAATCTCATTTCCCCAGACAACCTTTATAGGAAAAGTTGGCAGGTACCTCAGTACCTGGTGACAACTTACATCTGTTGGTACACTCGGTCACAAAGTTTTGTCAAAAGAAATTGGCACTAGAAGGAGGTCATGAACTCGTCCCCTTCTGAGGATTTAGATTTTACACCGCCCGAGGGTTCCCCAAGCCATTATTTTAGGAGTTAGACCTTTAGTGGGATTGGATTGCTTTCATCAACAAGATTTGAAAGGGTCCTTAGATCAACTCCCAATTTTGGAAGGTTTGTTGAACTCGAGCCTCCTACTTGAAAGAAACAAACCCTGAAAGCCAAGCCAACCACCATTGTTTGCAGATCTAGCACATCCCAGAACACTCATATCTGCCAAACTATCCTAGGCAAAAAATTTCAATCTATTTAGAAGCCAACATCCCTTATGGCTACGTATTTTGGAAACATCAGGTCCGTGATGGGACAATTTCTGGGTGCAACCAATGATCTTCCTACACACCCAAAAAAGATTTATCCTTGATATGAGCATTTAGGCTCATGAACCATAGAAGAGCATTTGTAGGAATACAAAGATGCCATGAACTGACACCAGATCCAACATCAAGATGTTGTGACCCAGATGTTCCCTCTGTCCCTGGGATAGAATGAGCTAAACTAGTACCTTAACCTTCCCACCAACTCCATCAATAGTTGGCAAGACATGGAGGACGCCTTCCTGGTTTCCTTTCCCGTACATGTGGACCCAGCATGGTCCCACAGCCAGTTCATTTCCATTAGGAAGGAACCAAATTAGCCCCTTGTAGAATTTAATCATCAATACCAATGCACCCTGAAGTGGTGCATGGGTCCCTTCATCCCATCCATGGATGTCACTATCCAGACCTATCTTAACATGATGGACCATTTCGTTGCCACTCTCCTCTGGAGAACTACCACCTCAGGTGACTAGGATACTTTGGCAAAGGTTTACAACCTAGCCTTGGATTTGTCCTGTGGTCTTAACAAATCTTCGAGTGAGATTGGGTAGAGCATGCCCTTTAACATGATACCCAGCGAAACTTCTTACACTAGGGGATATAACCCCAACTAGGTAATGGGTACCCCCACGATGGCCACGAATCCCCCACCACTGCTGATAGACTAGTAGGCCCAGTACCTATACCCATCACAATATCAGACAACATCGGGTCTAGAATCCTTTCCCTAGAACCAGCCATAGAAAATGCAACAACCAAAGACACAACCATCCATAATGCCTTTCTTTCAGTCATCCACGGCTGGAGGATTTCCGCCCTTGAGTCCAGAGAATGCTGCTACTTTCCCAAGAAACCAACAACAACAACCATCACATTGTGATGTGAAAACTCAGCTGTCTACCAAGGTTGAATCCCTTCAGTGACTACTATTCTCACTGACTATGGACATGGGACAACTAAAGGCGGGGTCCCTTGCACCTCACAACACCAATTCATAGAAAGGGAAAATTTTCTCTAGCCAATGAAACAACAATGCTGGAGGAAGCAATTTCAACAACGGGCCCTGGCCCAATCAACAAAAATGGAACAACCATGCCAAAACTGGAGGTACTCCTCTAAACCAAAACACCAATCAGAGTAACACTGGACCTTCCCATTTCATTTCTGTCATGGACTTCCATCCCATGAGTAACTGGTGTATATTGTAGGACACAGGCTCTCATAATAAGGTGAATTATGCCATGCTAGAGAAAGTCATCATGATTTCTGAGCTGGATAGACAACAAACTTATGATCCTACTCCCCCAGAGCCTCCTATACAAGAGCCCACTCATGGTGCATTCACTTATGAGACCATCTTCTTTTGAGCAGGAAGAGAAGGCAAAGAGGAACTGGAACTACAGGGGTTCTTTAATCAATCTATTCCATCCTTTGAGGCTAATGCCTTCACCAACCCATGGAATCCCTACAACACTCAGAGTTAGGGTGGTAAAGGACTAGTTTATACACCTATGCCACCCAAAGACAGTCCTCCTTGGGACAAGATGACTGATCCATTCATCCCTCCAAAATGCCCTAGCTCTAACCAAGTTAAGGACCCGGCTGAGGGAAGCCACCAATTCTTGGGAGGAAGGCTTGACATCACAAAGGTGTTAGAAAAAACCACCACCTCCATGACCTTGATGGAGGTTTTTCTAAATTGTCCTAAGTAGAAGAAGTATCATTTCAAAGCTCTTTGGAAACCCAAAATTTGTCAGTTGCCCACCCAAGACTGTCTCTTTTGATGATGCCAACGCGGCTATCTTTCAGGGTAACATTGAGGATCCTCCCTTCTTATTAGGCTTGAACATACAAGGAAAGAATATACACAATTTCTTGGTAGATTATGGGGCTTTGGATAACATCATGCCTTTATCCATATGCTAGAAGCTCAGATTCCACCCCGCCCCATCTAACGGTGCAGTAATCCAGCTGGATAAAACTATCGTAAAAATGGTGGGTGAACTGAAGAACGTCTGGATTCAACTCATCTAGGACCCCAGGATAGCTAGTGTGATTGGCATCTAGGTGGTGGACATCTTAGATAATTATGGGATGTTACTAAGTCATAACTTGTCCAAGTCCCTAAACAAATATTTCTCAACCGACTTTTCTCACTTGTGTCTCCCTTGGGAGGGAGAATCTAACCATATCTGAGTTGAAAGTGAGCCCCAGATGAAATAGGCCCTCACCAAATTTAGGAGGGTAAATGAAGTCCTCTTCTCTGAGACTTCCCCCAGTGTGTACCAACCCCTTGAGATCTTAACATTCAATTTCACCCCCAAGGAGGACCCCATAGTTTCTCAGAGAACCCGGGACCTAGGGGAAAAAATGAGGGTTGAGGTTAACTCTCAAGGTACCGCAATGACCCCCACAACACTCTTGTCTAGTGCTTGGTACCAGGTACATTATCAAAAAAATTTAGAGCTAGAGTGTGAGCCTTGCCTCAAAACTTCTACCTGGCACATTGATGCCCTCTGGAAGGAAGAACACATAGTTGATTCCCCGGGACCCAGTACTTCTACTGGTAGTGCCTCTTTAGTGTTGTTCATCCGAGGATCCCAACCAGAAATCTCTCTAGAGGCAAACCTCACCCTTGTACCATTAGCGTCAGAGGAAACTCCTCCCAACCTTCCCAAGAAAAATCCAAAGACAACTTTGTCTTCTCAGCCCTAGACGACAAATGATGACTTGTGGACTCTTAAGTTTGACGGGTCCCAATCCAAACAAGGCTATGGGGCTGGAGTGAAAATGATCAAACCGCAGGGAAAATCCTTCCTTGCATCTTACAGGCTATAATTCAACTACACAAATAACATCATGGAGTACAAGGCTCTAGTCCTTGGAGTCCTATTTGCACTAAGGAAAGAAATCACTCACCTCCAGGCCCTGGGTGATTCAGAGTTGATCGCTAAACAAGTCCAGAGTCAATACACCTGTCACGACAAAAGGCTGGCCACATACCACAATTGGGCATGGAGCCTTATTGAAGATTTTGATGCCTTTGGCATTGAACTCATTCCCCTTGAGACAAAATTATGTACCAGATGCACTTGTCATTTCTGCTAGCATGCTTGAATCAATGGATTGCTCCCAACTCCAAAATTTTTCTATTGAGATGATCCCGATCCCGTCCATTCGAGAAAATATCACCCATTTTCAGGTTTTTGAGGACGATCAACATATCTTGGCCTTTATGGCCAAAGTTGGTGTCTTTGAAGACCATATAGTGGAGGAGAGAGATCACGATGATACAGGATAGGGTGATGAAGATGACAGGATCATGGACCTACCAACCAACAACATCCTTAAGGGGATGGTCACACTTAAATGAATCTTCAAATCGGACCCTCAGGCCCAGGAAAAGAAAGGAAAGCAAACCAAATTCCAATGACTCTGGGTTGGACCATACTTGATATCTGAGATCTGTGGGGCAAATACTTATCACCTCAGTACCATGGCCAGAGAAGCCATTCCATTTCCCATCAATGGATAGTTCCTCAAGCATTATTCTGAATGAGGTGCGTTTGTCCAGAATTGTATTTTATGTAAAGTCCTACTTGTAAATATCCTTCCTAGTGCTCTATTTTGGGTTCTTTTCCTTGTAAGTAGTTTTTGTTAGCTGTCCTTTGGGACCACCCCTTTTCCCTTTCATTTTGTTTTGGCTTCATTCTTTCTTTTATGCATTCCCAGTGTTTTGCTCACCCTTTTTGTAGACCGGTATTCTTCGCATAACATCTAGTCTCCAGAATGGTACCTTTTACATTTTGGTGATCTTGGAATCTATTGTTAGTATGGTGGAATTGGTCCACAGTCCAGAGTTATTTTATGATTTTGGTAACAAGCTATGAGTAATCTTCATTGGATTCATCCCTAGAAGTCTAGAAATTAGTTAAATAAAAACCAAAGGAAAAAGTAATCGGACACACCGAGAGTAGATCGGTCACACTAGTTTGTTGGCCCAAGTTTGAAAAACATTTAAATTCTTTCCAGGTCCAGAGTTTTTCCTCCCTATTTATAAATTTGAAGTGGATGGAAAGGTGAAAGAAGTACTGCCATTAAAATTAGCTAAGCTTAAGGTTAATGGTGAAAGGAGTACCACCTTCCCATCTAAGAAAAGAAAGAAATAAAGAGAACCGGAGAATGAAGCAATTCTGGTATCCAGGGGAAATGAGAAGATTTGATGAATTTGGTTTGATATATTTAGTGCCTCTTCTCTACTTCTCTGAGAGGTCATCAGTTTGATTTTCTTTCAATGTACACACTTCACAACTGACCAAGGGAAAAGGATTGAATTATGTATGGGTCAGATTCTCTTGGATGCCTTGCACCTTGTAAGCAGGATGCTCCAAGTAAAAATTGACTTTAGTTTTTCTAACGAGAGATTCTGTAGTTATTGAATGTGCTAAGGCATTCATCCCAGAAAGTTGCCATTTGTTATGCCTTGCATACCTGTCCCTACATTTTGTGTGCAAAATGTTGGGTCCCCTCTTTTCGCTTGTTGCTCTTGCCTTTTTTCTTTCCCTTCTCTTTGTTTTGCCTCTGGGATTTTCATCTGTGAGGTCTATTTTATTTCTATTTTTGTCTTCTTGTGTCTCTGGGACCCAATTCTAGAGTTTGTTCTCTCTAGAGCCAGATTCCAGACTCTGGGATTCTCTTCAACTATGTCTCCTTTTGTGAGAAGGCATAGTTATGTGGAATCCCCGAGCTCAGAGTTCAGAGGTCTTCCTATTCCAGAATTTGTAGAAAAGAGTGTAGCTTTTTTTTACCCTAAGAGTATAAATGGAAATTACCCATCACTTTCATAGTTACCATGATTAAAAACACTTAGAGCATTCAAAGAGATTCTTAGGCGATTAACTGTGATTAAACTGCAACTTGTTCTGTGTTTAGTGGTAGATTACAAGTTGATTTGCGGTGTCCGCTTGTGATCGTTTGAGGGAAGACTTGCTGCAGAGTGCTCCTAGTGTTCTTCAACCCTACTTTTCTTCATGTTTATAGGTAGATTTTTGGTTATCCCTTCTCTGGTTTCTTGATGTTTGGTTCTTTCTATTTCCTTTTTTTTCTATTTCGTTTCTATCTAATTTTGTCATTTCCGTCTTTTGTGTTTTGCTCTTGGTTTGCCTTCCGTTGGTGGGCTGGCTCTGCTATTTGGTTGTTCACCCTTTGTGTAGTTGTAAATTAATGTATGTAATATATATTATTGTTGGGTAGTGCGTGTGGCTATGTAAGCATTGTATAACCATGTAAATAATCTATAGATACTATGTATACATCACCAATATTCTGTGAGCTTTGCTTTAGCCCTCATAGAGCTTCAGTTCCTTGTATTTTAGTGTATATATGCCTCAACCTTTGGCCCTCTATAAAATTATGTATATATTTTATGTGTATCCTTCCATTCTATCAAGCTCATCAAGAGAAAATCACCATGGTTTGAACTTGGCACCTCGCTGAGTCAAACCATGGCAACTTTCTCTCTCCCCTATTTTATCACCTTAAATAGCGGGATTAATTTCCCACAAGTGGGCATTTAAACCCTATCCCATCTGGCATTCAATTTTTCCTTGTGTCTACCTACTTGTTACCAATAATGAAATTTATGCCATCTGACATGTGGCTATGTGACAACCCATATCAGCCAAATATGGCTTACTACCGGTCACATCGATAACGATGAGTTTATCCAGACTCTTGTCCTGAGGAGTGCCTTGTCTTTCTTTTCCTCCTGTCACTTAGTTCAACACCCCAGAGTCCTATCACATCCATTTTTAAGTATTACAAGATATTCGATGTATGCTAACATTTATTGGAGAGGTGCAGGGTGGTGACAAATTCCTTGAAGTTTCTAATATTGTTTTTATATATTCCATGTTCTAACGGCTATCCAGTGTTGTAGGTTGCGGATAGTTGATCAAGATGTCTAAAGTAATCACTCCTCCTGATAGCCCAGAGATACCTACCACCACCACTTGAGCGGCCTCAAAAAGAAGGCCAAAAAGATGTTGGCAAAGCTTCCCTTGACCTCCAAATACCCGAAGGAGGGAACTCTCGTAGGATCCAAGGTGGACTCCAAAGTCTAGGAAATAAAATACACGGAGCCTGGACTTTGGGGTGAAATGCGAGGCTTAATCCAATCCATTTATAGGTTGAAGGCTGATAGAGACAATATGGCTGCTCATTTGGCCACCTCCAACATTATCAAGGTCCCAAACTTTCCTTGTATAGTGCAGTCACTAGAACTGATACTTCAATTGGCAACATTGTACAATGCACCTACTCGAACTGTCCTACTCGCCGATCCCCAACCATTACACTATCCAGAGACAATTTTCACTTTAGACGTAGGGACTTTCACCTCAGGGCTGGGAATTTTGTAGTTCAAAGGGTCTACCATCATCAACTAATCCAAATCGTTGAAGGAGTTTGAGGAAGCCGAGATTGTCTCCTGATAATATCTCAATAGTCAGTGGTTAAAGTCCCCAAAGAGGGAACATAAAAGGATGAAGTTGGAAATTCCCTCTGGGGATTTCAAAGAGCCCATTCAGGTGGGAATTATATTCCTATGCAGGATCTTTGGATTTCCCCACACCCAGAATTTCTTGGCATGGATGTATTATTTTCTTTACTGCATCACCACTTGCAAACTAACCTTCAACTAGGCAGCAATTATATCCAACCATGTGGACATGCAGCCGAAGGGCGTCATCTAGAGTTCCAAGTTTTACATGATATCCTATGTGCTATGGGAATTATCCCAATAAAGACCAAATTTTTTAGGTTTGGGAATAGTTGGTGAACTTAGAAATAGGCCAGGCCAGTTGACACCATGGGATTACTATCCCCAAATGCAATGAGAACTTAGTTTCCTGAATTTTTGTCGGGTAAATGATGCTTTCATTTACCATAAAATCCTAACACTTACCTGGGACTCTGGGTACCGATTGTTACAGGATGCGATGAATTTGGTTAGCACCTATGGCTGCTACTTTATTAAGTTTCAGCACCACACCTACATTCGGGTGACTGGCTTCTCCGGGAAGCCCTATCTTCTTCCTGGGTATTATAGGGACAAAATCATTCTTTTGGAGTTCTACTAGCAGATGATGGACCTACACACCTTCTTTACATTGAAGAAGGTCATCAACATCCCATTCCCATTTTTGTGTAGGAATTATATGTGCAGCCTCACCGCGACAAGGGAGGTAGATAATTAATTGAAAATCCTAGGACTTGTGGAATTCCACCATGCCAGAAAAACTATGATCCTCTAGGAAAGATTATTATGGCACTTCCCCGGGCATCCCCACTGCATGAAGTACATATTGAAGATTTTTGGGCAGACTTCCAGGACATTTTTTTATCTCCAGGCCTGTCAACACTCATGCATATCCAAAGGACTCATGAAGACACTCAACCTCAGACTTTTCTGAAGGGTTTTTCAGATGATGGGCCGCTTGAAGACCCGACATACAAGGAGAAAGGATTGAAAAAGTTGGACCTCCCTCCGATGGATTGGGCCACCCTAGAAGACTTAACAATCGAGGGAGTATGTCACCCTATTTTGGAGGCAAGTCACCAATAATTTGCCTGGGTGTGTCCCAAGAGCACTCAGAAGAAACCAATGGTTTGAAAGGCCATTTCCTCTTCTGCCACCACTGGACCTTACATGATCAAAGGGAAAGATAAAGAGGACACCCTAGCCAAGGTGCCTCCCCACGATCCCACCCCTTTGATGGTACAATTACAACAACAAATGGAGTTGTCGAGGTTGGCCAGCTAGAAGATAAGCACACAGGCATCTTTTGGCCTCCTCATAACTCTAATGGTGTCTGCTCGCCTGGTGGGATCCTTGTCATTGGATGTGATGATGAGAAGATAGACTTTTGCTGAGGTGGAGTCTACTAGTATTTTTGAGATTGGGGTCCCAGTGATGAGAAAGAAGAAGAAAAAGGTGACCCCTACCCCAAGTGCGGCCACTAGGCCTGGTATGCTGCATGTGCCCCCAGTTGACGTTAGTTTAGATTCCCCAAAACTTGAAGAAATCCCTGATAGCCTTCCCCCATAGAATGATTTTGATGATGTGTTTGTCACAGATGAAATAATGAACTTGCAAGGGGATATTGGCCAAGTGGTGGAGGAAATTGTGGCTCAGGATAAAGAGGAGATCCCCGTAGAAAAGGAAATCCTAGAAGAAGAAGCTGCATCAGAAAATGAGGCTCAGGGTGAAGCACAAAAGGAGCCCAAGTGGGAGAAGACACTGGTCCAAGAGACTGAAGATACACCAAGGAAACCCATAGATGAGCAGCTGATGGTTGGGGAAACTAGACCTACTATATCAACCGTACCCCCATTCATCATGCTCCAGATGGCTTCAGCTACTCCGGGTGATCAAGTGCCCCAGAGCACATTTGGTGAGGTAGTAACGGTGGCTAAATTGTCAAACATTGGCCAGAGACCCCACCCACCTCCAGAAGATGTTCTGATGAAGGGAAATGTTCCAACAGATGAGGCCAATGAGGCCGAAGAACAACAGCAGCAGAATGACTGGGAAGACTCAGGAAATGAAAATATCAGTTCACCTGATGTCGGGAGAGCTGAGGAGGTCCCCAAAGATACAAGCACTATTGATGCCGAAGAAGAATTTTGGACATCACAACAAATTATGCCAACATGGTGGAAAATACTGAAGGTTCTGGGGAACAAGAGCAAGAGAAGGAGAAAGACCCTGAAGAAAATGTACATTTTAGGAACACATTGCCAGCTTCCAAGGGGAATCTCGATACATAGGTCTTAATAGTAGATCCATCCCAACCATCCCAATGGTTGGTAGAATCAAGAAAAAGAAAGGCCCCAGTGGTCACATCAGGCGCTCCACTCTCCTTGGCCAAAATGATGGCTAGAAACGTAGATGCTCTTAAGCCCAAGAAGGCATAGACATTCCATACCCTTCAGAAAAGGCCCATAGGAAACACAATTGTGACTATCATAACACACCCTTTGGGTGTAGATGAAGTGGCCATAAGGCCCGAAGACTACAACATCACAGAAGTGGCACTGGCGAGGAGAGACAAGCAAGGTGAACTGGACTTGCTAAGGGAGGCCACCAAAGTAGTGGAGGCCAGATATATCAAGCAGGGCCAAAAGTTGGAGGAGGAAAGAGAGACTAATGTTAATCTCCTCACACTTCTAGCAGAACTTACACAACCTTTGGCTGAGATCCACCTGTGAACCCCTTCCTCTAGATTTTTGCGTGTGCAGGGTGACCTAGATTCTCTTTGGGCCACAAAGAAGAAGGCACAGGCTGTAGATGGGTGGGTCACCGAGCAGGTAGCCACCATAAGAAAATTTCTAGCAGTGTCCCTCCCAGACCTTTATCAGATCAACATCCTTATAAGCCAAGAAAATGGCTCCACTCTTATCTGGGAGCAAGATTTAGTGAAGTATGAAAAGTGGAGGGTCGGGCTAGAAGAAATTCGCAACATCAGAGAAGAAGCCACCACCAAGGCAAGGATTTTGGGAGATGAATCATATGATTCCCACCAGGCACAGTACTCTAGACATGGCCTCAAAATTGAGGTATGCAAGGAATTGGTTAAGGCCTTGAAAGAAAAGGTGATCGTGACCTAGTACCCCTTGGGCCTGTTTCAAGCGTTCATGGTTGGAATATTGCAAGTCAATCCCTTCACCACCGGGATGTGCACCCTAGAGGACTACGTCCTCAATAAATTTGATGAATAGATGGAATCCCTGTATCTGGCTGCTAGAGATTTTGACTAGGGAAGGTTATCTAGATTATCTAAGACAATGATCTAGGTGCCTGACGCTGTAAAGATGGTGGATAAATTCCAGAATGGGGCCAGTGATGTTGAGGAAAAATTGGAGGTTTTTCATAGTCGATGGAACATTATTAAAGATATAGATGAAGAAGGCATAAGCCAGGTGTTGGAGACATTGAAAAATAGTAAAGAACAGTAAAGTTCTCTGGATTCTGGAGAATTCCATCAACCATGTATTGGTTCGTATTCTTTATTCTTTCAGGTGCAAGCTTTTGGATCCCACAGTCTTAGATCACATATTTTTTTAATTCTAAGGTGACCCATGTCTCGGCTCCCAATGCCAACCGGTCACTTTCAAAATGGTTAATAAGGGTGTCAAAAAGCAGGTAACCACAACAAGGCACGTCGGCTTAGAGGATGATTTTGATAGGTGGTCTTCCCAAAGCATCACTCCAAAGTAACACCTAGTACATTGGGGACAATGAGCCACTCTTCCATTTATGAGGCATGTAGCCTCGACCCTGAGGGAATCGAATTTCTTCTTTTCTCCTCTTGGCTCTCTTCTCAAGGCTGATTCTTCCACTCCTTCCTTGTCTTATTCTTCTGACATGTTAGACCTTCTCCATCTTGAGGTATTTTGTAGCATGGTGCATGTAGTACCGGCCACTAGAAATAGTATTATATTGTTGAGTAAAAAATAAGTTAGGTAAGTTTTAGGTCGAAATCCTGGGTATAAATAATAAGTCTGACCTCATTCCAAGGATTGGCAAAATTGATGATTTTGTAGTCCATAGCTAATTGTAGTTCAGATTTTCTCAGTTCCTAGTTATAGAGCTCAATGCTCCTTAGTTTTTAGAAGCTTTCAATAGTTAAATGTTCCACTAGATTCATCATTATTGCACGCACTAGTGTTTTCTAGAAACATGTTAATGAAGAAGGAAGGGTTCTATCAATGATGTTGTTGGAATTTTGATCTTTGGATTAACGGTATTTTGTGTTCTATGTTCTTTATATCCTTTGCTATGATATTTTAAGTAGATTAACGACCTTCTTTTCCTTTCTATTGATTAAATATGAATTGATGGTTTTGTATTTCTTCGATATTTAGTGTATCATGTTAGAGCTTGGTTGATATTTTAAACATTTGGCAAGACTATAGGTAGATGAAATGTTTGTAACCCTGCAATATATTTTGAAGTTTATTTGGTAAATATCATGAATGCTTGCAGGAAACCCCACTTACTTAAATCCTCAAAAAAGATGAGCCAAGATAACCAGCTATCTGCCTGAACAAAATAGTCACATTCCCAACTAAGCTCCCGCACTGTCGAGACTCGACTCTCATGTGCGTGAAGGCCTAGGGAATTTCATTTCCCTGGACAACCTTTATACATGAACTTGGTCGATACCCCGGTACCTGGTGAAAACTTACATCTGTTTGTGGACCCGGTCACAAAGTCCCGTCAACAAAAACTGGTTCTAGAAGGAGGGCATGAACTCGTCCCCTTCTGAGGATTTAGATTTTACACCACCTGAGGGTTCCCCAAGCCATATTTTTAGGAGTCACACCTTTAGTCTGATTGGATCATTTTCACCAGCAAGATTTGAAAGGGTTGTTAAATCAACTCCCAATCCCAGAAGGTTTGTTGAACTCGAGCCTCCTTCTTGAAAGAAATGGACCTTGAAAGCCAAGCCAGCTGCCATTGTCTAGGGATCTAGCACATCCCAAAACAATCATCTCTCCCAATCTATCCCAGGGAGAAAATTTCAATCTATTCATAACCCAATTCCCCCGATGGCTACGTATTTTGGAAACACTGGGTCCTCGATGGGACAATTTTCGGGTGCAATGAATGAACTTCCTGTGCACCCAGAAAAGGTTTGTCCCCGATATGAGAATTTAGGCTCACAAACCATAGAAGAGCATCTGCAAGAATACAAAGATGGCATGAACCAACACCAGATCCAATATCAAGACGTTGTGACCCAGATGTTCCCTTTGTCCCTGGGATAGCACAAGCTGAACTGGTACCTTAACCTTCCCGCCAACTCCATCAATAGTTGGCAGGACATGGAGGATGCCTTCTTGGCTTCCTTTCACATACAAATGGACCCAGTGTGGTCCCACATCTAGTTCATTTCCATCAAGAAGGAACCGAATGAGCCCCTTGCAGTATTTAATCACCGATTCCAATGCACCTTGAATCAGTGCATGCGTCCCTTCATCCCATCCATAGATGTAACTATCCAGACCTATCTTAACGCGATGGACCATTTTGTTTCCACTCTCCTTTGGATACCTACCACCCTAGGTGACCAAGATAATATGACAAAGGTTTACAACCTAGCCTTGGAATTGTCCTATGGTGTTAACAAATCTCTGGGTGGGATTGGGCCTAGCATGCCCTATAACATGATACCTGATGGAAATTCTTACATCGGGGGATATAACCCCAACTAGGCAATGGGTGCCCCTGGGATGGCCATGAATCCCCCACCACCACTTATAGACCAGAAGGCCTGGTATATATACCCATCGCAAGTTTAGACAGCATCAAGTCTAGAATCCTTTCCCTAGAACCAGCCACAACAAATGCAACAACCACAGACACAACTATCCGGAGTGCCTTTCTTTCAATCATCCATGGCTGGAGCATTGCCACCCTCGACTCTGGCGAATGTTGCCACTTTCTTGGGGAACCAACAACAAAAACAATCACATTGTGACACAAGCACTTAGCTGTCTATCAAGGTTGAATCCCTCTGGTGACTACTATCCCCACTATCTGTGGACATGGGACAGCTAAACGCAGGGTCCCAAGCACCCCAAAAAACCAATTCCCAGAGAGGGAAATTTTTTTCTGGCCAATGAAACAATAATGCTGGAGGAAGAAACTTTAACAATAGGCCCAGCCCATCTACAAAAATGGAACAACCATGCCAATACCAGAGGTACTCCTCCAAACAAAACACCAATCAGAGTAACACTGGACCTTCCCATTTCACGCCTGTCATAAACTTCCAGCCCATGACTAACTGGTGTAGATTGCATGACACAAGCTCTCATAATGAGGTGAACTCTACCATGCTAGAGAAATTCATTATGATTTCCTAGCTAGAAAGACAACAAAATTCTAATTCTACTCCCCCAAAGCCTCCTATACAAGAGCCCACTCACGGTGCATTCACCTGTGAGACCATTTTATTTGGAGCAGGTAGAGAAGATGAAGAGTAACCCGAACTACAGGGGTTCTTTGATGAATCTATTCTAGCATTTGAGGCCAATGCCTTCACCAACCCACGAACTCTCTATAGCACTCGGAGTCAGGCTGGTAAAGGACCAGTTTATACGCCTATGCCTCCCAAAGACAATCCTCCCCACGACAACATGACTAATCGGTTAGTCCCTCCAAAAGGCCCTAGCTCTAACCAAGCTATGGACCCAGCCGAGGGAAGCCATGAATTCTTGAGAGGAAGGTTTGACATCATGAAGGTGTTAGAACAAACCTCCACCTCCATGACCTTGATGGAGGTTTTTATGAACTATCTCGAGTAGAAGAAGTCTCTTCTGAAGCTCTTGGGAAACCTAGAAGCCGCCAGTCACCCACTCAAGACTGTCTCTTTCGATGATGCCAACATGGCTATCTTCTAGGGTAACATTGAGGATCCTCCCTTCTTATTAGGCTTGAACATAAAAGGAAAGAATATACATTATTGCCTAGTAGATTTCTTGGCTTCTGGCAACATCATGCCTTTATCCATATGCTAGAAGCTCAGATTGTGCCCCATCCTATCTGACGGTGCAGTAATCCAGCTGGATAAAACTACTATAAAAATGGTGGGTGAACTAAGGAACATCTAGATTTAACTCATCCAGGACCCCAGGATAGCTAGCATGATTGACATCCAGGTGGTGGACATCCCAGAGACTTATGGGATGTTACTAAGTCACAATTGGTCCAAGTCCCTAAATGGATATTTCTCAACCAAATTTTCTCACATGTGGCTCCCCAGGGTGGGAGAATCTAACCAGATCTGGGTTGAAAGTGAACCCTGAATGAAATAGGCCCTCACTAAAGTTGGGAGGGTAAATGAAGTCCTCTTCTCTGAGACTTCCCTTGAGGTGTAGCAACCCCTTGAGATCTTAACATTCAATTTCACCCCTGGGGAGGACCCCATAGTTTCTTAGAGAACTCGGGACCTGAGAGAAAAACTAAGGGTTGAGGCTAACTCTTAGGGTACTGTAGTGACCCTCACCATACTCTTGTCTGGTGCTTGGTGCTAGGTACATTATCACAAACATTCGAAGCTAGAGTGTGAGCCTTTCCTTGCCACTGCTACCTGACACATCGATGCCCTCCTGAAGGAAGAACACACAGTTGACTCCAAGGGACCTAGTACTTCTGCTGGCAGTGCCTCTTCAACATTGTTCATCTAGGGATTCCAACCAGAAATATCTCCAAAGGAAAACCTCACCTATGTACCATTAACACTGGAGGAAACTCCTTCCAACCTTCCCAAGAACAATCCAAAGACCACTTCGTCTTCCCAGCCCTAGACAAGAAATGATGACTTGTGGACCCTTAAATTTGATGGGTCCCGATCTAACAAGGCTATGGGGCCGGAGTGGAATTGATCAACCAGTAGGAAAAATCATTTCTCACATCTTACAGGTTGTATTTCAACTACATGAATAATGTCATAGAGTACAAGGACCTGGTCCTTGGACTCCTATTTGCACTAAGGAAAGGAATCACTCACCTCCAGGCCCTTGGTAATTTAGAGTTAATCATTAAACAAGTCCAGAGTCAATACACCTGTCATAACAAAAGGTTGGCTACATACCGCAACTGGGCATGGAGCCTTATTGAAGATTTTGATGCCTTTGGCATTGAAATGATTCTTGGGAGATAGAATTATGCCCCATATGCCCTTGTAATTTCTGCCAGCACGCTTGAGCCAATGGCTAGTTCTCGACTCCAAAATTTTTTTGTTGAGATGATCCCCACCCCATCAATTCCAGATAACATCACCTATTTTCAGGTCTTTGAGGATGATAAACATATCCTGTCATTTATGGCCAATATTGGTTTCTTTGAAGACTAAATAGTGGAGGAGAGAGATCACGATGATACTGGATAGGGTGATGAAGACGATGAGATCATGGACCAACCAACATCCACCATCCCTAAGGGAATTGTCACACTTGAATGAATCTTTGACTTGAACCCTGAGGCTCAGGAAATGAAAGGAAAGCACACCAAATTCCAATGGCTCTAGCTTGGACCATACTTGATATCTAAGATCTATGGGGCAAATACTTATCACCTCAGTACCATGGTCGGAGAAGTCATTCCATTGCCCGCCAATGGACGGTTCCTCAAGAATTATTTCAAAATGGTGAGTTTGTCCAAAATTATATTTTATGTATATTCCTACTTGTAAATATCCTTCCCGCTACTTTGTTTGGGGTGATTTTCCTTGTAAGTAGTTTTTGTTGGATGTCCTCCAGGACCGCCCCTTTTCCTTTTCATTTTGTTTTGGCTTCGTTATTTCTTTTCAGGGTTCCTAGTGTTTTTCCCACCCTTTTTGTAGATCGGTATGCTTCACATAACATCTATTCTTTGGAATGGTACCTTTTGCATTTTGGTGAACTTGGAATCTATTGTTAGCATGGTGGAATTGGTACACACTCCAAAGTTATTTTGTGAGTTTGGTAACAGGCTATGAGTAATCTTTATCACATTCATCCTGGGAAGTCCTGAAATTAGTTAAATCAAAACCAAAGGAACAAGTAATCGGACACACCGAGGGTAGATCAATCACAATAGTTTGTTGGCCTAGGTCTCAAAAAACATTTAAATTCTTTTCAGGTCCAGAGTTTTTCCCCCCTATTTAGCAAGTTGAAGTGGATGGAAAGGTGAAAGAAGTACCACCATTAAAATTAGCTAAGCTTAAGGTTAATGGTGAAAGGAGTATCGCCTTCCCATCTAAGAAAAGAAAGAAATAAAGAGAACTGGAGAATGGAGAAATTCTGGTATCCAGGGGAAACAAGCATATTTGATGACTTTGGTTTGATACATTTAGTGTCTCTTCTCTACTTCTCCCAGAGGTCATCGGCTTGATTTTATTTCAAAGCACACACTTCATAACTAACCAAGGGCCAAGGATTGAATCATGTATGGGCCAGTTTCTCTTGGATGCTTTGCACCTTGCAAGAAGGATGCTCCAAGTAAAGATTGACTCCAATTTTTCTATCTAGAGATTCTACAGTTCTTGAATGCGCTTAGGCATTCATCCCAGATAGTTGCCATTTGTTATGCCCTGCATACCCATCCCTACATTTTGTGTGCAAAATGTTGTGTCCCCTCTTTTTTCTTGTTTCTCTTGCCTTGTTTCTTTTCCTTCTCTTTGTTTTCCCTCTGAGCTTTTCTTCCATGAGGTCTATTTTCTTAATATTTTTGTCTTCTTGTGTCTCTGGGACCCGGTCCTAGAGTTTTTCCTCTCTAGAGTTGGATTCTGGTCTCTGAGATTCTCTTCAACTATGTCTCCTTTTACTGGAAGGCATAGTTGTGTGCAATACCCGAGCCTGAAGTCCAGAGGTCTGCCTATTCTAGAGTTTGTAGAGAAGAGTGTATCTTGTTTTTTTCCTAAGATTATAAATGGAAATTACCCATCACTTTGAACGTTACCATGATTAAAAACACTTAGAGCATTTAGAGAGATTCTTAGGTGATTAAACTGTGATTAAATTACGAGTTGTTCTCTGTTTAGTGGTCGATTACAAGTTGATTTGTGGTGTCTTTTTGTGATCATTTGAGGGTAGACTTGCTGCAGAGTGCTCCTGGTGTTCTTATTCCCTACTTTTCTTCATGTTTCCAGGTAGGTTTTTGGTTATCCCTTCTCTAGTTTCTTGATTTTTGGTTCTTTTTGTTTCCTTTTGTTTTCATTTTGTCTCTGTCTGGTTTTTCCATTTCCATGTTTTTTGTTTTTCTCTTGGTTTGCCTCCCATTGGTGGGCTAGCTCTACTAGGGGGTTGTCTGCCCTCTATGCAGTTGTAAATTAATGTATGTAATGTATATTTTTGTTGGGTAGCCCATGTGGCTGTGTAAGCATTGTATAACCATGTAAATAATTTTTAGATACTGTGTATACATCACTGATATTCTATGAGCTTCACTTGGGCCCTTACAAAGCTTGATTTCCCTATATTTCATTGTATATATGCATCAGCCTTTGGCCCTCTATAAAATTATGTATCTATTTTGTGTGTATCCTTTCATTCTACTGAGCTCGTCGAGAGAAATTTGCCATGGTTCAAACTTGGAACCTCGCTGAGTCGAACCATAGAAACTTTCTCTCTCCCCTATTTTATCACCTTAAATGGCAGGATTAATTTCCCATGAGTGGGCGTTTAAACCCTATCCCGTCTGGCATTCAATTTTCCCTTGTGTCTGCCCACTTGTCACCATTAATGAAATTTATGCCATCTGACAGGTGGCCACGTGACAACCCATGTCAGCCAAATACGGCTTGCTACCGGTCATGTCGATAATGGATAGTTTATCTAGACTCCGGGTCCTAAGGAGTCCCTTGTCTTTCTTTTCCTCTTGTCACTTAGTTCAACACCCCAGAGTCGTACTCATGTCAATTTTTAAGTATTCCAAGATTTTTGATGTATGCTAACACTTATTGGATAGGTGCAGGGTGGTGAAAAATTCCCCAAAGTTTCTAATATTCTTTTTATATATTCCATGTTCTAGCGGCTCTCTGGTCTTGCAGGTTGCGGATAGTTGATCAAGCTGACTGAAGTAATCACTCCTCTTGATAGCCCAGAGCTACCTACCACCTCCACCTGGGCGACCACAAAAACCAAGGCCAAAAAGATGTTGGCAAAGCTTCCCTTGACCTCCAAATACCTGAAGGAGGGAACTGTCGTGGGGTCCAAGGTGGACTCCAAATTCTAGGAAATAATAGACACGGAGCCCAAACTTTGGGCTGAAATGCGAGGCTTAATCCAAGCCATTTACAAGTTGAAGGATGGCAGAGATAGTATGGCTACTCATTTGGCCGCCTATGGCATTATCAAGGCCATAAAATTTCCTTGTTCGGTGCAGTCACCGAAACTGATACTTCAGTTGGAAACATTGTAAAATGCACCTACTTGAACTATCCTGCTCGTCGATCCCTGACCATTATAGTATCCAAAAAAAATTGTCACTTTGGACGCAGTGACTTTTGCCTTAGGGCTGGGGATTCTGTAGTTCAATGGGTCTACCATAATCAACTAATCAAAATTGTTAAAGGAGTTCAAGGAAGCTAAGATTGTCTCCTGACATTATCTCAATAGTTAGTGGTTGATGTCCCAGAAGAGGGACCATAAATGGATGAAGTTGGAAATTCCCTGCGGGGATTTCAAAGAGACCATTCAAGTAGGAATTATATTCCTATGTAGGATTTTTGGATTGCCCCATGCCCAAGATTTCTCAGTGTGGATGTATTATTTTCTTTACTGCATCACCACTTGCGAACTATACTTCAACTACGCGGCCATTATATCCAACCATGTGGACACATAACTAAAGGGTTTCATCCAGTGTTCCAAGTTTTACATGACATCCTACATGCTATGGGAATTATCCCAATAAAGACCATCTTTTCTAGGTTTGGGAATAGTTGGTGAACTTGGAAATGGGCTGGGCCAGTTGACACCATGGGATCACTATTCCCAAATGTAATGGGAACTTATTTCCTGAATTTCTACTAGGTAAATGATGCTTTCATTCACCATAACATCCTAACACTTACCCGGGACTCCGGGTACCAATTTTCACAGGAGGTGATGAATTTGGTCAGCACCTATGACCGCTACTTTATTCAGTCCCAGCACCACACCTACATTCAGGTGACCAGCTTCTCTGAGAAGACCTATCTTCTTCCCCAGTATTGCGGGGAAAAAATAATTCTTTTGGAGTTATGTTGACAGATGATGGACCTACATGCCTTCTTTACATTGAAGAAGGTCATCAACATCCCATTCCCATTTTCGTGTGGGAATTATATGTGCAGCCTCACCGCAACAAGGGAGGAAGATAATGAATTGAAAAGCACTTCCCCAAGCATCACCACCGCATGAAGTAGATATTAAAATTTTTTGGGTGGACTTCAAGGATAGTTTTGATCTCTGAGCCCGTCAACAATCACGTATATCTAAAGGACTCATGAAGGAACTTGACCTTTGGAATTTTCTAAAGGGTTTTTTAGATGACGAGCCCCTAGAAGACCTGACATACAAGGATAAAGGATTGAAAAATTTAGACCTCCCTCTGGTGGATTGGGCCACCCTAGAAGACTTGACAATTGAGGTAGTATGTCACCCTATTTTGGAGGTAAGTCACCAATATTTTTCTCAGGTGTGTCCCAAGAGCACCTAGAAGAAACCAATTATCTGAAAGGCCATTTCATCTTTCGCCATTGCTGGACCTAGCACAAGAAAAGGGAAAGATAAAGAGGGCACCACAGCCAAGGTGCCTCCCCAAGGTCCCACCCCTTTGATTGTATAATTGCAACAACAAATGGAGTCGGTGAGGCTGGCCAGCTAGAAGATAAGCACATAGATATCTTCCGGCTTACTCATAACTCCAATGGCATCTTCTCATGACTCAGTGAGATCCTTGTCATTGACTATGATGATGAGTAGAAAAAATTTCATCGAGGTGGAGTCTACTAGTATTTTAGAGACCGGGGTCCCACTGACGATAAAGAAGAAGAAAAAGGTGACCCCTACCCTAAGTGCTTTCACTACCCCTGGTATGTTGGATGTGCCCCCAAATGATGATAGTTTGGATTCCCCCAAACTTGAAGAAATCCCTAGCAGCCCTCCCCCACATAATGATTTTGATGATATGTTTGGGGTGGATGAAATAATGAACTTGCAAGGGGATATTGGCCAAGCAGTGGAGGAAATTACCACTCAAGGTAAAGAGGAGATCCCCATAGAAAAGGAAATCCTAGAAGAAGAAGCTGAATGAGAACAAGAGGCCTAGGATAGAGCACAAAAGGAGCCCGAGCAGGAGAAGACACTAGTCCAAGAGACCAAAGATACACCAAGGAAAACCCATAGATGAGCAGCCAATGGTTGGGGAAACTAAACCTACTAGATCAATTGTACCCTCGTTCATCATGCTCCAGACGTCTTCGGCCACTCCTAGTGATCAAGTGCCCCAAAGCACATTTAGTGAGGTAGTAATAGCGATGGAATTGTCAAACTTTGGCCAAAGACCCCACCTACCTCTAGAAGACGTTCTGATGAAGGGAAATGTTCCAGCAGATGAGGCCAATGAGGCCAAAGAATAGTAGTAGCAGAATGACTGAGAAGACCCAGGAAATGAAAATGTCTGTTCACCTGATGTCGTGAGAGCCGAGGAGGTCCCCAAAGATACAAGCACTATCGATGCCAAAGAAGAAGTTCTAGAAATCACAACAGAGGATGCCAACATGGTGGAAAATACTGAAGGTTTTGGGGAACAAGAAAAGGAAGAAGAGCAAGAGAAGGAGAAAGAGCACAAAGAAAATGTACATTCTAGGAACACATCGCCAGATTCCAAAGAGAATATGGATGCATAGGTCTTAATAGTAGAGCCATCCCAACTGCCCCAATGGTTGGTAGAATCAAGAAAAAGAAAGGCCTCGGAGGTCACATCAGGTGCTCCACTCTCCTTCACTGAAATGATGGCTAGAAAAACAGAGGCTTGTAAGCCCAAGAAGGCATAGATAGTCCATACCCTCTGAATTGGTCTGGTGGGAAACACAGTTGTGACTATCGCAACACCCTCTTTGGGTGCAGATGCAACGGCCATAAGGCTTGAAGACTACAACATCATAGAAGTGGCACTCGGGAGGAGAGACAAGAAAGGTGAATTGGAATTTCTAACGGAGGCCACCAAAGTAGTGGAGGCCAGATATATCATGCAGGGCCAGAAGTTGGAGAAGGAAAGAGAGACTAATGTCAATCTCCTCAAACTTCTAGCAGAACTTACACAGCATTTGGCCTAGATCCACCCAAGAACCCCTTCCTCTGGATTACTGCGTGCATAGGGCGACATGGATTCTCTCAAGGCCACGAAGAAGAAGGTGTAGGATATATATGGGTGGGTCACTAAGCAGGTAGCCACCATAAGACAATTTCTAGCGACATCCCTCCCAGACCTTTATCAGATCAAAATCCTTATCAACCAAGGAAATGTCTCCACTCCTATCTGGGAGCAAGATTTAGTGAAGTATGAAAAGTGGAGGGTCGGGCTGGAAGAAATTTGCAATATCAAAGAAGAAGCCACCACCGAGGTGGGGATTTTGGGAGATGAATCATATGATTCCCTCCAGGCCCAGTACTCCAGACTTGGCCTCAAAATTGAGGTATGCAAGGAACTAGTTAAGGCCTTGAAAGAAAAGGTGACTGTGGCCTAGTACCCCTTGGGCTTGTTTAAAGCGTTCATGGTTGGAATATCATAGGTCAATCCCTTCACCACTAGGACATGCACCCTAGAAGACTACATCCTCAATAAATTTGATGAACAGATTGAATCCCTATATCTGACAATCAGAGCTTTTGACCAGGGCAGGTTATCTAGATTATCCAAGACAATGATCCTGGCACATGACATCGTCAAGATGGTGGATGAATTTTGGAATGGGGCCAGAGATGTTGAGGAAAAATTGGAGGCTATTTGTATTCGATGGGACATTATTAAAGATATAGATGAAGAAGGCATAAGCGAGGTGTTGGAGACATTGAAAAATAGTAAAGAACAATAAAGTTCTTCAGAGTCTAGAGAATTCCATCAACCATGTATTAGTTCATATTCTTTATTCTTTCGGGCACAAGCTTCCGGATCTAGGAGTCCTGGATCCAATATTTTTTGAATTCTAAGGTGACCCGTGTCCCAGTTCCAAAAGCTGACTGGTCACTTTCAAAGTAGTTAATAAGGGTGTCAAAAAGTAGGTAACCACAACAAGGCACGTCAGCTTAGAAGATGATTTTGATAGGTGGTCTTCCCAAAGCACTGCTCCAAAGTAACACCTACCGCATTGGGGACAATTAGTTGCTCTCCCATTTATGAGGCATGTAGCCTTGACCCTGAGGGGATCAAATTTCTTCTTTTCTCCTCTTGGCTCTTTTCTTGAGGCTAATTCTTACACTCCTCCTTCCTTGCCTTATTCTTCTGACATTTTAGACCTTATCTATCTCGAGGTCTTTTGTAGCATGGTGCAGGTAGTATCGGCCACCAAAAATAGTAATATTGTTGAGTAAAAAATAAGTTAGGTTAGTTTTAGGTCAAAATATTGGGTATAAATAATAAGTCTGACCTCATTCCAAGGATCGATGAAATTGATGATTTTGCAGTCCATAGCTAATTGCATTTTGGTTTTTCTTAGTTCCTAGTTGTAGAGCTCAATGCTCCTTAGTTTTTAGAATCTTTCATTAGTTAAATGGTCCACTGGAGTCATCATTATTGTACGCACTAGTGTTTGCTGGAAACATGTTAATGAAGAAGGAAGGGTTCTATCAATGATGTTGTTGGTATTTTGATCTCTGAATTAACGGTATTTTATGTTGTATGTTCTTTATGTCCTTTACTCTGATATTAAGTATATTAATGACCTTCGTTTCCTTGCTATTGATTAAATATGAATTGATGGTTCTGTATTTCTTTAGTATTTAGTATAGCATGTTAGAGCTGGGTTGATGTTTTGAATGTTTGGCATGACTATAGGTAGATGAAATGTTTCTAACCCTACAATATATTTTGAAGTTTATTTTGTAAAGATCGTGAATGCTTGCAGGAAACCCCACTTACTTAAATCCCTGGAAAAGATGAGTCAAGATAACCAGCTATTCCCCCAAACAAAATAATCACATTTCCAACTAAGCTCCCACACTATTGAGACTTGACTCTCATGTGCTTGAAGGCCCAAGGAATCTCATTTCCCTAGACAACCTTTACAGGTGAAGTTGGTCGATACCTCTGTACCTGGTGACAACTTACATCTGTTGGTGGACCTAGTCACAAATTCCCATCAACAAAAACTAGTGCTAGAAGGAGGGCATGAACTCTTCCCCTTCTGAGGATTTAGATTTTACACCTCTCGAGGGTTCCCCAAGCCATAGTTTTAGGAGTCACACCTTTAGCGGGATTGGATCATTTTCACCAGCAAGATTTGAAAGGGTCCTTAAATCAACTCCCAATCCTGGAAGGTTTGTTGAACTCGAGCCTCTTTCTTGAAAGAAATGGACCCCAAAATCCAAGCTAGCCGCCATTGTCATGGGATCTAGCACATCCCAGAATACTCATCTCTCCCAGACTATCCCGGGGAGCAACTTTCAATCTATTTAGAACACAACGCCCCCGATGGCTTTGTATTTTGGAAACATCGAGTCCCCAATGGGACAGTTTCTGGGTGTAACCAATGAACTTCGTACGCACCCAGAAAAGATTTGTCCCCTATATGACCATTTAGGATCACAAACCATAGAAGAGCATCTACAGGCATACAAAGATGCCATGAACTGACACCAGATCCAATATCAAGACATTGTGACCTAGATGTTCCCTTTGTCCCTGGGATAGAATGAGCTAAACTAGTACTTTAACCTTCCCGCCAACTCCATCAATAGTTGGTGTGATGTGGAGGATGCCTTTCTGGCTACCTTTTGCTTACATGTGGACCCAATGTGGTCCTACAGCCAGTTTAGTTCCATCAAGAAGGAACCAAATGAGCCCCTTGTAGCATTTAATCACCGGTTCCAACGCACCCTAAAGTGGTGCACAATTTCCTTCATCTCATTCATAGATGTAACTATCCAGACCTATCTTAACACAATGGACCATTTCATTGCCACTCTCCTCTGGAGAACTATCGCCCTGGGTGACCGGGATAATTTGGAAAAGGTTTACAACCTGGCCTTGGAATTGTCTCGTGGTCTTAGCAAATCTCTAGGTAGGATTGGGAAGAGCATGCCCTTTAACATGATACCCGATGGAACCTCTTACACTGGGGGATGTAACCCCAACTAGGAAATGGGTGCCCCCATGATGGCCATGAATCCCCCACCACCGCCAATAGACCAGAAGGCCCAGTACATATACCCATCACAAGTTCAGACAAAACTGGGTCTGGAATCCTTTCCCTGGAACTAGCCGCAACAAATGTAACAACCACAGACACAACCATCTAGAGTGCCTTTCTTTCCATCGTCCATGGTTGGAGTATTGTCACCCTCAACTCCAGTGAATGCTGGCGCTTTCCTGGGGAACTAACAACAACAACCATCACATTGTGACACGAACACTTAGCTGTCTACCAAGGTCGAATCCCTCTGATGACTAGTGTCCTCACTATCTATGGACATGGGATAGCTGAAGGTGGGGTCCCTTGTACCCCATAACACCAATTCCCAGAGAGGGAATATTTTCTCCGGCCAACAAAATAATAATGCCGGAGGAAGAAATTTCAACAACGAGCCCTGACCCATCAAAAACAATAGAACAACCATGCCAATACCAAAGGTACTCCTCCAAACCAAAACACCAATCAGAGTAACATTGGACCTTCTCATTTCTCACCGATTGCGGGCTTCTAGCCCATGACTAACTAGTGTAAATTGCATGACACAGGCTCTCATAATGAGGTGAATTGTTCCACGCTAGAGAAAGTCATCATGATTTCCCAGCTAGAAAGAAAATAAACTTCTGATCCTACTCCCCCAGAGCATCCTATACAAGAGTCCACTCACGATGCATTCACCTATGAGACCATCTTCTTTTGAATAGGTAGAGAAGACGAAGAGGAACCTGAACTGTAGGGGTTCTTTGATGAATCTATTCTAGCCTTTGAGGTCAATGCCTTCACCAACCCAAAGACTCCCTACAAAACTTAGAGTCAGGCTAGTAAAGGACCAATTTATATGCCTAAGCCTCCAGAAGACAATCCTCCCCATGACAACATGACTGATCGGTTAGTCTCTCTGAAAGGCCCTGGCTCTAACGAAGCTAACGACCCGGCCAAGGGAAGCCACCAATTCTCAAGAGGAAGGTTTGACATCACAAAGGTGTTAGAACAAACCTCCACCTCTATGACCTTGATGGAGGTTTTGCTGAACTGTCCTGAGTAGAAGAAGTCTCTTATGAAGCTCTTGGGAAACCCGAAAGCCACCAGTCGCCCACCCAAGACTATCTCTTTCGATGACGCCAATACAGCTATCTTCTAAGGTAACACTGAGGATCCTACCTTCTTATTAGGATTGAACATACAAGTAAAGAATATACACAATTTCCTGGTAGATTCCAGGGCTTCGGGTAACATCATGCCTGTATCCATATGCTAGAAGCTCAGATTCTGCCCCATCCCATCTAACGGTGCAGTAATCTAGCTAGATAAAACTACTGTAAAAATGGTGGGTGAAATAAAGAACATCTAGATTCAACTCATCTAGGACCCCAAGATAGCTAGCATGATTGACATCTAGGTGGTAGACATCCCAGAGACTTATGGGATGTTACTAAGTCGCAATTGGTCCAAGTCCCTGAACGGATATTTCTTGACCAAATTTTCTCACTTGTGGCTCCCCTGGGAGGGAGAATTTAACTAGATCTAGGTTGAAAGTGAGCCCCGAATGAAATAGGCCCTCACTAAATTTGGGAGGGTAAATGAAGTCCTCTTCTTTGAGACTTCCCTCGGGGTGTAGCAACCCCTTGAGATCTTAACATTTGATTTCACCCCCAGGGAGGACCCCATAGTTTCTCAGAGAACCCATGACCTGGGAGAAAAAATAAGGGTTGAGGTTAACTCTTAGGGTACCACAGCGACCCCCACCACACTCTTGTCCAATGCTAGAGTGTGAGCCTTGCCTTTCTGCTACTACCCAGCACATCAATGCCATCTAGAAGGAAGAACACACAGCTAACTCCCCAGGACCCAGTACTTCTGCTGGCAGCGCCTCTTCAGCATTGTTTGTCCAGGGATCCCAACCAAAAATCTCTCTGGAGGCAAACCTCACCCATGTACCATTAGCACTAGAGGAAACTCCTTCCAACCTTCCCAAGAAAAATCCAAAGACCACTTCATCCTTCCATCCCCAGAGAAAAAATGATGACTTGTGGACCCTTAAATTTGATGGGTCGTGATCTAAACAAGGCTATGGGGCCAGAGTGGAATTGATCAACCAGCAGGGAAAATCCTTCTCTCACATCTTATAGGCTGTAGTTCAACTGCACAGATAATGTCATGGAGTATGAGGCTTTGGTCCTTGGACTCCTGTTTGCACTAAGGAAAGGAATCACTTGCCTATGGGCCCTGGGTGATTCTGAGTTGATCAGTAAACAAGTCCAGAGTCAACACACCTGTCACAATAAAAGGTTGGCCGCATACCACAACTGGGAATGGAGCCTTATTGAAGATTTTGATGCCTTTGGCATTGAACTCATTCCCTGGAGATAGAATTATGTCCCGGATGCCCTTGTCATTTCTTCCAGCATGCTTGAGCCAATGGTTGGCTCTCAACTCCAAAAATTTCTTGTTGAGGTGATCCCCACCCCGTCCATTCTAGACAACGTCACCCATTTTTAGGTCTTTGAGAATGATCAACATATCTGGGAATTTATGGCCAATGTTGGTGTCTTTGAAGACAAGATAGTGGAGAGAGATCACGCTGATACTAGACAGGGTGATGAAGATAATGAGATCATGGACCTACCAACATCCACCATCCCTAAGGGGATAGTCGCACTTGAATGAATCTTCAACTTGGACCCTTAGGCCCAGGAAAAGAAAGGAAAGCACACCAAATTCCAATGACTCTGGGTTGGACCATACTTGATATCTAAGATCTGCGGGGCAAATATGTATCACCTCAGTAACATGGCTGGAGAAGCCATTCCATTGCCCGCTAATGGACAGTTCCTCAAGAATTATTTTGAATGAGGTGAGTTTGTCCAGAATTGTATTTTATGTAAATTCCTTCTTGTAAATATCCTTCCCAATGCTCTGTTTGGGGTGCTTTTCCTTGTAAGTAGTTTTTTTTGGTTGTCCTCTGGGACCACCCCTTTTCCTTTTCATTTTGTTTTGGCTTTGTTATTTATTTTATGGGTTCCTAGTGTTTTGCCCACCCTTTTTGTAGACCAGTATGTTTTGCATAACATCTAGTCTCTGGAATGGTACCTTTTGCATTTTGGTGAACTTGGAATCTATTGTTAGCATGGTGGAATTGGTCCACAATCCAGAGTTATTTTGTGATTTTGGTAACAGACTATGAGTAATCTTTATCAAATTCATCCCGGGAAGTCCAGAAATCAGTTAAATCAAAACCAAAGGAACAAGTAATCAGACACATTGAGGGTAGATCAATTGCACTAGTTTGTTAGCCCAAGTCTAAAAAACATTTAAATTATTTTTGGGTTCGGAGTTTTCCCCCCCTATTTAGAAATTTGAAGTTGATGGAAAGGTGAAAGAAATACCACTGTTAAAATTAGCTAAGCTTAAGGTTAATGGTGAAAGAGTACCACCTTCCCATCTAAGAAAAGAAAGGAATAAAGAGAACTGGAGAATGGAGAAATTCTAGTATCTGGGGGAAATGAGTAGATTTGATGACTTTGGTTTGACACATTTAGTGCCTCTTCTCTACTTCTCCCAGAGGTCATTAGCTTTATTTTCTTTCAAAGAACACACTTCACAACTAACCAAGGGCCAAGGATTTAATCATATATGGGCCAAATTCTCTTGGACGCTTTGCACCTTGCAAGAAGGATGCTCCAAGTAAAGACTGGCTCCTATTTTTCTAACCAAAGATTCTGTATTTCTCGGATGCGCTAAGGTATTCATCCCAGATAGTCACCATTTTTTATGCCCTGCATACCCATCCCTGCATTTTGTGTGCAAAATGTTGTGTCCCCTCTTTTTGCTTGTTTCTCTTGCCATGTTTCTTTCCCTTCTCTTTGTTTTCCCTCTGAGATTTTCTTCCATGAGGTCTATTTTATTTCTTTTTTTGTCTTCTTGTGTCTCTGGGACTCAGTCCTGGAGTTTGTTCTCTCCAGAGCTGGATTCTGGACTCCGGGATTCTCTTCAACTATGTCTCCTTTTATGAGAAGGCATAGTTGTGTGGAATCCCTAAGCCCGGAGTCCGGAGGTTTTCCTATTCTAGAGTTTGCAGAGAAGAGTGTATCTTGTTTTTACCCTAAGAGTATAAATGGAAATTACCCATCACTTTCACAGTTACCATGATTAAAAACAATTAGAGCATTCAAAGAGATTCTTAGGTGATTAAACTATGATTAAACTGTGAGTTGTTCTGTGTTTAGTGGTCGATTACAAGTTGATTTGTGGTGTCCGTTCATGATCGTTTGAGGGTAGACTTGCTGCAGAGTGCTTCTAGTGTTCTTCTCCATTGATTTTCTTCATGTTTCCAGGTAGGTTTTTGGTTATTCCTTCTCTATTTTCTTGATGTCTAGTTCTTGCTGTTTCCTTTTGTTTTTGTTTTGTCTTTGTCTGGTTTGGCCATTTCCATCTTTTGTGTTTTTCTCTTGGTTTGCCTCCTGTTGGTGGACTGGCTCTACTAGGGGGTTGTCTACCCTCTATGCAGTTGTAAATTAATGTATGTAATGTATATTGTCATTGGGAAGCCCGTGTGGCTATGTTAGCATTCTATAACCATGTAAATAATCTATAGATACTATGTATATGTTACTGATATTCTGTGAGCTTCACTTCAGCCCTCGCAAAGTTTCAATTCCCTGTATTTTAGTGTATATATGCCTTGGCCTTTGGCCCTCTGTAAACTTATATATATATTTTGTGTGTATCCTTCCATTCTACCAAGCTCATCGAGAGAAATTCTCCATGGTTCGAACTCAGAACCTCACCAAGTTGAACCATGGCAACTTTCTCTCTCCCCTATTTTATCACCTTAAATGGCGGGATTAATTTCCCACAAGTGGGTATTTAAACCCTGTCCCATCTGGCATTCAATTTTCCCTTGTGTCTGCCCACTTGTAACCATTAATGAAATTTATGTAATTTGACACGTGGCCACATGACAACCCATGTCAGTGAAATATGGCTTACTACTGGTCATGTCGATAACAGCTCGTTTATCCAGACTCTAGGTCCTGAGGAGTCCATTGTCTTTTTTTTTTTCCTTCTATCACTTAGTTCAACACCCCAAAGTTCTAGTCACGTCCATTTTTAAGTATTCTAGGATTTTTGACATATGCTAACACTTATTAGACAGGTGCAGGGTGGTGACAAATTCCTCAGAGTTTCTAATATTCTTTTTATATATTCCATGTTCTAATGACTCTCTGATCTTGCAGTTTGCAGATAGTTGATCAAGATGTCCGAAGTAATCACTCCTCCTAATAACCTAGAGCTACCTACCACCTCCACCCAGGTGGCCACAAAAACCAAGGCCAAAAAATATGTTGGCAAAGCTTCCCTTGACCTCCAAATACCCAAAAGAGGGAACTCTCGTGGGGTTCAAGGTGGACTCCAAAGTCTACGAAATAACAGACATAGAGCCTGGACTTTGGGCTAAAATGTGAGGCTTAATCCAATCCATTTAGAAGTTGAAGGCCGACAGAGATAGTATGGCTACTCATTTGGCCTCCTCTGGCATTATCAAGGCTGTAAACTTTCCTTGTTCAGTGTAGTCACCGAAACTGATACTTCAGTTGGCAACATTGTAAAATGCACCTACTTGGACTGTCCTGCTTGCCAATCCCCGACCATTATAGTATCCAACAAAAATTGTCACTTTGGATGCAGTGAATTTTGCCTCAGGGCTGGGGATTCTGCAGTTCAATGGGTCTACCATCATCAACTAATCCAAATTGTTGAAGGAGTTCGAGGAAGCCGAGATTGTCTCCCGACATTATCTCAATAATCAGTGGTTGAAGTCCCTGAAGAGGGACTATAAAAGGATGAAGTTGGAAATTCCCCAAGGGGATTTCAAAGACCCCATTTAGGTAGGAATTATATTCCTATGTAGGATCTTTGGATTTCCCCATGCCTGAGATTTTTCAGTGTCGATGTATTATTTTCTTTACTGCATCACCACTTGCAAACTAACCTTCAACTGGGTAGCCATTATATCCAACCATGTGGACATGCAACTGAAGGGAATCGTCCAGAGTTCCAAGTTTTATATGACATCCTATGTACTATGGGAATTATCCCAATAAAGACCATCTTTTCTAGGTTTGGGAATAGTTGGTGAACTTGGAAACGGGCTGGGCCAGTTGACACCATGGGATCACTATGCCCAAATGCAATGGGAACTCAGTTTCCTAAATTTCTATCGGGTAAATGATGCTTTCATTTACCATAACATCCTAACACTTACTTGGGAATCTAGGTACCGATTGTCATAGGAGGCGATAATTTGGTCAGCACCTATGGCCGCTACTTTATTCAGTTCTAGCACCACACATACATTCGGGTGACCGACTTCTTTGGGAAGCCCTATCTTCTTCCCTGGTATTGCGGGGACAAAATCATTCTTTTGGAGTTTTGTCAGCAGATGATGGACCTACACACCTTCTTTACATTGAAGAAGGTTATCAATGTCGCATTCCAATTTTTGTGCAGGAATTATACGTGCAGCCTTGTCGTGGCAAGGGGGACAGATAATGAATTGAAAAGCCTGGGACTGGTGGAATTCCACCACGCCAAAAACAAATATGATCCTCTAGGAAATATTCCTATGAAACTTCCTTGGGAATCCCCACTGTATGAAGTAGATATTGAAGATTTTTGGGAAGACTGCCAGGACAGTTTTGATCTCAAGGCCTGTCAACACTCACGCATGTCCAAAGGACTCATGAAGGTGCTCGACCTTCAAACTTTTCTGAAGGGTTTTTTAGATGATGGGCTGCTAGAAAACCCAACATTCAAGGAGCAAGGATTGGAGAAGTTGGACCTCCCTCTGGTGGATTGGGCCACCCCAAAAGAATTGACAATCAAGGGAGTATTTCACCCTATTTTGGAGGCAATTCACCAATATTTTTCCTAGGTGTGTCCCAAGAGCAACCGGAAGAAACCAATGGTCTGAAAGGCCATTTCATCTTCTACCACTGCTAGACCTAGCATGATCAAAGGGAAAGATAAAGAGGGAACCCCAACCAAGGTGCCTCCCCAAGGTCCCACCCCTTTGATGGTACAATTGCAAAAACAAATGGAGTCAACGAGGCTGGCCAGCCAGCAGATAAACACACAGATATCTTCCAGTCTTCTCATAACTCCAATGGTGTCTGCTCACCTAGCAGGATCCCTGTCGTTGGTTGTGATGATGAGAATAAAGACTTTCACCAAGGTGGATTCTACTATTATTTTAGAGAATGGGGTCCCACTGATGAGAAAGAAGAAGAAATAGGTGACCCCTATCCCAAGTGCAACCACTAGCCCCGGTATGCTGAATGTTCCCCTAGTTGACGTTAGTTCAGATTCCCCCAAACTTGAAAAAATCCCTAACAACCCTTTGAAACATGATTATTTTGATGATGTGTTTGGGGTGGATGAAATTTGTTAGGAATAGGGTGTCTCAACCTTGTATATTTCCTTACATTTGATATTTTCCAAATGTTGGCACTTTGGACAATGTGTGAGGTAATCATGACTGAAATGGTTATGACGGTCATTAATATTAGCAAGAGCTAATTGTGGAAGTTTTGATGACGGGTGAAGATGTGAAATACATGTGGAGACTAATCAGTTGAGTAGTGTACACTCTTCTACAATCGTGGGGTTCCTGTTTTCTCAGAGAATGGTAAAACCCTAATACGACTGCCTTTGGAAGTTGCCCTAAAAAGTGAAGAGCATGATATAAGAATTTTTTAGGGTTGTGAATCTGAGAGAAGAAAGTGTATTGTTGGAATGTTTTTATGCTGCCAAATTTGTCTTCTAGTGTCGATTATCTCTTGAAAGAACTTGCATTGCAAGTGTATTATAAACAGTATTAGTTTTGATTAATACATTGTCCAGGTTTTGGAGTGCTGGGGTTTTTTACCGAAAGGCTTTCCCTAGGGTAAATCATTATGTCATTCTCATTTTTCTATGTATGCATGCTATGTTATTATCATTCTCTAATTGCTAAGGGTTAAATCTGAATTTGCATGGTCCTCTTCTCGGGAGTTTAGTGTAGTGAACTATTTTCTGCACACTTAGTTTCCTTTCAGTTGGTATCAGAGCCTAGCCAGTTTTGGTTCTATTTGTTAGGGTATGGGTTTTTTGAGCTAATCTCCAGTTCAGTGGGATTATTGTTTTAGAGTATTCATAACCTTATTACAGGAAGAGATGGCAGGTTCTTCATATAGTAGAATGTAAGTGGAAAAGTTCAATGGCACAAACTTTGAGTTGTGGAAACTCAAGATGGAAAACATGCTCATAGACTATGATGTATGGGAGGCAATTGATAATGATATCAAACCTCTAAACATTCCTCAAGTAGATTGGGATCTCAAGGATCAGAAAGCTAAGGGTCTCATTAGTCTTTGTCTAGCAGATTCTATTCTCCTAAATGTTCTCGATGAGAAGACCGCAAACAATTTGTGGACACGGCTTGGGTCTATGTATCAGGCCAAGTCCTTGGTGAATAGATTATTCCTGAGAAAGAAGATATATTATCTGAGAATGGAGGAAGGAGGATCTATTGCAAATCACCTGAACGGTTTTAACATGTTGATTGCATAGTTGACATCAACTGGTGTCAAGTTGGAGGAGGATCGATGTATGACCCTGCTATGTTCCTTGCCAGATTCATGGGACCATCTTGTGATGGCCCTTAGAAATAATATTGTCACTTTCCAAATGGATGATGTGGTGTTTTCACTATTATCTGAAGAGATGCAATGAAAGACTTTCGATTCAACCAAGGAAGCCCTTGTTGTTCACGATAGATCCAAAGACAGAGGAAAGAAAAATGACAATAAGTCTAAAAAGGGTAGATCCAAATCCCGTGGGAAATCTAAGACTCCTAGAAAGTCTAAGGTAACATGTTGGAACTATGGTAAGAATGGGAACTTCTGTAAGGACTGTAAAGAGCCAAAGAAGAAGAAGAAAAGCCCAGATTTAGATTCTAAAAAATCTCAAGAAGATGGTGATGCTTTTGTCATAGCCTTGGCCACTCATGCATCTGATGATGTGTGGCTAATTGAATCAGGTGATTCTTTTCACATGACCTCTCATTAAAGTTGGTTCTCAAAGTACGAGGAGTTGGATGGTGGAAAGGTGTACCTGGGTGATGATTCTCACCTAGATATAGTTGGATGAGGAAGAGTCACTATCAGATTCTATGATGGATGAGTAAAGGGGATCAATGGGGTAATGTACATCCTGGCTTTGGCACGAAACCTATTATTTGTAAGTATGTTGAATGATGCAGGTGTGCAAGTTGTTTTTTTGAAAGAAGGATGCAAGATGATTAGAGGATCTATGGTGCTCGTGAAAGGTACTAGGAGAGGTACCCTATTTCAGCTGGATACTTGCACTTCACAATGCAATAGTTCTTCTATCTCAAGGAAGAGAGCAGTAGTCACTTCATCTCCACCATCTGAACCAGCAGTGAAGAAGTTTGTCATAATGGGTTCCGATGGTAGTGCAGCAAGTGTACCTAAGGGTGCTAACACTTTGGAAGGCAAACTTCAAGTAGAAAAGACAATATTGTGGCATATGAGATTTGGCCACATTGGTGAGAAGGGTCTCAAAACCCTAAAAAATAAAAACCTCATTAAGGGGTTAAATGATTGTAGTCTTGAGTTTGACTTCTGCGAACACTTTGTTTATGGTAAGAAAAATCGTGTTAAGTTTTACTCTAGTTCTCACAAGTCTTCTAGTATTTTGGATCTTATCCATTCGAATGTGTTTGGCCCTGTTAAAGTTCCTTCACTCTCCAAATATGTATATTTTGTATCTTTTATAGATGATTATAGTAGAAGGACATGGATTTATTTCCTTAAAAGCAAGACACAAGTTTTCAGTCGGTTCAAGGAATTTAAAGCTCTTGTAGAGAATCAGACTAGTAAAAGAATTAAGTGTGTGTGAACTAACAATGGTGGTGATTTTTTTGGGCAGAGTTTGAACATTTCTATAAAGAACAAGGGACCGAGAGGCATAAGACAACTCCTTATACCCCACAAAAAAATGGAGTTGCAGAAAGAATGAACAGGACACTGATGGAGAAGACTAGGAGTATGTTGTGTGGAGCTAGCCTCGAACAAAGGTTTTGGGCTGAAGTTGTGGCTACTACTTGCTATCTGGTTAATAGATCTCCTACATCAGCTCTTGTTGGTAAGACACCCTTGGAGGTGTGGTCTGGTAAGAAACCTTCAGTTAGACATCTTTGTGTTTTTGGTTGTGAAACTTATGCACATGTGCCTAAGGAGAGAAGATCTAAGTTGGAAAACAAGGCTGTAAAATGTATCTTCATCATCTATAGTGTTGGTGTGAAAGGATACAAGATTTGGGATCCTATGATTGGTAAGGTGTTGTATAGAAGAAATGTTATTTTTAGAGAGATAACACCTTCTCCTATTTTTCTACAACTAGATGAAAAAGAAATGAAAGAAGATGTTGTTCAGTTGCCTCCTACCCCTGAGAAGATTGAACAGAGAGACTGTGATGGATCTGATGATGAGGAGAGCTCTAGAAGCTCTAAAAATTTAGAAGAAGAGGTAGAACAACCTCAACCTTAGCCCTTAAGGAGATCCATAAGAGAAAGAAAGAAACCAGAGAGGTTTGGATTTTCTATGTTGGATTCTAGTTGTGCTTATGCCTTGATTACAAAAACTAATGAGCCTAGATCTGTGAAAGAGGATATAGGTATGGAAGATGCAGGTTCCTAGATTGAGGCCATGGATGATGAGATGGCTTCATTGGAGAAGAACAAAAACTGGGACCTAGTACCTTTTCCTAAAGGACGGAAACCTACTGGAAGCAAATGGGTGTTTAAGAAGAAATTCTATGCAGATGGCAGTGTTGAGAGGTATAAGGCCAGATTGGTTGCAAAGGGGTATTCATAGGTGGAGGGAATTTATTATGGTGAAATATTCTCTCCTGTTGAAAAGATTACATCCATTAGATTTCTGTTATCTCTTTCAACATCATATGATTTAGAGGTAGAATAGATGGATGTGAAGACAACTTTCCTTCATGGTGATTTGGAGGAAGAGATCTATATGTCATAGCCTAAACACTATATTCAAAAAGGTAAAGAGTCTTTGGTTTGCAGATTAAAGGAGTCTCTGTATGGTTTGAAACAATCTCCTAGGATGTGGTACCTTAAATTTTATGCCTTTGTGTTGTCAATTAGTTTTCTGAGATTGAAATTAGATCATTGTGTTTATTTCAAAGTTGAAAATGATCACCTTCTTATTATTGCATTATATGTTGATGATATGTTGTTGATTGGGAAGGGTATGTGTATGATTTCTGATTTGAAGTCTCAGTTGTCAGCACAGTTTGAGATGAAAGATCTAGGGCTAGCCAGGTATATTCTGGGTATGGAAATTAGCAGAGATAGGTCTAATAGAAAACTTTGGTTGAGTCAGAGTAAGTATGTCAAGTCTGTGTTGGACAAGCTTAGCATGGCAGATTGTAGACCATTGTGTGTTCCTGTTTGTATGGGAATAAATTTATCTATGGATGATTGTCCAAAATCTCCTAGTGAGATGGAGGACATGAGAAAAGTACCTTATGCGAGTGTAGTTGGCAGCCTTATGTATGCTATGGTCTATACTAGACCAGACATTGCCCAAGTAGTGGGAGTCCTAAGTCAGTTTATGGCTAAACCTGGATGGGTACATTGGGATGCAGTTAAGAGAGTGTTCAGATATTTGAAGGGTACATTAGAGTATTCCATATGCTATCATGGAAACTCTTCTGGAGCTCCACATTCAATTTGTATTCATGGGTTTGTGGATTCAGATTGGGCAGGTGACATTGACAGCAGGAGATCCACCAGTGCCTATGTGTTCATTATGTTTGGTGGTGCCATCAGTTGGATGAGTAAGAGATAACCTATGATTTCTTTGTCCATGATAGAAGTAGAGCACATGGAAGCTACTCATGCTTGTAAGGAAGCCATTTGGCTTAAGAGACTATGTTCAGATGTTGGTGTTGATGCAGGACACATTTAAATTTGTTGTGATAGTCAGAGTGCTATTTGCCTTGTGAAGAATCCAACTTTCCATGCCAGAACCAAGCACATTGATGTGCAGTTTCACTTTGTGAGAGATATGGTAGAGGATGGAAAGGTAAGTTTGGAGAAGGTAGATATAGTAAAGATTTTTGTAGATGCATTGACAAAACCTGTGGGCACAGAGAAGTTTAGATGGTGTTCAGAGTCTATGGGCCTCTCGACCTATAGAAATTAAATCCTTTTATTTCCTTTGGCTCTTAGAAGGTGTTCGACAAGTGGGAGAATGTTAGGAATAAGGTGTCTCAACCTTGTATATTTCCTTACATTTGATATTTTCCAAATCTTGGCACTTTGGACAATGTGTAAGGTAATCATGACTGAAACGGTTATGATGGTCATTAATATTTGTAAGAGCTAACTGTGGAAGTTTCAATGATGGGTGAAGACATGGAAGACATGTGGCAACTAATCAGTTGAGTACTGTACACTCTTCTGCAATCGTGGGGTTCCTATTTTCTTAGAGAATGGTAAAACCCTAATACGGCTGCCTTTGGAAGTTGCCCTGAAAAGTGAAGTGCATGATATAAAAAATTTTTAGGGTTGCAAATCTAAGAGAAGAAAGTGTATTGTTGGAACATTTTTATGCTACCAAATTTGTCTTCAAGTGTCGATTATCTCCTGAAATAACTTGCATTGCAAGTGTATTGTAAACAATATTAGTTTTGATTAATACATTGTGCAGGTTTTGGAGTGCTGGGGTTTTTTACTGAAAGGTTTTCCCTAGGGTAAATCATTTTGTCATTCTCATTTTTCTATGTATGCATGTTATTTTATTATCATTCTGTAATTGCTAAGGGTTAAATCTGAATTTGGATGATCCTCTTCTTGGGAGTTTAGCGTAGGGAACTATTTTCTACACACTTAGTTTCCTTTCAAAATAATGAACTTGCAAGGGGATATTGGCCAAGCAGTGGAGGAAATTTCTACTTAGGATAAAGAGGATATCCCCGTAGAAAAGGAAATCCCAGAAGAAGAAGTTGCATCATAACAAGAGGCCCAGGATGAAGCACAAAAGGATCCTGAGCAGGAGAAGACACCAGTCCAAGAGACCAAAGATACACTAAGGAAAGCCATAGATGAGCAGCTGATGGCTAGGGAAATCAGACCTACAGCATCAACCATACCCTCGTTCATCATGATCTAGACACCTTTGGCTACTTCGGGTGACCAAGTTTCCCAGAGCACATTTGGTGAGGTAGTAATGGTGACTGCATTGTCAAACTTTGGCCAGAGACCCCACCCACCTCCAAAAGATGTTCTAATGAGGGGAAATGGTCTAGCAGATGAGGCCAATGAGGCCGAAGAACAACAGCAGCAGAATGATTGGGAAGACCCGGGAAATGAAAATGTCAGTTCAACTAACATTGGGAGAGCCAAGGAGGTCCCCAAAGATACAAGCACTATAGATGTCGAAGAAGAAGTTCTGGACATCACAATAGAGGACAACAACATGGAGGAAAATGCTGAAGGTTTTGGGGAATAGGAAAAGGAAAAAGAGCAAGAGAAGGAGAAAGAGCCCAAAGAAAATGTACATTCCAGGAACACACTGCCAGATTATGAAGGGAATTTGAATGCACAGGTCTTAACAGTAGAGCCATCCCAACCGCCCCAATGGTTGGTAGAATCAAGAAAAAGAAAGACCTCGGTGGTCTCATCAGGCACTCCACTCTCCTTGGCTGAAATGATGGCCAGAAATGTAGAGGCTCGTAAGCCCAAGATGGCACAGATAGTCCATACCCTCTGAACTAGGCTAGTGGGAAACACAGCTACAACTATCACAACACCCCCTCCAGGTGCAGATGCAGCGGCCATAAGGCTTGAAGACTACAACATCATAGAAGTGGCACTGGCAAGGAGAGACAAGAAAGGTGAAATGGACTTGCTAAGGGAGGCCACCAAAGAAGTGGAGGCCAGATATATCAAGCAAGGCTAGAAGTTGGAGGAGGAAAGAGAGACTCATGCCAATCTCCTCACACTTCTGGTAGAACTTACACAGCCTTTGGCCGAGATCCACCTAGGAACCCCTTCCTCTGAATTGTCTCTTGCATAGGGCAATGTGGATTCTCTCTGGGCCATGAAGAAGAAGGCACAGGCTGTAGAAGGGTGGATCGCTGAGAAGGTAGCTGCCATAAGACAATTTCTAGTGGCATCCCTCCCAGACCTTTATCGGATCAACATCCTTATCAACTAAGCAAATGGATTCGCTCTTATATGGGAGAAAGATTTAGTGAAGTATGAAAATTGGAGGGCCAGGCTGGAAGAAATTTGCAACATCAGAGAAGAAGCTACCACAGAGGTAGGGATTTTGGGAGATGAATCATATGATTCCCTATAGGTCCAGTATTCTAGACTTGGCCTCAAAATCAAGGTATGCAAGGAACTGGTTAAGGCCTTAAAAGAAAAGGTGACCATGGCCCAGCACCCCTTGGGCCTATTTCAAGCATTTGTGGTTGGAATATCACAATTTGATCCCTTCACCATCGAAGCATGCACCTTGGAGGACTACATCCTCAGTAAATTTGATGAATGGATGGAATCCCTATATCTGGCTGCTGGATATTTTGACCAGGGTAGGTTATCTAGATTATCCTAGACAATGATTTAGGCACATGACACCGTAAAGATGGTGGATGAATTCTGGAATGGGGCCAAATATGTTGAGGAAAAATTTGAGGTTGTTTACAGTCAATGGGACAATATTAAAGATATAGATGAAGAAGGCATAAGCTAGGTGCTGGAGACATTGAAAAATAGTAAAGAACAATAAAGTTCTCCAAAGTCTAGAGAATTCCATCAACCATGTATTGGCTCATATTCTTTATTCTTTGGAACGTAAGCTTCCAGATCCCGGAGTCCCAGATCTAATATTTTTTGAATTCTAAGGTGACCCATGTCCTGCTTCCCAAATTTGACCAGTCACTTTCAAAGCAGTTAATAAGGGTGTTAAAAAGAAGGTAACCAGAACAAGGCACGTCGGCTCAGAGGATGATTCTGATAGGTTGTCTTCCCAAAGTGCCTCTCCAAAGTAACACCTGGTGCATTGGGGATAGTGAGCCACTCTTCCATTTATGAGGCATGTAGCCTTGACCCCTAGGGGATTAGATTTCTTCTTTTCTCCTCCTGACTCTCTTCTCAAGGCCGATTCTTCCAGTCCTCCTTCCTTGTCTTATTCTTCTGACATGTCAGACCTTCTCCATCTCGAGGTCTTTTGTAGCATGGTGTAGGTAGTACCGACCACCAGAAATAGTATTATATTGTTGAGTAAAAAATAAGTTAGGTTAGTTTTAGGTCAAAATCTTGGCTATAAATAATAAGTCCAACCTCATTCCAAGGGTCGGCGAAATTGATGATTTTGTAGTCCATAGCTAATAGCATTTTGGCTTTTCTCAGTTCCTAGTTGCAGAGCTCAATGGTCCTTAGTTTTTAGAAGCTTTTAGTAGTTAACTGCTCCCTTGGAGTCACCATTATTGTATGCACCAGTGCTTTTTGGAAACATGTTAATGAAGAAGGAAGGGTTCTATCAATGATGTTGTTGGCATTCTGATCTCCGGATTAACAATATTTTGTGCTGTATGTTCTTTATGTCCTTTGCTCTGATATTTTAAGTAGATTAATGACCTTCTTTTCCTTGCTAATGATTAAATATGAACTGATGGTTATGTATTTTGTTTGGTATTTAGTGTAGCATGTTAGAGCTTGGTTGATGTTTTGAATTTTTTGCATGACTATAGATAGATGAAATGTTTCTAACCCTGCAATATCTTTTGAATTTTATTTGGTAAAGATCATGAATGCTTGCAGAAAACCCCACTTACTTAAATCCCCAGAAAAGATGAGCCAAGATAACCAGCTACCCCCCCAAACAAAATAGTCACATTCCCAACTAAGCTCCCGCACTATTGAGACCCAACTCTCATGTGCTTGAAGGCCCGGGGAATCTCATTTACACAGAAAACCTTTACAGGTGAAGTTGGTCGGTACCCTGGTACCTGGTGACAACTTAAATTTGTTGGTGGACTCGGTCACAAATTCCCATCAACACCACCATTACTCCATCACCTTGGTCCACTCACATTCATCTGCACTAGTCTGTTTAAAATAGAAGAAACCAGTTACTCTCCACCATTTTCCATCCACCTAATAATGGACTTACATCTTGTTCCTTTACTGAAAAGTATCCTACCTTGACTCAAATTCTTAAAAAATGGAATTATCAAGGTAAAGGCACATGCATAAATGAGCAAGGTACCCTAGAGCCCATCCAGGTTAAAAGACATCCATGATCTTGTGGTATTGGTTACGCACGTAGAGATCCTTCATCCAAAGCTGTTGGGACAACTAATCAAAAATTCAAGAGTGCTCTCAAACCCTCCATCACATCTTCCTATCATCCCTCTAAAGCATATAACTCCACCCCCATCCTCCATCTTTGCAACCCAAGACAACCTTCCATATTCCTCCTTCATCCTCTCAATCTATTTTAGGCCCCTATGTCCCAAAATTTCATCCCACATCTTATCCCACTCCTTCCTTCATCCATCAAACCCATATTAAAAATCCCACCACTTACATTCCTAATCAGGATCAACAAAGGTACATACCCATGCACCCCATCCACCATCCTACCTCCACCACTCCATCCATATTTCCTTAATCTGATGCAAGTTCTCATATCTCTTCCAATGCTAATCATTGTAATTTGGAAGCCAAATCATCAATGCATAAAGCTATAGATCCACAATCTAAAGATTGTCATGTTCAAGTCAAACGACATGATCTAGAAAAATAAAATCCAATCAAAGAATACACTACATCCCATAGGCCACAAAACACCACCAAAGAAAAAGAAAAAACTATCTGGATCCCAAAGTAAAAATATGACATGCATCTAAAAGAAAAATCCATTGTGGCATCCGAGGTTACTAATCCTCTAGCTGAGCATTCCTCTCCTCCATCTTCAATATCTATTTTGGGTCCTTATGTCCCACAAATGCCTGCCATTCTTCCTCCATGGCATTAAAAGGTACCATCCACTTCACATTCACTCTTACCATATCCCTCTCAACATGTGCCCATGTTTATCCTGACATCATCCCCATATCCCACTCACTTTCCATCATTTTATCTGAATATTTCCAACTATCATATCCCCTATCCCACATATCTCCTCCCTACATAACTATCTCATACATGCATTTTCCTAAGTCACTCATCCCACATAAAGTTGTACCAACATATCGTGATGAACACCAAAAGCAGGAAAAACCAAAAAAAAAGAAAAAAAAAACAAAGAAAAGAAAAAAGCAAAAACAACAAAAGAAGCAAAAAAAATAAAAAAAGAAAAAGAAAGAGAAATCAATTCATCCACTGGTGAAAACTTGGCAAACAAGCACCTTGGAAAAGTACCATAATGAAAACCTAGTAAATAGGCATCATGCGTAGTTCCTCCATCTAGTTTCTGTTCACACTTGGGGGCAATTCCTTCTAGCCACCATATCTACATGCTTTTGGACATCTCTTGACATCCATCTTCCATCTCCCACCTTTATTCACCTATCCTTTTATCCACCCATCCTTCCTTCCATCTATCCTTCTACACTATCATCCTCCCTTATCCACCCTTTGTACTACCTTTCATTCAAATCTGTCATCCTCTTGTTATTCTCTCTTCCATCCTCTGGTACCCCCTCCTAATGATTCCTCACATGCATGACCTATCCTAAGTGGGGGCATTTTTTTTCCTTGGTGACGTAGTCCTTGGAGACCTCCTTGTATCCACCTATCATTTCCCAATCCTCCTCTTCTATTCATAATACTTCAGATATTCATCCATTACTCTACTAAAATCCTTCGATCCAATGCTTTTCTCTTCGTATTCCCCAACATCTCCTCCATCTTCCAATTCCTCCTTTCATATATCACATCACTTGTTTCTTCCCATGTCATTGGTATCTATCTCTAGGCTATCCTCATACACCCAATACCACCCATTCCAATCCTAATTCTCCTCGCGACCTACCATCCCATGCACATCCTATCCACATCCTTCAGCTATCCAAAGTCAAGCAGAAATTAGCCCATCCAAGCACACCCTTTGCCTTGTTGCAGGCTTTGATCACAATCCACTCATCATCATTGAGATGCATCCTTCCCAATCCTTGTGTTTTCTTTGGGATTCCATCATTCCCACATCTAGAGAACCCCATCCTCTATTCCTCTATCTTGGCCTTTTGGCTCAATCAGGGAAACATCATGCATATCAGCCTCATCTCATCCATTCTCTCTAATCTTCCTATGCTTTCGGTCCTGAAAAAATATCTTGTCTATGCTAGTCTATTCTTGTGTCCTATCCCAATCCCTGAGCTTCAGTCCTATACATATCTTGTCTATGTCAGTCAAGTCTTGAGCCCAGTCCATCTTGTACATATCTTGCGTCTTTGGTCGATCTCCTTACAGAAAGTGATCCAATTTCGTTTCCAAATCTTGTGCTTTAGCAAGTTCCTTTTGAAAAATCATGCTTCGATAATTTGATCTCAACATATCTTTGGCCAATCATATTCATACTTGACTTCTCCATGGAAATGGGTCCTTGAGGATGTATCCTTCCTCTTATTGACCTAAATCCAATCATCATCCTGGAAATGGGTCCTTGAGGATGTACCCTTCCTCTCGGTTACCTAAATATAGATCATAATAATCACTAGGTTCTTATAGGATGTATCCTTCCTCTTGACCTAATCTCAATCCAATCATCATCCCATATTTTTGACCTCTTTAGAAAAAGGCATCTTGTTATTGAAATTTTTATCTTGAAATTTGATTTTCATTCTTGGTTATCATTCCTTATTCTCTCGATTGTTCTCCTCCTCAAATTTTCCATGATTCTTTATAACATGGTATGCTGTGAATGGATGCACCTAGGATACGAAACTTTATCTTTTTGTTTTCTTCTTGTGAGTCAATCAGATATGACCCTTGCATGTATGTAACTTGTTTGGATTCACATGCTAGACTTGGGAAGTGTCGTTTGCATGTGGGCTTTTCCAACATCATTTCCAGCATGGCTCTTTTGGGACTCATGTGTGATGCTAGGGCAACCCCCATATGTCTTTTGTGTTAGTCCTTTGTAACACCGGTGACAAGGCCTCATTTTCCTAGCAACCTTGACATGGTCTCTAGATTTTATATATCAAAATAAGTGCTCAAACTACATGGTGGTATTCCCTCCTGGAATACTCCTCTCTCAAGCTTCAAGGAAAATCACCCCTGTCTCCTCCCCAATAAAAGAAATCAAATCCCATCCCCAGCACCACATTTCCCTTTTAGTCCAATCAAATCCCATCTCAAGCCTAACCCTTCATCCTTGATGCAAATATGACTATCTCATCCCTCATTCTTCTATCCTCCCCCTTCCTTTTTCTTATATCCTATCTCTCCTGGCCGTCTTTTCAAGATGCCACCAAGGCTTCACCTTTTCTCCCTATTGCCCTCTCGAGGGGGCATCATCTTAGTCATCCTATTCCAAATCTATCCTCATCATCACTCTGGGTCAATTTTGTTTCCGACGTCTGTGCATCTCTGCATCATCTATTATTTTAAACATCTTCGAAATGGTGTTATTCTATGACTATGTTGAAGAGGGGAAATCTATAGAAACCTAAATCTGATTAACCTAATTCAATCATATTTAGTGCGTTCTGGGACATATCAGCTAAGTAATTAAGCATTACCTAATTGACCTATGTCATCCCCTAGCCTTAGTTAATTCAATTAATTGGCTATAGTCCTGATTTATTATTAAAAGCAACCAATAGCTTAGTATTTAAATCAAATCCTATTCCCCTATTATTGAATGAATATGTTTTTTATGTAGTTTAATTCATTAATATTCCCTTTTAACCCCTAACTTAACCTATCTCAACCACCCAACTCAGAGTTAAAACTAATCCCAACCTCTTCATCCATGCTAGTCATAATCCTAATCCTATGCTAGACTCTTCCTAATGATGTCACATTTATAATCTTTGGATTAGGAATTCAATCCCTTCCCCAAAGTCAAATTTCTCAAGCTCTATCTTATCCCCTAACCCATGCCTCATAAATGCCTCATTAAGACCCTCATAAATGCCTCATTAATGCTCTTACATGCCTCATTAAGGCTCTTACACCCTCATTAATAGCCTTATCTCCTAAAGTGTCCTCTCATCTCCTTGGCTCACTTCCCTAAATGGTCACATTCCTTCCTCTTTTTAACCCAATCATATTGTGACACTTGTCATCATATGATGCACTTGAAGAAGCACAATCCATGTGCTCTTTTCTAGGTGGATTTGGGCCTCTCCTTAGGATCACATCCTAACCCTTGATTCCTCACCCAATTTCTATAAAATAAACCTCATTCCTTCACAATTTAATCCACCTTTCATGCATTTTTATAATGCTAGTTTTGAGGGAAAATAAGAAATCCACCTTCCATGTAGAGTTATAATGCCATTTTAATTCTATAATCATCCATTTTTAAGCAATATCCATCTTGAAGTATTGAAGCAATCTTGAGCATACATCCCTTAAGCATGGATACATAAAAATATCAAATGGAGTTGTAATGAGTTCATAGGAGGTTTTCAATTTCTTATTTTAAGCTTATTTCAAATTTTTATTTATGTCTTATCATGTATGTAGTTTAAATTATTAGTTGTAGAGTGTTTTAATTCGTTATTATGCTTCTTTACACCTAATTTTCATAGCTCACAATAACGACATACTAATATGTCCTAGGATCACTGTGGACCACTTATCATACATCTTAGGGGGTCCTAAAGGGTTGTAAGGGGTCATAACAGATCATATAACACATTAATATGTCTAAAGACCTCTTAAGACCCCTTACGACCCCTTAACATTTGTTAGTGTATGGTAAAGGGTCTTAAGGGGTCATAAGGGGTCTAAGGGGTCATAAGGGGTCTAAGACCCCTTATGACCCCTTATGACCCCTTATGACCAATTAACATACATCTTAAGGGCCCTAAAAGGTTGTAAGGGGTCATAAGGGGTCCTATGACCCAATAATGTGTCTTAAGACTCCTTATAACCCCTCAGGACACATTACCTTTCACTACTATATGATAAGGCATCTTAAGGGGTTGTAAGTGGTCTAAGGGGTACTAGGACACATTAGTGTATCAGAAGACACCTTAACAACCCTTATGACCCTTAAGATGTAGAGAGATGGGTATTCAAGGGTCCTAAAGGTTAAGAAGAGGTCCTAGTACACACTGATGTTTCTTAGCACCCCTTTCGACCCTTAGGAAACCTTAGGACCCCTTACCATTCTTTTTTGTATGGTAAGGGGTCCTAAGGGGTGATAAAGGGGTATAAGGGGTCATGCGGCACATTTATGTGTCTTAGGACCCCTTAAAAACCCTTACGACCCCTAAGGTGTAGAGAGAGGGGTCTTCAAGGGTTGTAAGGGGTGATAAGGGGTCCTAGGACACATTAATATGTCCTAAAACTACTTATGACCCCTTAAGACACCTTACAACCCCTTATCATACATCTTAGGGATCTTAAAGTTTCCTAAGGGGTCATAAGGGGCTCTAGGACACATTAATGTGTCCTAGAACACCTTAGTGTGTCCTAGAACACCCTAAGACATCTTATGATATCTTACCATACATTAGTGTATGGTAAGGGGTCCTAAGGGGTTTTAAGAGGTCCTAGGACACCGTGATGTGTTCTAGGTGAAGTTAAAAACCCTTATGACACCTAAGATGTAGAGAGACAATTCCTAAAGGGTAGTAAGGGGTCATTAGGGGTCATAAGACCCCTTATGACCCATTTCCCTACATCTTAGACATGCTAAAGGGTCCTATGGGATCATAAGGGGTTCTAGGAAAAATTAATGTGTCATAGGACCCTTTAAGACCCCTTAACACCCCGTAAGACCCCTTACCATACATTAGTGTATGGTAATGGGTCCTAAGGGGTCTTAAAGGGTCCTATAACACATTAATGTGTCCTAGGACCCCTTAAGACCATTGGGGATCCCTTAGGATCCATAACAATTCATTAGCTTATTGTGAAGTGGTTGGAAGGGGTTGTAAGGGATCCTACAACACAGTAATGTGTCCTAGGACTCCTTAAGACCACTAATGACCCCTTATCACCCCCTATCATTCATTAGTGTATGATAAGGTGTCCTAAGGGGTATTAAGGGGTCTAAGAAGTCCCACAACACATTAAAAACCCTTACAATCCCTAAGATTTAGAGAGAGGGGTCCTCGAGGGTCCTAAGGGGTCATAAGGGATTCCTAGGATCCCTTATGATCTCTTAGGACCCCTTATCATACATCTTAGGTGTCTTAAAAGTTTTAAATTCATCATGAAAGGTCCTAGGACACATTAATATGTATTAGGACCCCTTAAGGCCCCTTAGGACCCCTTACCATTCATTAGTGTATGGTAAGATGTCCTAGCGGGTTGTATGGGGTCCTATGACACATTAACATTAATGTGTCCTAAGACCCCTTAATAATCCTAATACCCCTAAGATATAGAGAGATGGGTCATAAAGGGGTACTACGACACATTGATTTGTCCTATGACCCCTTACCATGTATCTTAGGGGTCGTAAAGGGCCATAAGGGGTCATAAGGAGTCTGAGGACAAATTAATGTTTCTTAGGACCCTTTAAGACTGCTTACCAATCATTAGTGTATGGTAAGGGGTCTTAGGAGACATTAATGTATCCTAGGACCCCTTGAAAATCCTTATGACCCTTAAGATGTAGAGAGAGGGGTCTTAAGGGATCGTAATGGGTGCTCTCTCTCTCTCTCTCTCTCTCAAGAGTCCTATGACTATTAATGTGTTCTAAGGGGTTATAGTGGGTTCTTATGTGATATAATGAGTCCTAAGGGGTTGTAATGGGTAATAAGGGTTCCTAGGACCACTTATAACAAATTAGAACCCCTTAGGAAACATTAGGACACATTAGAGCCCATTACTGTGTCCTACAATGATTAATTAATTCTAAGCAGTCCTAATGTTTCCTAAGAGATCCTAATGGATCCTAATATGTCCTAAGGGGTTTTAATGGTTCCTAAAGGTTTGTAGGACCACTTAGTACCAATTATGACCCCTTATGATACAATAGAACCACTTAGAACTCTAAAGAGTGTCCTATGGTGATTAATGCTCTCTCTCTCTCTCTCTCTCTCTCTCTCTCTCTCTCTCTCTCTCTTCTACTTATCTCTCTCCTCTCTAGATCAAACTTCTATCTCCTTCCCTATATTCTTATATCAATATCTCCCTTGTCCCTCTCCCTTCCTCAGTCCTTTTCTTTCTAATTCTCACTTTCTCACCTCTCTATCTCCCATATCTCCCTCCCCATCTCTTTGGACCCATTTCTACATTGTTATTAACCTTAGTACATAGTAAAAATACAACCCTTAACATATCTCTCTCTCTCCATCCCTCCATCCCTCCTCCACTCTAACTACCTCTTTCTCCCTCCCTTTCTCTACTTATATATCTCCTTTACCTACTTCGTTCACTCTCTCCATTTCTCTCTACTCATATCTATCTACCTGTGTACCTCGAGTGAGGGAGGGATAGGTATGCAAAGAGATGTTTATCATCTCATTATTATTTTTATGGTTTATTAAGGTGAATTAGGAATTATTTGGGATAAGGGTTTATTTATGTTTACCCTGATTGGGATATATTAGGGTTTATTATTATTTATTAAGGTTAATTATGGATTATTAGTTTTATTAAACTTTTAGGGCTAGTTTGTATTTTTTTTTTATTATGGTTGATTCAAGTTTATTTAGGTTTATAAACTTGAAATAACCCTAATGAATGTTAATAAGCAATGTCTCTTCCTCTTTACCTCTTCCCTAATGTCTCATTATCCACTTCTCTTTCTCTTTCTCTTTCTCTTTCTCTTTCTCTTTCTCTTTCTCTCCCCCTTTTTATCTCTTTCACCTCCCTCTCTCTCTCGTTCT
>MU226416.1:1533315-1559122 GCA_018584345.1 Thuja plicata
TTTCCGTATTTTAGTGAAGTTGCAGTTGTGTTATTTTTTGATATTCAGCTGTAAATTTATTTTCAGTAGTTAAATAATCCTTATGAGATAGGAGATTAATAATCAGTGACTGCAATAGGAATTTTCATATGGTATCAGAGCAATATTGAGGGTAGAAAAGGTTTACCCTAAGCAAAGGAAATAAATTTGAGTTTGACCTCTTTCGAGATATTATTTCTTTTATTTCTTTGAGATGGCCTCAGCAGGTTTGAGAGATCAGGACAGATTGGATGGTGCCTCAAATTTTGGTGTTTGGAAAGCCAGAATTTCTTTATTACTGGAAGAGAATGGTATCAAGGAATATGTTACCAGTACTGTAGCTGTACCTACAGATCCAGTACTACTTGCAGCATACAAGAAGGATGATGCTAAGGCAAGGAGGATAATCCTTGATGGTGTCAAGGACCATATTGTTCCACATATCGCAGAGTTAGATATAGCGAAGAAGATGTGGGACACCATTATGAATCTGTACCAGAATGTGTAACCACCTAAATTTGGTTTGTTCTAACTATGGACCCTATCTTCCCTAAGTGTGATCATACCCTTGATTGTGTCCAAACAACCCTGTTACTGCTTGGCATAATTCTTTGAATCAATTTAATATCCCAGGTGATTTTTATCATTGAATTATATTAACTATTATAGCCATATGATTTTAGTCAAATTCAAACCAATTAAATCATATCAAAACCAAACATGGCTATAGTATTTAATTATAAAGGAATTAAATAAATCCCTAAATCAATTACCCACTTGCAATTAACCCATTCCCCTAGCCTATTTAATTTAATTAAAATGGCTATAGTCGCCTAATTATTAAAAAGCAATTTCATTGTTTAAATAATTAATTCCTATGTTTTTAAATGAATTAAATAAGTTTATTTCATTTATTAATATTCCCCTAAACCCTAACCTAACCTATCTCAACCACTTCTACCCTGGGTTCTAACCCTTCTCAACCCATTCACCCATGCTAATCTAATCCTAACCCTTAATTCTACCCTAACCCACCTCCTAATGTTTTCACATTCCATTAAGGAATGCTTAGCAACACCACCCACTTGAGAAAGTCCACTTTCTTAAGCTGGACTTTCTTAAGGTCCACCTTCTCAAGTCATTCTCCCATGCTTCTTAAGGGCTTTCATTAATGCCTTATTAATGAGAAGACCTTAAGCCTATGTCTCTCCCATGCCTTATTAATGCCTTGGGCATTAATGGTTCTTACAACTCCATTAATGAGGCCTTCACCTCATTAATTCACCTTGTCCCCCCTCTCTCTCTCTCCCATTCTTCTATAAATAGAAGCCTTTTTTGAGAGAAAATAAACCTTCACATTAGATCAAAAATACATTGTTATGTTGTTGGATTCATCCTAGATTCACATTTCACTCATTATTTCATGCTTTTGTATTGTTTTCATTTCATCTTTTAGAGCTAGAATATATGCTTTTTCATCTTTTAGCTTGCTTTCAAACTAAAAATCCTTCATGGTAGGTTGTATTCATCACTGATTTGTAGCATATTCTGAGGGCTGATATGTTACTAATTACACTCCTAGTTAGCAGGCAATAAGTCAGTTTTAGTGGGTTTTACATGCTTTTCTAACCCTTTTGGACTAATGCAATGACTTATTGAGTGTTTGTGTCTTTTTCAACAGGTTCCCAAATACACACACACAGAATGCTACCACTAAATCAAAGTTGATTCTCAAAGAAAAGTTGAGGAATACCCGGATGAACAAGGGAGAAGATGTTACAAGTTACCTTACCAGGCTTAGACTTGTCAAGGATGAGTTAGCAGTTATTGGAGATAAGCCAGATGAAGACGAGCTAGTAAGAATAGCCCTAAATGGGTTTACTAAGTAGTGGGATGTCTTTGTTCAAATTATTAATGGACGAGACACCTTACCTAGCTGGGATTGACTATGGAGTGATTTCACTCAAGAGGAGCTTAGACTAAGTCTTGTCAATGGAGCCAACAACAAGAGTCATAAAAGTGACGTGGAACAAGAAAATGTTGCCCTAACGGGGAAGGGGAAAGCAAAGAAGGGATCTAGCAAAGGAGAAAATTCAAAAGGTGAAAAGAAGAAGAAGGACCTATCTAAGGTCAAGTGCTTTGGTTGTCACGAGTTTGGCCACTATGTCAGCGATTGCCCACAAAAAAAGAAAGATAAGAAGGGAAAGAACCAAGAGGTGGCTTCAGCAAGTGTAGAGGAACTCTCTAGTAGATTGGAGGATGAGTTTGCACTCATAGCTTGTATGATTAGCTCAACCTCACATAGTGTCTGGTATATAGATAGTGGAGCATCACTTCATATGACAGTTGTTAGAGAATACTTCTCCAGCTACAAGGAGGAGAACACTAGTATCCAGATTTCTATGGGAAACTTTTCCAAGCTCAACTTAGTTGGAAAGGGACTGTTCAATTTCAGAGGGAGAATGGAAAGGTAATTCCTCTTCATGATGTGTTGCATGTGCCAGGCTTAGGTATGAATTTGGTTCCTGTATCTGTTCTTCAGGATAATGGGTATACTATTCTCTTTAGAGGGACGCATGTTTTGATTAAGCATAAAGATTCGAAATCACCCATATCTATTAGAGTTAGGAGTGGTGGCCTTTATAGGTTGCAGTTTGATACTCCTAAGGCACTGATGAGCAGCAGTAACCCTAGAGATGTTGGAGAGCTATGACATAGGAGGATAGGCCATATTCATCATGGAGCACTTAGATTTCTTTGTGAGACGGTGACAGGTGTTCCAGAGGTGAGCACAGAGCTTGATGATGTATGTAAGGGATGTGTGTTGGGAAGATTTGCGAAAGCGTCTTTTCCAAGGAGTGACACCAGATCTACGGGTGTTCTTGATCTAGTATACATTCAGATGTATGTGGACCAATGTCAACAAAGTCTCTCAAAGGATATGAGTACTATGTTATCTTTATTGATTATTTCTCCAAGAAGACCTGTATATACTTCTTGAAGACCAAGGATGAGGTTTTCAATTGCTTCCAAGAGTTCAAGGCTCTTGTGAAGAAATTGACAAGAAGGAAGATAAAGGTTCTTTGGTCAGACAATGGAGGCAAGTACAAAGGAAATGACTTCCAGGATTTCTGTACCAGAGAAGGAATCAAGAGAGAGTGGACTATTCCTTACAATCCACAGCAGGATGGAGTTGCTGAGAGGAAGAACCATTCTATATCAGAGGAAACAAGGGCTATGCTACATGACTAGGACATGCCCCACTACTTATGGGTAGAAGCATGTAGTACAATAGTCTATATTCAAAGTAGGGTTCCACACAAGGTACTAGGGAAAATGACACCAGAGGAGGCTTTCATGGGGAAGAAGACAAATGTTGGTCACTTCAGGATATTTGGGAGTTTGGCATATTGTCTTATTCCTGGAGACACACGTACCAAGTTAGATCAGATTGCAGAGAAGGGGTACTTTTTTGGTTATAGTGAAACTTCAAAGGCATATATGATGTTCATTCCAGGGAGTAGAAGAATTATTGTCAGACATGATGTCAAGTTCATGGAGGAAAAGGCATTTAGAAGGTCCAGAGATTTTCCAAAAAATGATCAGAGTGAGCAGCCAACGAAAGCTCCGAGTCCAAGTCAAGGACAGAAAAGATCAAGTACAGTTACTAGTACAAGCATAGACTCAGGTGGTGAAGATTCATAGAGTATGGAGAAATTGGTGCAACAAAATATGCATCTAGATGATATAGAGGTTGATATTTTATCCTCTAGAGTTGGCAGCAGGAACCATGAGGTTCAAGACACACAAAGGGATACTTAGGAGTCTGTGGGAGCTCCTAGGAAGATTACAAGATAGAGGAGACAACCAACCAAGTTCAATGACTATGTGGCATTAGTCAGCCTGTTGGTAGATAGTTAACCTTCAAGCTATTAGGAAGCTGCAAAGCATCAGGTATGGTGAGATGCTATGGTTGAGGAATATAACTCAATAATGCATAATGATGCATGGGAGGTAGTGCCTAGACCAAGTGATAGAGCAGTAGTTGGATCGCGCTGGATCTTCAAGATAAAGAATGGTGCATATGTTAGCATTGAGAAATATAAGGCAAGGTTTGTGGCCAAGGGGTTCTCTCAGAAGGAGGGAATAGACTATGAGGAGAAATTTTCTCCTGTGGCTAAGTATACTTTTATACGAGCTATAATCTCATTTGCAGCGCAGATGGGATGGCAGATCCATCAAATGGATGTCAAGACAATATTCCTTAATGGTGAATTGAAGGAGGAGGTATACATAGAACACCAAGAAGGCTTTGTAGCACACAACAAAGAGACCCATGTGTGCAGATTAAAGAAATCCTTATACAGACTCAAGAAGACTCCCAGAGCGTTGTATGAACGCATTGATACATACTTACAGGAAATGGGTTGTGTGAAGAGTGAGGCTGATGTGAACCTCTACTGCTTGGTGGTTGGGGGTGAGGTTCTCATTCTTGTTCTATATGTGGATGACTTGTTTTTTACAGGTGCACTAGGGCTCATAGAGGATTACAAGAGGGACCTTGCAGAAGAGTTCGAGATGAAGGATTTGGGACTTATGCACTACTTTTTAGGCATCAAGGTGTGGCAGACTGATGGAGAGATTTTCCTTGGTCAAGGGAAATATTGCATTGAAATCTTGAAGAGATTCGAGATGGAAGATTTCAAATCCATGTCTACATCCATGATCACTAATTGGAGGAAGGTAGATTCATCCAAGGAAAAGGATGTTGATCCCACATTATATAGGCCATTGATTGGTTCACTCATGTATTTGGTCAACACCAGGCCAGATATAGCCTTTGCAGTAAACTCTCTAAGTTAGTTCATGGTGGACCCAAAGAGAGTGCATTGGATGATGGCAAAGCATGTGTTGCGTTATCTTCATGGTATAGTTGAGTACGGGATTAGATATGTTGGAGGTGAAGGTATCAATTTGATAGGTTATACTAACGTAGATTGGGTAGGTAGTACAACGGACAAAAGTACTTCAAGATGTTGTTTTAGCTTGGGATCAGAAGTTGTTTCTTGGTTCAGCAAGAAGCAAAAAACTATGGCCTTGAGTTCATCAGAAGGAGAATACATCAAAGCTAGAATGGCAACATTTGAAGCTATATGGCTTCTGAAGTTGCTAGTGGCCTTGTTTGGTCAGAAGGTTGAGACTACTATGATACATTGTGATAATCAGAGTTGCATCAAGTTGTCTGAGAATCTGGTGTTTCATGATAGGTCTAAACATATAGATTTCAGGTATCACTTCATCAGAGATTATGTAAAGAGGGGAATTGTTTAGCTACAGTACATACCTACAGAGGAGCAGGTAGCAGACATTCTGATAAAGGCATTGGGGAAGGCAAAATTCATCTTCTTCAGAGATAAGATGGGAGTCATGCAAAAAATCTTCCTCGCTAAGAGGGAGTGTTAATTATGGGTAGCTTGGACAACTGTTCATCCTTACCTAGAAATAAGAGCATTAGTTATGGGTAGTTTTGGACAACTGTTTGACCTGACCTAGAATTAGAAAATGGTTGTTTTTTTCAAACAAGTATTGTTAGGATAAAAACAATTGTTATTTAATAGTGGCCCTTTTTAGGTGACACCTCATAGCCAAAATTAGTTAATTGGTTTTTGAGTTGTTTTAATCTCAGCCATTGGTTTCAATTAATCTTGGCCATTGGTTTTCCAACGAGAGTAGTATATAAAGGGGTCATGGGTCATTTGGAGTGCAACAAGTTTTGAGAAGAATTTACAGTGATAGAAAATAGTCTTGTAGTGTTAGCAAGAGATGTAGTGATAGCGTTGGTATAGCAGTGGAGGATATCAACAGAAGATATTAGGAGTTTGTCAGAGTTCTGCCAGTAAGAGGCAAGGAATTCTTTTGTAACTCTTATATTGTTGAAGATTAATATATTTTCCATCTATAGAACTAGTTTTCCCTTAGGGGTTTTTTTCCAGGGATGATTGTCCAAAAATATTGTGTCATTGTGTTGCTTATTTCTTTTCGTATTTTAGTAAAGTTGTAGTTGTGTTATTTTTTGATATCCAGCTATAAATTTATTTTCAGAAGTTAAATAATCCTTATGAGATAGGAGATTAATAATTAGTGACTACAATAGGAATTTTCACAGATAGAACCTTATAAAATTCCTAGGTAATAATTTTTTTGACAGAATCATTTATTTAATCCACATAAGATATATCTAGTCGAAATCAACTCCCAAACCTTGTACCAAAAAATTGGTAACATGAAATCTAAGTAAAGCGGATATCCATTCATAATTGATTGGTATATGATCTTTAATCAAAAAATAATATTACTAGTAATTAACAAGTTCACTTTGATCGACAGAGCTAAGAACTTTATAGTACTGGAATATTTGAGTAAATTAGTTAATTTTGTAGAATAATGTATTTATCTAAAATCAAATACTAAATATATTAGAATTAAAATCTAATTTACAAATATTTATTATTTTTAACATAATAGCTTTTGAAAAAAATTGTACATATATTTTTTTTAGATAAATTTCCATTTTAATTAGATGTATTAGATCATAAACTAGATAGTATTCTATACACATTCAAAAATAAAGATTTGATGGGAGCACTTGTAGATAAGGGATTTGATTTCTTGAGCTTAATCACATTAAATAATTAGTAAAGATAACTATATAAATGTTGAAAAATTACTTTAAAATCATTCTTCTCACATATTAATATTTATTATGTTTGTTCATAAAAGTATTTTAAAAAATTGTTGCATTTTTCGTTAGGTTGTCTATAAAAATAAGTTATTACATTAATACAATTGCTACATTTGATAAGCAAAAGACATTTTCTTTAGGAATTCAAGTTATGATATTGCTATTAAGATTCAACTCTCTCTACTTTTTTATTCAAACTCATTGTTGGGTGATGCTTGCAGACATGAAACATTAGACCTTCCCAAGATGCCACCTATTTGAATACTACTCCAGCTCAAGTAATATTTTACATTAATTTTCCCTCAAGGTTAAGCCCACTTAGCTTGGTACCTCATTTGCAAAATCTTTATCAAAAGTCATAACTTGTAGATTTTACATTTCTACGTAATTTATTTAATAATTTTATATCAAATGAACAAATACACTAAAAATGTTTTTGCTTTAATATAAAAAAAATGCATTAAAAAAAGAAAAAAAAAAGAAACATAGGTCTACATTTATTATTTATAGCTATTGATATTATATTCAAAGGTACTTAAAATAAATACATCAATCAAAATAATTTCACATTTGATATCCAAAGTTACCACAGAGTCTTAATTAGCCAATTTCACTCATTTCACATGTACATGTTCTTATCTGATCTTGGATATAAGATTCATAATTCTTTCTATTTATGATTCTATTTCGAAGAAAACTATATAAACACAATTCTACATATCAATACATATGATTTATTTAATATAACTTAATTATTTTATAATCACATGATACTATAATTATATGAAAGTGCATATTGTTTTACTTATTTTCTATTCTCCAAACTAATCATATTGTTTACATATAATTAATACATAAAGACTACTTTATATACCAGAAAATTATTACTATAAAACTATTGTATCGATGCTTATGACCACTAAATTATTTTAGATGATATCAAACTACAGATTTCCAAATATTTTCATATATCAACTTTTCTCATTATGAAATAAAATGAATTAGAAGATATCAAGTATGTTTAATCATAGATTAGTAGGATTCGCTTCCTTAAACAACCTAAAATTGTACTCATATAATTTGATCAATATAGTATTTATTTTATTAATTTATTAGCCTCTTTTTCTATCATTTAAATAAATATTTTTATTTATTTATCTAATACCTTAATCTTTTCTATCCTCTGATTAAATAAATTTCTATTTATTTAATTATCCATTTACAACTCCTTTTTCTACTATTTATTAAATAAATGTCTTTATTTATTTTATAAAGTTATTATCCTCTTCTTTTCATTTCTCAACAATCATTTCTTCTCACATGGATCAACTCTCAAATTTGTAGACATGTGCCAAATGACACTTTTCTCTTAATTTGAATTTTTCACTCTTCACATCTCTCAACACATTTGGATTCAATGCACCTTGTGATGTATTATGATAAATACATATCCTCTACCTACCACTCAATTTGATCCCTCCATCTCCATTAACCTCTTAATCTCCTTTATTCTCAATATTTCCTACCTATAATTTACCTACTCTTTTATCTTATCTATTCATTCTCTCTTTAGCCTTTGATTTGCACGAGGACTTGTATAAAATAACAATTCTCAATTTTTGAGTCCCAATGCACATTTCTAAACTATTAATCCTTTGCATACTTGTTATTATGATATTTAATAATAGTTTGTATCACCATTATCTTCTTGTTACCACCATATCTGTCTTCTTACTTTCTTTATCTTACATCAATCAACCATAGTCCATTCCTTTATAGTCTCATGTGCATGTGTTTACAAATCTGAGAGATACCTATTTCAATACAAGATCCTAAAGGATAGGAGAAAAATGGATTAAAGCATTTCTTGAATACTTATGGGTATATCTTTATTTAGATTCATCGTTATGTGTTCATGAAGATGTGTTCCATTGATATGACATTAGTTAGTTTTGTGAATCTAGGGCTTGTGGTTGTGCTTGATTAGGTTTGCAATTAGGTGTCTATTTTTTCCACCGTTAACTTCATAAAAAGTTCATTATATATCTTAAACCTAAAATTATCTTAAACTTTAAAGGTCTAACTAATAATAAGCTTGAAAACTACAAGACTAAATTCAAAATTATTCCATCTCACACACCAACACTTCATGAAATAAAAATGACAGAAATTGGTGTGTTTCTCATCACATCTATTACTAGTATGGCGAGAAGACATCCATGATAGCCTATACATGCACTATACTAAAACAATTGACACATCTACCCATAATAATTTTTACTGTGAGTAATTTCCAATGGAAAATAAACTATAATGTGAATATATCCATCTTATTCATTGCTTTAAAAGTGTTAATTTATGGCACCTATAAATTTCACATGATACATGGTGGTGTTTACACCCAATTTGTTAGCCCCCCTCTCTCTCTCTCTCTCTCTCTCTCTCTCTCTCTCTCTCTCTCTCTCTCTCTCTCTCTCTCTCTCTCTCTTGTGAGTCCACCTTCCATCACCACTCCTTCCCTCTTTAACTCTATATCTTTCCTCTATACCTCCCATCTCTCCCTTCCAATCCCTTTATCCCTCTCTTCAAAATAATTAACTGTAAAAAATCCTAAAAATTACTAACCCTAATATGTACCTCTTCCTCCCTCCTCCTCCTCCTCCTCTCTCTCTCTCNCCCCCCCCCTCCCCCTCCCCCTCTCTCTCTCTCTCTCTCTCTCTCTCTCTCTAGGTAGGGAGGAAAATGTTTGTAAAGAGATGTTTAATATCTCATTAGTATTTTTAGGATTTATTAAGGTTAACTAGAAATTATTTGGTTTTAGGGTTTATTAAGAATTATTAAGGTTAATTATGATTATTTAGGTTAGTTTGTGTTTATTAAGGTTTTCTAGGGTTAATTAAAGTTTATTTAGGTTTATTAACTTGAATTAACGCTAATTAACATTAATAAACTATACATTTTCTTCTCTACATCTTCCTCCATGTCTGATTATCTACCTCCCTCTTGCCTCCCACCCCCATCTATTTCACCTCCCTCTCTACACCTCTAGGTCTCTCCCCTCTCTACCTCTCTCCCTTTGTTCCTCTTTATTGATTGTCTAATTTCCTCTCTACTCTCTTTTCTTTCTTAGAAATATATCGCTACCTTCTCAAAGTTTGTCTCTCCACCCCGTACTACCTCTTTACCCCTCCCTCCATTTCTCATTAAACAAATTTACCACTCCCCCTCTATCTCTTTTACCTCTCCTTCTCATGTTATGAACATCTTTTAAAATATATTATGTAATAAATGAGGGTTTAGTGGAACAATGCATGTAAAATAAAATCAGATATGCCACTTCTTAACAAATGTCCTTCCTAAATGTAATGAATTAACAATGTAATCATATGTCGAAGTGAAAAAAATAAGTTTTTATAGCAGCCATGAATTAAATTTGAAGATATGCAAGTGTAAAACACATCAAGTTCCGAAAATGATATGTGTAGATATAGGATCCTAGGAAAATGTATGCATTATAATATTAACTATCAACAGATGACCATTGGGACGATAAATAGGTCTAGCTATAGTCCTAATAGGAGATTTGAACACTTGAGGTTTATGTCCCCTTTTTGAGGTTAGAATGGAATAGTGATTGATATATGTGTAATCTAGGTTTAATAATATAAAAATGATGAGTTAATAATATTAATGAATTATAGAATAAAAATTTAATACTATAATCTACTTGTAAAAATGTAACACAAAGAGGAGCTTGGATTGACAAGATGATGCTGAAAGTGCCCAACTAGTGTTTAGAGTGCATTGTTCGAGGGTGTTTGTGACGATAGAAAGGAGTAGAATTGTAGTCAAAACTTCCTATACATCTATCTCTCAAAACAAAAACAAAAATAGTTGAATACATATGTTGGGTGCCCTAGTTTAAGAGTTTTTTACTCTTCAAAATTTTTATTAACCAATAAAAATATACTTTGCACTTGTACAACACTTTCACTTTAGCATTTGAACCTATAGATACAAAATATAGGGAAAAGTGGTTGCGTTGTATATGAGCTTGCTTATGTTAAACTCTATGTTGGTGTTCTCACCTCTACAACTATGCTGATGAAAATAGTTGGCATTCTCACACACACACACAAACAACTCTCAAAATTAAATTTAATCTCTACATACATTTAATACATAAATATTACCACCTCGTGACTTAATATAACAACAATTATTAATACGAAACTACTTAATACTTTTTTTTTTGCAAAATATTTCAATGCACTCTTTAGAAGATACCAAATTAATGATTCTCAAAGATGCTCTTATATCAATTCATTAAAATGTATTGTACATAACTTCTAGTAAAAGCTGTATGAGTTTATTTACGTCATTCAAGTATGTTTACTCATAGAATCATTGAATTCAATTCATCAAAAGTTCTTTTATAGTTCTTCAGTCCAGAATTATTTTAAAATTCGAAACCTAATAATCATAATAATCGACTTGAATACCACAAGACTAAACCAAAAAGATTTCATCTCCTCCACTAGTTCTCCAGGGAACACAGAACATCAAAGGAATCATTGTGTTGGTCATTTTATCGTATCTCTACTGTGGAGACACAATTTCTCTGGTCACTTGTAGACACAGTACTGGAAATTTTGATATGTCCATCCACAATGGTGCTCAATGTGAATGTTTGCCAATGGCAAACAGACTGTAATGTGAATATATCCATCTTAATTGTGACGCCTGCATGTTCCACATGATACACTGTGCTCATGTTGTCACCCAAGTTCTTTCCCATACAAACAATCATTTGCCTGTCTTCCATTTATCTTGAACCCATATTAAATTTAAAGTTCTTCTTCGTGACAATGTCAAGATCGAATTCAAGAAAAACACGAACTATCACATAATCGTCGTTTCTAATAACTACAAGTCGAACTGCATACCCCGCTCTTTGGGTCTCAAATATGGATTTAATTATTAGTAGAAGTCATTCTTCCCAAATATGGATCACCCAAATTTTTCCCCGTACAAACCATCATTCAACTGTATGACATGTCTGCACTTATTCACGAGCGAGTCCAGCTCCAATTTATGAAAAGCGAAAAAAAAGGTAGAACTATCAAAGACTCGTCACTTCCGAAGCCTACAAATTCAACTCATCACCCCGATGTTTGTGTCAAATGTTGATTTAGTTATTAGGAGAAGGCATTCTACAATTGCTTAGAATTATAATTGACTTTACCCTGTATTTGTGTGGATGGGCTGTCAAGTTCCTAAGTGTCATAATCACTAGATAATATTTTTCAGAGCTGAGTCATTAAGCCTTTGTTTTAAGGATTCTTTATTGTTGGAATGCCTTTAAAAAAAATTTTAGAATGTTTTTTTTTTTTGGGGGGGGGGGGATTTGTGATATGGTTTAACAGCTTTTTGTGAGATTCTTAACTGGATAGTAGTGGATTTCGTAATAGATGTTCTTTTTGGGAAAAAAATGGTCAACTCAACTTCTTGCAAGTAGTATCAGAAAGAGGTCAGAGGTTTGAATCCTCTCATATAGCACTAAGAGGAAAATTGTTGGAATGTGTCCAACATATCCCCTCGAGATTTATGACAAAGCTTTAATAGCCTTATTTGAGATCCTTAACTCATATGGTAGCAATTTCTTGGGAGGTATGGTGCAGGAGCATCCAAAGACATGAAGACCATAATTACACTAAGGAGGCATGGTGGGATCTCTCAGGGGTCCAAGGGACTCAATTATAAAGTTTTAAGGCCTATAATAGCATTTGATTGTAATCATGTGAACAAAATTGTAAAGTGTCCTAATGGTCCTAATAGGACCATAGGACCGAATTATGAATTTCATAGATCTAGGATTGGTGGGGGTCCTAGGAATGTATAAGTCCTTTGAGTAAGGCATTTTATCCATGTTGGGTCCATTAGAAATAAAGGAGGATTAGATTTAGATGTTTAATAAAGAGGTTTAGTTTAAATTTTTTAATACCAATGGCTAGTTTGGTTTTGGAGGGAAATCATAAAAAACTATGTAATTAGAGTTTGTTAGCCATCCAACTGATTCTGGATCGGTTAGGGAAGTTGTATGAAGGCTATCTATGCATTCGAATAATAGAAAAGTACAGATGGTATGGACTCTATAGACAAATTAAGAAATTGAATAAAAAATCAAGGTTTTACTTGCAAATCTTGTTGTTTTCAATGCTTGTTGATTGTTTTGGATTTGGAACAAAGTTGTAAATGATATAAGAACACAATAACATCATGAGCATTGAAATAACTCCATTTTGGTCTTTTAAATGATGTAATGGGCCATTCAATGAATGCATTTGTTGTTTCTCATTTAATGGACCCTATGTAACATATGCATGATGTTACTTACCATTTGGATGTAGGAGAAGTTGATTTAGTGGGTGTACACCATAAGGAAGAGTGGGAAAATGACACACAATTGATACCTAAGTTATAGCAATAGAAGATATGACTTTAGGAGGGTATGTTTTTATATGAAATAGAAAAATTATATGTCAATTAGATGGTGAATCCTGAAGGAGGAGTTTTGATAACGAGTTTTGAGTCATTTTTTAGAAGGCCCTAGTTTTTAAGCCCATTCAAGGAGGGTTCTTGGGTTTGGGGGCTTGTAGGGTGTCCTGAGTCAAACTAATACCATAATCATTCCTTTTACATCATTTTGTAAGATTGTTGAAAGTGTCAAGATCAGGGGTTAAGTATTTAATAGAGTTTCTTTGTAAATTGAGCCAATTAGGCCAGCCAAGGAAGTGGAAACAATAGTGTTTGGGGTTCACGGTGCAAAAAAACCATACCTGATTCTAAAGAATGTTTTGTAAGCCAAAAAAGGGTATCTAAATCTCTGAAGATTTTGTTCAGTTGTTTGGGAAAGTTTGGAGTAGTTTGCAGAAAATAGTGAAAATAGGGCTACAAGGACTCCTAGGCCTTGTAAGGCTAAAGACTGGATTTGAGGGTTGGAGTATTTTCTGAGGGTTGTAAGCTATTAGAAGAAGTTGGAATAGGGTTTTAAAGATTTTCTAGGGTGTTGGAGGTAGTGCATAGGTCTTGTTGACGGGGTTTTGCTGACCGGGTCCGCCAACAGTCATAAGTTGTCACCGGGTTCTGGAGAAATCGGCCAACTCCGCCTGTAAAGGTTGTCCGGGGGAAATGAATCCTCTGGGCCTTCAAGCACCTGGGTGTCGGGTCACGAAGGTGTGGGGCTCAGTTGGGAGAGGTGACTATTTTTGAGGGGGATAGCTGGTTACTTCAACTCATTCCGCCGGAGATCCAGAATAGTAAGGGTTTCCCGGAGCATTCTACACTTAGCAAATAAAACGAAAAAGATCCTGCAGGGTTAGAAACGTTTATCTAACTACAGTCATGCTGAAAAGTCTGGAACATCAACAATACTCTGAAAGACTACACTAAATACCGAAGAAATACACAACCATTAGTTAGCATTTCATCAGTAGCAGAACAAATAGGTCGTTAATCTACTTTAACATATCAGAGTAAAGGAGATACAGAACATTAAAACATGAAATACCATTAACTCAGAAGCAGAGACGTTAACAACTTCATTGTCAAGAATCCTTCCTTCTTCATTAATGTTTAGTCCAGCGAGCACTGGTGCGTGATACAATGGTGGCTCCAAGGGAGCATCTAACTACCAAGAATAGAACTATGGAGCATTGAGCTCTGCAACTAAAACCAGAAATCACTTTGCTATTTCTTATGGACAACAAAATCATCAATTTCGCCGACCCTTGGAAATGGGCTGATTTGCCTATTTATACAGCTCTTTCTAACCCTAACCCTATTTTACTACGTTTTAATAAAATACAATATCTGGGGGCCGGTACTACCTGCGCCACCCTACAAAAGACCTGGAGACAGAATAGGTATGCCATGTCAGAAGAAGAAGACAAGAATATACATCGGAAGAATCAGCCTCGAGAAGAGAGCCAGAGAGAAGAAAGAAGAAAGTAGGTCCCCTGGGGACCTAGGCTACATGCTTCATAAATGGGAAATGCAGCGCCCTATCTCCAATGCGCAAGGTGTACCTTTGAATGACACCTTGAGAAGACCACCCTGTTAGAAACCAACTATCGAGCCAATGCCTCTTGATGTGCTCAACTACCCTCTGACAGTCTTTATTAACCGCCTCTAAAAGTGACCGGTCGGCCTCGGGGACCGGGACATGGATCACTTTAAAGAATACAAAATTTTCGATCCGAAACTCCAGGATCTGGGAACTTACGTCCCCAAAAGAATAAAGAATGCTTAAAGCTCAAATTTCCCCAGTTCCCAGAGAATGTTCAAGGCTGTTTATTATCGTTGAAGGCCTGAAGGATGCGGAAAATGCCATCTTCATCAATCTTCCTTAGGCTAGCCCTTCGGTGCCTAGCCACTTCAACTTGTTCCGCCAGGTCTGGAATATTAGTTTTGAACTTATCTGCCATCTTTGCGGCATTATGGCCTTTAAGCACCATTTTGGTCAGTTTTTCCATTCAGGCCCCATCCATCCCCTTTGGGGATTGATACCGAGATGCCATCATTTCATCAAAATTCTCCAAAACTGATTCCTCGGGGGTATAAGTATTTGTACCAAGGGGATCAACCCCGGAAGCTTTTATTATAAATGCCTTGTACAAATTGGAAGAATACTTCATGGCGTTTATCTTTTCCTGTAAGGAATCTACCAGTTGCTTGGTTACCTAAAATGTGAGGTCCAGTCTGGAGTGCTAAGCCCTTACAAAATCAAATGATTCCTCACCCAAAATTTTGGATTCAGAAATTATGTCTTCCCCCAGGGTGAGGAGCTCTTCGAACTCTACCTTCCACGCCTGGTAATTCTCGGCGTCACTCTCCCACTGCTCAATCAGTGCTTCCGCCTGTGAAATAATCTGTCAGGCCATATACAAATCTGGGAGAGTGGCCGCTAGGAAACGCCGGGTGTTTCCTATCTGTAGAGAGACCCATTCGTCTACTGCCTGGGCCTTCTTCTTCATTACTCGCAGGGAGTCTATGTCGCTCTACGGTAATTCCTCTGATGTGGAGGCCTATGGAGGGGCGGCGTTGAGGGGTCAGGCCCGCTCTGCAAGCAACCCCATAAGGTTTGCATTCTTCTCCTTTTCTGCCTTGAGCCTCTGGGCCTCTTTTTCATATCGGGCCTCCACTGCCCTTGCTGCCTCCTTCAGTAGGTCCACTTCGCCCTGCTTTCCCCTTTTTCCCAAAGATACCTCTGCGATGTTATAATCTGTGGGGTCCACAGTCACTTCATCAGCGTCTGGGGGGCGTTGCCACCACCGCAACTGTTTATCCGCCCAGCCCAGTCTGAAGGGTATGAACTGTCTGGGCCTTTTTTGCTTTTGGCGGGGCCTGGGCTAGGGCCATCATTTCGGCCAGGGAGAGAGGGACTGTTGGAGCAGATTGGGCTTTCCTTTTTCTGCTTTCTGCCAGCCATGGAGGTGGGAGAGGTGACCTTCCTGCCAGAGTGTGTTCTTCAGATTCTCTCCCGGTGTCTGGTGGCGGCTGCTCCTTTTCAACATGTACTTCCTCTGTTTCTCTCCCTGCCAAAACCTCTTCTTCAGCAACATCCTCTTCAATTTCTATCTCCTTAGCCTGGTCTCGGATGTCAATTAATGTGTCTAGACCCTGGTCAGCTTCTTCGGGGATCTCTTCTTCATGCTGCTCTTCTTCTTCTTCTTCATCTGTTGGTAGTTGGGGCGGTATCGGGCCAAGATTCAGAGTTTGGGCCGCGGTGATTACCTGCCTGAAGGTTGCCCCCGGAAGTGGCCTTGGGAACACGGCGGCTGGGGTTACGGTTGATCCCGAAGTTCCGGGTCTGGGTACCCTAGCGAATGCCTTTTGTTCACTTGGTGGCTATTGGTCCACTCCCGGACCTTCTGTTCCAGGGGCCCCAGAGATAATCTCTGGTTCTGGCCTCTTTTCTTCTATTTTCTGCTCTTCCTGTTCCGCAACTTCTACTTCCAGGTCTTCTGGATCCACAACCTCTTGCTCTGGGATTTTCGTCCCCACTTATGTATCGTCCCCTTGCAAATTTCTAAACTCATCGGCTGCAAACATGTCAAACTCCTCTTTCAGAGGGGGATTGGCTGGGATATCCACCTGTTTTGTTTCCTTCTCCGGTTCTGGGGAACTGGAGGAAAGGATTTCCACTTCTTTTGGGAGGGAAGCCCTTGGCGCTGGTTCTGCCTTTGGCTGTGCAATATGCTTTCTCTTCCTCTAGGTGATCAGAGGCGGCCCCGCATCAGCTATTGCTGCTGCCTTCGTTGGATCCACCCCCGTCGCCTTAATCATCAAGGCTACCAGTGACGGGGAGGAAGGAGGACGAATTGGTCCGGCCATAAGCGGGGGAGTGGCAAGCCTTGTGATCAACTGCTCCCTCATTTGTTGGGAGGCTGCTACAGATTGCTTAATCTGCTCCTGAATGGAGACTTCTTGCGCAGAGGAGGTTGTATCTATCCTCTTTCCCTTGTCTGTGCCTTGTGCAGAAGTCCCGACCCCCAGAGTCAACTTTTGTACCGGTGGTGGTGCTGCTTTTGGTACCGGCCTGGAGGCTAGGCGAGTACTCCCGGGGCATGCCTTCTTAAAATAGGCATGACTTCTCTCGACTACTTCCTGAGTGAAGTCCTCAATCATGTGGTCCTCCTGGAGGGCCCAATTCATTGCCGATAGTGGCATTTTGTCAATCCCCTTTTCTTTGTACTAGGGGTCTATGGTGGGGGCGTCATCTGAGAAGCCCACTGGAAACCTCCGGAGCTTTAGCTCCTGCATCATTCCGGTCGTCCTTCTATCATAATGTCGGCTGCGCACATCCATATCATCCTGGCGATCCACCCAAAAGTCTTCCATGTGTGCATGGTGGGGCTCCGAAGCCCGGGGAAGTGCCATTGCAATTCTGCCATGCGGATCAAAATTTCTACATGCCAGATAGAATTCTTGTAAGTTATAACATTTTAGTTCATTGTCTGCCTCCTTCGCGGCGGCTAGACTGCAGGTGTAGTTCCCACAGGAGATTGGGAATGAAACATTGGGGACCTTCTTTAGGGCCAAGAAGGCATGTAGCTCCATCATCTGCCGATAATATTCCAGCAGCACGATCTTGTCCCCGCAATGCTTGGGCAACAAGTAGGGCTTCTCGGAGAAGCTGGCGACCCTAATGTATGTGTGCTGCTGGAACTGGATATAGTAGTGCCCATAACTACTAACCAATTTTATTGCCTCAGTAGTCACGCGGTATCCGGCATCCCGGGTGGGCGTGAGCAAATGGTAGTAAACGAAGGAGTCGTTTACCTGGCAATAACTGGGGAAGCTAGCTTCCCATTGAATCTATGAGAAATGGTCCCACGGTGCTTTCTATCCCCGACCAAGTCCGAGAACACCATCTGTAAGCGGGCCATTGGAGTGGGGCCTCTGTTGGGCCAAAGCCCAGAAAACATAAGAAGTCATATAGAACTTCTTCTTCTCGTTCAGTTGCAGGAACTGGGAGTCGACATGGTTGGAGATGATGGTCGCCCAGTCGAAGAATTCTCCCTTAGTGGAGATGCCCAGTAGGAAATAGTACATCCATTTTGCAAATTCTTGGGCGGAGGGCTACCCGAATACCCGGGGCAATGCTATCATCCCCATTTGGATGCTTTCCTTGAATTCAGATCGGGGGATATCTATCTTCATTCTTTTTGGATCCCTCTTCAGGACCTTAAGGCAATTGGTGTTCATGTACACCCGGGCAACATCCTCTAGTTGGTTAAATTGTTTCAAGGCCTCGGTCCTTGTGACCACCGTGGCCCTATCAAATTGTGGGATTCCCAGGCCGGCTTGGAAAGTAACTGGGTCAAGGGACACCAGTGGAGAGGGGAATCCCATAGGTTCTGCAGCTGCAAGCATGACGGCCCGGACAGAAGAGTTATAGTTGGTAGCCAGGGTGAGAACAAGCTCCGGAGACTGCACGGAGCATGGGAAGCAAGCTACCCGGAGAATTCTGGAACCTCCGATGTTGGTTGCAATTTTGTCTCCAGCCTGTTGCTGGATATGCATTATCTTTACTAGGGCCTGCATTTCTGCCCAAGTCCCGACACTAGGGTCAGTCATCAATTTTACCTGGGACTCAATCTTTGAGCCCACAATCTCCTCACCCTGCACAAACTTCATGGTGAGGGGTAGCTTTGCCAGGGCATTTTCTATCTTTGACTTTGCCGCTGCCCTGGTCTCGGTTGTGGATGGCAACTCCGGACTTCCGGGAGGAGATGATGCGGATACTTCAGACATGGTTATAAAATGAAGTTCGGACCTGCGAGACAAAGCGACCATCAGAACATATTTATCAAAATAACATAGTAACTCCGGGGTGTGGAGATCTTACCACCGTGATATTTTGCAATTCCTGAAAAGTTAGTTTTATGCATAAGTACCCGAAAAGTAGAACACAAACCTAGTATTTTTACCATATCTCCGGGCCTGGGGAGTTTTATCATATTTGACGAAGACATAGGATGAATGGCGGAAAGAGATCCGAGGCCCGGAGAAAGGACCATTAGCAAAGAAGAATGTGGAAGCAAGTCCACGTGGACGCCACGTGCGCTAGCATTGAATGGATGTGATGGCACTGGCGGCGGAGCCAACTGTTTGAACGCGCGAAAAGGGAAAGCCACTTGGCTAGAAGTAATTGCATGCATGGGAAATAAATGAGGCTCTAACAGCCTTGATGGAGGAGAGAGAAAACTATCTGTTTGAAATCGGCTGAGAGCCGAGTTTCAAACAGGTGGTTTTCTGCCTCGAAGCAAGCTTGGAGGCAAAAAACCAACAGCAAGGGTGACTCGACCAGATCGTCGAGCCAGTAGGAAGGATATACAGGGAGATGAGGAGTATATACATGGAATGGAGGAGATATATAAGGGTTACCTACATAAATATACATATATACAACTTTATACACTCTGAAAGACTCCCGCGGGAAAAACTAGACAAAGCAGAAGCAGATATATACAATATTTTACACTATGTACATGCTATCTACAGGCTATTTATAGACTACCTACATCTGGGCAGAAGGCGGACAACCTTCTGGCAGAGCCGAGCCGCCAGCAAGCGGCAAAACCAGAAGACCCAAAAAAAAAACAGAGAAACAAAGAAAACGAAAACAAAAATAGGCAAACCCAAAGAAAACCAGAAAATGAAAGCAAAGAGAAGAGGAGGGAAGCAGAGAAACCAACCTGAAAATACGGAAGGCAGAGGAAGGGAAAGATTACCAGGAGAACTCTGCAACAACTTCAAATCGTTAAGCTGCCAAGATCACCACCACGAAGCACTAGCATACGTCTGAGAACAGTAGAAGGTGTTAAGCTTTGATTATCACAAATCTCTCTGTAACGGCTCTGCTAATCGCTTTGAAAATCGCTCTATTTCACTCTAAGTGCTCAAAGATTTTAATCACGGTAAGTGTGAAAATGACAGACAAGTCTATTTATACCCGCGGTAAAAAGTAATCCTCCTCCTTCCAGAGATTCCAGGTCAAGCCAAACCTCCAGACTCCGGGCCCGGGGATTCCTTACGATGATGTTCTTAAGACTTAGGAACATCATCGCAAAAAAAATTCCCAGAGTCCAGAATCCAGCTTCCAACCAAAAGGCAACCTCCGGGATTCGGGATCCCGGAGAGAAACAAACAAAACAAGAAAATAACACACACCGGGGAAAAAAACCTCAGAGAAAGAAAGCAAAAAAGAAAAGAAAGACAAGGCAAAGCCGCAGCAAAAAAAGCAAAGCAAAAAGGAAAAAAGGGGTACCCAACATTTTGCACACAAAATGTAGGGACGGGGATGCAGGGCATAACAAATGGCGACTATCTGGGACAAATGCCTTAGCGCATTTGAGAACCATAGAATCTCTGGTTAGCACAGCTAGAACAAATCATCCTCCCGAAGTGTTTAACAGGTCAAGAGCAGCATATCTGAGAGAACCCGACCACACAGAAGTCAGTCCGTAGCCTTTCATCAGTGGTGTCATGTGTGCTTTGGAAGGAAATCAAGCCGATGACCTCTTGGGAGGAATAGAGAGGCGGTACTAATTACATCGAACCAGTCATCAATTTGATTGTTTCCCCCGGAGATCGGAGTTTCATCCCGCTTTTCCTCTTATTATTTTATTTATTTCCAGGTGGGGAAGGCGGTACTTATTTCACCATCAAGCCTAAGCTTAGCTAAAATTCAAATGGCGGTAATTTTTTCACCTATCCACCTATATTTAGATATTCAAAAAGGATAAAACTCTGGACCCAGGAAGAATTTCTTTAGATTTCAGATGTGGATCAACCAACCAGTATAGCTGATCTACCCCCGGCGTGTCTGATTACTTGTGCCTTATATTATTATTGTTCACTGATTGCCAGACTCTCAGAGAAAACACCCAATGGAGATTGCTCAAAAATGTGCCATATCTTGCAAAACAATCCTGGAGACCAGGTTGATTCCACCATGATAAAGATAGATTCTAAAGTTCACCATGCCAGAGGCATTGCACCAGAGGCCGAAGTTATGCGAAGCATTCCAGTTCTTACAGGATGGAACAAAATGCCGGGACAAAAGAAAGCCCAAAGCGAAAACAAAGACAAAAAAGAAAAAAGGGAGACTGCCCCGGAGGGCAGCCAACAAGACTATTTACAAGGGGATATTTACATATAATACAACTTTTTGGACAATCTTACCCTTACTCAAAGTAATGTTTGAGAAACTGCCCATTAACAGGCAATGCAACAGGTTCTCCAGTCAAGGTGTTAAGGCAATAAGTATTTGCCCCACAGATTTCTGAAATTAAGTATGGTCTGAGCCAGAGCCATTGGAACTTGGTGTGCTTTCCTTTCTTCTCTCGGGCCTTATCCCACAACAGGACCAGATCTGAGATCTGAAAAGCCTTGTATTGGGCTCTTCTGTCAAACCATCATTTTACTACTGCTTGATGACGTGCAAAGTGTTCAAGGGCCATGTCTCGCTGTTCTTCCATTCGCACCAGATTCAAAAGTCGAACCTCCACAATGTTGTCCCTATTGTTGAATTCCTGCATAAACTGTAAAACTGAGATCTGTAAGTTGACTGGGAATACAGGGTTCTGACCATAAACTAGGTGGAATGGGGATGTCCCCAGGGTGGATTTAATACAAATATGATTTGCCCAGAGGGCGAATTTCAGTTTTTGGTGCCAATCCCGGGGGTTTTGTTCTAACAGATGTTTGATCACCTCAAGAAGATTCTTGTTTGTTGATTCAGCCATGCCATTTCCCTGAGGATAATAGTTGCTGGAGAACTTCAGTGTGATCTTTCAGTTGTAGGTCCATTTGAGTAATTGTGCAGAAGAAAATGCCAGACCATTGTCGCATACTAAAGCAAAGGGCATTCCAAACCTTGTGACGATGTTTTCCTCCAAAAACCTAATAACTACATCCGCCATGTTGTTTTTACAAGGTATAGCCTCAGACCACCGAGTACAGTAGTCAGTCGCAGTAAGAATATATCGGTGGTTGGCAGACGAGTTGGGGTTGATCTCCCCGATGAAGTCAAATGCCCACTGGGCAAAGGGTCTAGCCTCGTAGAATGGTTGCAGAGGCATGGCTGGGTTACGCTCACGATGTGCCGCAGTTTGGCAAGTATGACATTTTCTGACATGAGTGTAAATATCCTTGAAGATACAAGGCCAATAGTATCTCGCCCGAAGGATCTGATGGGCAGTGGCATCGGCTGAACCATGCCCGGTTCCAAACTGTCCATGGAATTCATCAATTATTTTTACAGCTTGGTCCCTGTCGATGCACCGGAGGTACACTCCTTTGTAGTTCCAATGGTAAAGCGCAGAGTTTTTGATCATGAAATGGGCGCTTTTCATCCGTAGGGCACGGCATTTGTGGGGAGGCAATCCCTCCGGGCATTTGTTGTTTAGCAGCAAGTACACCAGATCGGTATACCACGGATCCTAGGTAATGGACTCCACCGTATAAGTGTGGCATTCTACGTGAGGAATCTCTTCTGCTATTGTTTGACTTAGTCCCTGGCCTCAGACTATCTTCATGGGCTGCATCTCTAAATTGTATTCCTGGAGGATGGCCATCCATTTCCCCCGTCTCTCGCCCAATTCACTCTGCATCAGTAGAGATTTGACAGCCTGGTCCAGGATGATAGCATGCACTTTTCTCCAGAGAATATAATGCCAGAATTTCTTCACGGCTCGAACCAAAGCAAAGGCCTATTTTTCTAATGATGAATACCAGACTTCAGTGTTCTTAAAGGGGGAACTCATGAAATCAATTGGTCGTTCCTCCCCTTTAACCTTTTGGGTTAGTACTGCCGTGGCAGTATGCGGCGAAGCAAACGAGTATATGTAAAATAGGAGGGAATAATCTAGACTAGCCAGGACAGGTGCCTCTGTTATCGTCTGTTTAATCTGGGTGAATGCCCACTTTGTTTCAGGACTCCACTCAATTTTAGTATCTTTTTTCATCATTTCATTGAGTGGCTTAACTATCTCTGCGAATCCTGTGATGAATCGACACACGAAGTTGATTTTTCCAAAAAAGGATCGCATTTCTTTCTTGCTACCAGGCATCTGTAGGTTTAGCAATTCTTTGACTCTATCAGGGTCTATAGATATACCCTTCTCAGAGACGATATGCCCGAGCAACTTCCCCTTGGTGACCCCGAATATGCACTTCTTAGGGTTGAGGGATATTCCATACCGGCGACATCTCTCACAGATCTGAGCGAGGTGGGCGGCGTGATCACACCTATCCCAGGAGAAGACGGTCAAATCATCCATGTAGATGATTATGCATAAGTTTACAAGGCCCTCGAACGCAATGTCCATGGCTTTCTGAAAAGTACCCCCTGCGTTGATCAACCCGAAGGGCATTCTTCTATACGCAAACGTTCCCCACTTGGTGGTAAATGTTGTTTTCTCTCTATCTTCATATTTGACCATGACTTGGTTGTATTCTGAATATCCATCCAAGAACGACATCATCTGAGATCTGTTCACTATCTGCAACACCTCATCCAAGGAGGGGAGAGGGTGATTATCTTTTCTAGATGCCTTGTTCAAATTTTAAAAATCCACGCAAAGGCGGATCTCACCGTTCTTCTTCCTGACTGGGACCAGGTTGGCAACCCATGTAGTATGCCAGATTAGAAAGATAATCTGAGTTGACAGCAGTTTTTCTACCTCTTGACGAATCAGAGGCTCTATTAGGGGGTTGACCGATCTTTGTTTTTGCCGAAAGGGCTTAGCGTCTGGTTTCAGGGGGATGGTATGGGTCATGATGGATGTGTCATATGTCTTTAAGTCTTCATACCCCCAGGAAATTACATCAATGTATTCTCGGAGAACCGCGAGAATCTTCTCCTTTTCCTCAGGGGAATAGGAGGTGCCTATGTGGATGATTTTCTCTTCACCGGGCTGGCCGATGTTAACTTTTTCAAACTTTCCTCCCTCAGGGGAGGATGATACCTTCTCATGGGCCCGAGGGTCTGAGTCAAAGATTCGCTCTAATGCAACCATCCCCTTGGGGATAGTGTTGGTGGGCAAGTCGATGATCCCATCATCTTCATCACCCTGTCCAGTGTCATCGTGGTCTCGTTCCTCCACTATCTGATCCTCAAAAATACCAACATTAGCCATGAAGGCCAGGATATGTTGATCGTCCTCAAAAACCTGAAAGTGAGTAACATTGTCTGGAATGGAGGGGGTGGGGACCATCTCAACTAAAAATCTTCGGAGTCGTGAGCCAGCCATAGGCTCTAGTGTGCTGGTAGAAATAGCTAGGGCATCCGGTACATAGTTCCGTCACCGGGGAATAAGGTCAATGCCAAAGGCATCGAAATATTCAATAAGGCTCCAAGCCCGGTTGCTGTATGCGGCCAGCCTTTTGTCATGACATGTGTATTTACTCCGGACTTGTTTAACAACCAACTCTAAATCACCCAGAGCCCAGAGGCGGGTGATACCTTTCCTTAGTGCGAATAGGAGTCCAAGGACCAAGGCCTCGTACTCTGTGACATTGTTTGTACAGTTAAACTGCAATCTGTAGGACATGAGGAAGGATTTCCCCTGCAGGTTGATTAATTCTACCCTGGCCCCGCAGCCTTGTTTGGATCGGGACCCGTCGAACTTAAGGGTCCATAAGTCATTGTTTGTAATCTGGGGCTGGGGACGGGGAGTTTTCTTTGGATTGTCGCTGGGAGACTTGGGGATTTCCTCCTGGACTACCGGCATGGAAGCGGAACTTATTCCCGGAGGCGTTTCGATTGGTGATTCCTAGGGGAAAAACACCAAAGGAGTGCATCCCATAGAAGTACTGGGTCCCAGGGAAATGGTTGTATGTTCACTCTGGAGGATATCTGTGCGTGTGAAAATGGGTACCTGTTAGATGGACACAAACACTTCAATAGATCATTGTTTTAGCAATATAGGGTTAGTAAAAGTATGAAAAATACATAAACCCTCTAAAGGTGACCTATTGCCTTCTAATCTAGGAAGAGTATGAACATCAATATATCAGCCCTCAGAATATATTGATGAAACAGTGACCAATACAACCTAAATACGAAGGATTTGAGTTAAAATGAGCTACAATGGTGAAACAAGCATGCTTCTAAGCTATGAAAGATGAAATGAAACTAACAATTAGTATTTTAAATGAAATAGCTTATGATCTAGTATAAAAATAGCAGCATAACAATGCAAAAATGATCTAAGAGGAAGGCTTATGTGCTCTCAAAACAGGCTCCTATTTATAGAAGAAAAGGGAGAGAGAGGGGGTACAAGGTTCATTTATGAGCATGGAGGCCCAATAAATGCACATGTAGGTGCCATTAATGCACATGTAGGTGCCATTAATGAGGCATGGGAGAGACATGGGCTTAAGAAATCTTCATTAATGAAGTCCTTAATGAGGCATGTGGGGGTGTAAGAGGGTTGAGGACTTTAAGAAAGTCCAGCTTGAGAAAGTGGACTTTCT
>MU226416.1:1559222-1573561 GCA_018584345.1 Thuja plicata
TGGGTTAGGTTAGGGTTTAAGGGAATATTAATAAATGAAATAAACTTATTTAATTCATTTAGGAATATAGGAATTAATTATTAAAACAATTAAATTGCTTTTTAATAATTAAGGGACTATAGCCATTAATAGGCTAGGGGAATGGGTTGGTTTGCAAGTGATTAATTGATTTAGAGGTTTATTTAATTCCATTATATTAAATACTATAGCCATGTTTGATTTTGATTTGATCTGATTGGTCGATATTGATTTGAATTGTATGGCTACAATAGATAATATAAATCAGTGATAAAAATCACCTAGGACATTAAATTGATTCAAAGAATTATGCCAAACAGTAATAGGGTCATTTGGACATAACTCGAGGGGTATGATCATACTTAGGGAAAATAGGGTCTATAGTTGCGACAGACCGAAATTAGGTGGTTACAATATCAAGTTGTCAGGTAGCGATTGATAGGCATGGCTCACACTCGTGCTCTGAATGTTTTTGGTAATGCACTCGGCACCAAGTGTCGAACAGGAGTGTGGCAAGGGTCATTTTTGAACCCTGAGAGTTAACTTTAACTCTCACCTTTTCTTCTAAGTCTTGTGCTCTTTGCAATACTACGGGATCCTTTCCAGGGATGAAGTCAAATGTTAAGATTTCAAAAGGTCAGTACACCCCCAGAGAGGTCTCAGAGAAAAGGACTTCATTGACCCTTCCAACTTCGGTAAGGGCTTGTTTCATCTAGGGTTCACTTTCAACCCGGATCTTATTGGATTCTCCTTCCCAAGGAAGCCACAAGTGGGTGAAGTCAGTCGAAAAGTATCCATTTAAGGACTTAGACCAATTCTGAATTACTAACATCCTGTAAGTCTCTGGGATGTCCACCACTTGGATGTCAATGATGCTGGCTATCCTGGGGTATTGGATGAGATGTATCCGGACATTCTTCAGTTCTCCCACTATTTTTACAGCAGTCTTATCCAGTTGGATCACTGCGCCATTAGACGGGGTGGGGTGGAGTTCGAGCTTCTGACAAATGGATAAGGGCATGATGTTACCTGAAGCTCCGGAATCTACTAGGCTATTTTGTATATTTTTGCCATAGATGTTTAGGCCTAGTAGGAAGGGAGGATCCTCATTGTTTCCCTGGAAGACAGCCGCATTAGCATCTTCGAACGAGACAGTCTTTGGTGGGCGGATGACTATTTTTAGGTTCCCTAAGAGCTTCAGAAGGGACTTCTTCTGCTCGGGACAATTTATCAAAACCTCCATTAAGGTCATGGAGGTGGTGGTCTGTTCTAACGCCTTTGTGATGTTGAATCTTCCTCCTGGGAACTGGTGATTTTCCTTCGTGGGATCTTTTGCTTGGTTAGAGCTAGGACCTTTTGGAGGGGCAGGTCGATCAGTTGCATTACTCTGGGGAGGAGGAGTATCTTTGATAAGAGGTACAGGCGTGTAAGCTGGTCCTTTACCCGCCTAGCTCTGAGTGTTGTATGGAGCCCGTGGGTTGGTAAAGGCATTGGCCTCAAAGGGCGGGATGGATTCGTCAAAGAATCCCTGCAGTTCAGATTCTTCTTCATCTTCTCCGGAAGTACCGAAGAAGATGGTATCACAGGTGAAGGTGCTGTGGGTTTGCTCTTGGACAGGGGGCTCCGGGGGAGCGGTATCATGCGATTGTTGCCTGTCCAACTGGGAGATCATTATGACTTTCTCCAAAGTGGCACAATTCACTTCATTGTGCGAACCTGTATCATGTAGCCGACACCAGTTAGTCATGGGCTAGAAGTCTGCGACTGGCATAAAATGGGATGGTCCAGCACCATTTTGGTTGGTGTTTTAGTTTGGAGGCGGGCCTCCAGTGTTGGCATTATTATTCCATTGTTGTTGGTTTGGCCTAGGCCCGTTGTTGAAGCTTCTTCCCCCGGTATTGTTGTTTCGTTGGTCGGAGAAGATATTCCCTCTCTAGGAATTTAAATTTTGAGGCGCGAAGGACCCAGCCTTCAGTTGACCCATGTCCATAGTCAAAGTGGACAGCATTCACCGGAGGGACTCAACCTCAGCGGTCAACTGAGTGTTAGCGTCACAATGGGATGGTTGTGGCGGTTGTTGGCTTCCTGGGAAGGCAGCAGGATTAACCGGAGTCGAGGGAGGCAATCCTCCAGCCGCGGACGACTGGAAGAAGGGCACTCCGGATGGTTGTGTCTGAGTCTGTTGTGTCTGCTGTGGCTGATTCCAAGGGAAGACTTATGGACCCGGTGTCATCTGGGTCTGGGAAGGGTAAACATATCATGCATGTTGGTCTATCAAAGGTGGCGGGGGATTCACTGCCATCGAGGGGGCGCCTATTGCCAGATTGAGATTGTAACCCCCAGCATAAGCGGTTCCACCGGGGATCATGTTGAAAGGTGTGTTCTGTCCAATCCCGCCCGGGGATTTGTTGAGACCGCGGGACAACTCTAAGGCCAGGTTGTAGACTTTCGCCAAAGTATCCCGGTCGCCCGGGGCAGTTGTTCTTCAAAGGAGGGTAGCAACGAAAGGGTCCATCGCATTAAGGTATGTCTGTATGGTAACATCTGGCAATGGGACAAAAGGGCCTGTGCACCTCTTCAGGGCACACTGGAACCTATGGTTGAATGCTGCAAGAGGTTCATTGGGTTCCTTTCTGATGGAGATGAACTGGCTATGGGACCAGGCTGGGTCCACATGTACGCGGAAGGAAGCCAAGAAGGTGTCCTCCATATCCTGCCAAGTGTTGATGGAGTTGGCAGGAAGGTTAAGGTACCAGTTCAACTCGCTCTATCCTAAGGACAGGGGAACATGCGGGTAACAACATCTTCATGCTGGATTTGGTGTCGGTTCATGGCATCCTTGTATGCCTGTAAATGTTCTTCTGCGGTCCGTGAGCCTAAGTGCTCATATCGTGGGCATATCTTCTCTGGGTGAGAGGGTAAATCATTGATTGCGCCTGGAAAAGTGCCCATTGGAGACCCATTGTTTCCAAAATATGTAGCCATTGGGGGAACTATATGTTGGGTAGTTTGGGTATTGGTTTCTGGGACCGTCTGGGGAGTTCGAGTATTCAAGGGTATGGTAGATCCCCAGACAACAGTGGCTGGTAGGACTTTCAACGTTCATTTCTTTCGAGAAGGAGGCTCGAGTTTGAAAAACCTTCCAGGTTTCGGGGCCGATCTAAGGACTCTTTCAAATTTAGCTGGGGAAAAAGACCCAATCCCACTAAAGGCTTGTCTCCTAAAACTATAACTCGGGGAACCCTCAAGAGGTGTAAAATCAGAATCCTGGGAGGGGGATGAGTTCATGCCCTCCTTCTAGCGCCAGTTTCTATTAACGGGGTTTTGCTGACCGTGTCTACCAATAGTCATAAGTTGTCACCGGGTTCTGGAGAAATCGGCCAACTCCACCTGTAAAGGTTGTTCGGGGGAAATGAATCCTCCGGGCCTTCAAGCACCTGGGTGTCGGGTCACGACGGTGCGGGGCTCGGTTGGGAGAGGTGACTGTTTTCGAGGGGGATAGCTGGTTACTTCAACTCATTCCGCCGAAGATCCAGAATAGTAAGGGTTTCCTGGAGCATTCTACACTTAGCAAATAAAATGAAAAAGATCCTGCAGGGTTAGAAACGTTTATCTAACTACAGTCATGCTGAAAAGTCTAGAACATCAACAATACTCTGAAAGACTACACTAAATACCGAAGAAATACACAACCATCAGTTAGCATTTTATCAGTAGCGGAAAAAATAGGTCGTTAATATACTTTAACATATCAGAGTAAAGGACATACAGAACATTAAAACATGAAATACCATTAACTCAGAAGCAGAGACGTTAACAACTTCATTGTCAAGAATCCTTCCTTCTTCATTAATGTTTAGTCCAGCGAGCACTGGTGCGTGATACAATGGTGGCTCCAAGGGAGCATCTAACTACCAAGAACAGAACTATGGAGCATTGAGCTCTGCAACTAAAACCAGAAATCACTTTGCTATTTCTTATGGACAACAAAATCATCAATTTTGTCGACCCTTGGAAATGGGCCGATTTGCCTATTTATACAGCTCTTTTTAACCCTAACCCTATTTTACTGTGTTTTAATAAAATACAATATCTGGGGGCCGGTACTACCTACGCCACCCTACAAAAGACCCAGAGACGGAATAGGTCTGCCATGTTAGAAGAAGAAGACAAGAATATACATCAGAAGAATCAGCCTCGAGAAGAGAGCCAGAGAGAAGAAAGTAGGTCCCCCGGGGACCTAGGCTACATGCTTCATAAATGGGAAATGCGGTGCCCTGTCTCCAATGCGCCAGGTGTACCTTTGAACGGCACCTTGAGAAGACCACCCTGTCAGAAACCAACTGCCGAGCCAATGCCTCTTGATGCGCTCAACTACCCTCTGACAGTCTTTATTAACCGCCTCTGAAAGTGACCGGTCGACCTCAGGGACCGGGACACAGATCACTTTAAAGAATACAAAATTTTGGATCCGAAACTCTGGGATCTGGGAACTTACGTCCCCAAAAGAATAAAGAATGCTTAAAGCTCAAATTTCCCCAGTTCCCGGAGAACGTTCAAGGCTGTTTATTATCGTTGAAGGCCTGAAGGATGCGGAAAATGCCATCTTCATCAATCTTCCTTAGGCAGGCCCTTCGGTGCCTGGCCACTTCAACTTGTTCCGCCAGGTCCGGAACATTATTTTTGAACTTATCTGCCATCTTTGCGGCATCATGGCCTTTAAGAACCATTTTGGTCAGTTTTTCCATTCGGGCACCATCCATCCCCTCCGAGGATTGATACCGAGATGCCATCATTTCATCAAAATTCCCCAAAACTGATTCCTCAGGCGTATAAGTATTTGTACCAAGGGGATCAACCCTGGAAGCTTTTATTACAAATGCCTTGTACAAATTGGAAGAATACTTCACGGCATTTATCTTTTCCTGTAAGGACTCTACCAGTTGCTTGGTTACCTCCAATGTGAGGTCCAGTCTGGAGTGCTGAGCCCTTACGAAATCAAATGATTCCTCACCCAGAATTCTGGATTTGAAAATTATGTCTTCCCCCAGGGTGAGGAGCTCTTCGAACTCTACCTTCCACGCCTGGTAATTCTCGGCGTCACTCTCCCACTGCTCAATCAGTGCTTCCACCTGTAAAATAATCTGCCGGGCCATATACAAATCTGGGAGAGTGGCCGCTAGGAAACGCCGGGTGTTTCCTATCTGTAGAGCGACCCATTCATCTACTGCCTGGGCCTTCTTCTTCATTACTCGCAGGGAGTCTATGTCGCTCTACGATAATTCCTCTGATGTGGAGGTCTGTGGAGGGGCGGCGTTGAGGGGTCAGGCCATCTCTGCAAGCAACCCCATAAGGTTTGCATTCTTCTCCTTTTCTACCTTGAGCCTCTGGGCCTCTTTTTCATATCGGGCCTCCACTGCCCTTGCTGCCTCCTTCAGCAGGTCCACTTCGCCCTACTTTCCCCTTTTTCCCAAAGATACCTCTACGATGTTGTAATCTGCGGGGTCTGCGATCGCTTCATCGGCGTTTGGGGGGGCGTTGCCACCACCGCAATTGTTTCTCCGCTCGGCCTAGTCTGAAGGGTATGAACTGTCTGAGCCTTTTTTGCTTTTGGCGGGGCCTGGGCTAGGGCCATCATTTCAGCCAGGGAGAGAGGGACTGTTGGAGCGGACTGGGCTTTCCTTTTTCTGCTTTCTGCCAGCCATGGAGGTGGGAGAGGTTGCCTTCCTGCCAGAGTGTGTTCTTCAGATTCTCTCCCGGTGTCCGGTGGCGGCTGCTCCTTTTCAACATGTACTTCCTCTTTTTCTCTCCCTGCCGGAACCTCTTCTTCAGCAACATCCTCTTCAGTTTCTATCTCATCAGCCTGGTCTCGGATGTCAATTGATGTGTCTAGACCCTGGTTGGCTTCTTCAAGGATCTCTTCTTCATGCTTCTCTTCTTCTTCTTCTTCATCTGTCGGTAGTAGGGGCGGTATCGGGCCAAGATTCAGAGTTTGAGCTGCTATGATTACCTGCCCGAAGGTTGCCCCCGGAAGTGGCCTTGGGAACATGGCGGCTAGGGTTACGGTTGATCCTGAAGTTCCAGGTCTGGGTTCCCCAGTGGATGCCTTCTGTTCACTTGGTGGCTGTTGGTCCACTCCCGGACCTTCTGTTCCTAGGGCCCCAGAGATAATCTCTAGTTCTGGCTTCTTTTCTTCTATTCGCTGCTCTTCCTGTTCCGCAGCTTCTACTTCCAGGTCTTCTTGATCCACAGCCTCTTGCTCTGGGATTTCTGTCCCCGCTTGTGTATCGTCCCCTTGCAAATTTTCAAACTCATCGGCTGCAAATATGTCAAACTCCTCTTCCGGAGGGGGATTGGCTGGGATATCCACCTGTTCTGTTTCCTTCTCCAGTTCCAAGAAACTGGAGGAAAGGATTTCCACTTCTTTTGGGAGGGAAGCCCTTGGCGCTGGTTCTGCCTTTGGCTGTGCAATATGATTTCTCTTCCTCCGGGTGATCAGAGGCGGCCCCACATCGGCTATTGCTACTACCTCCATTGGATCCACCCCCATCGCCTTAATCATCAAGGCTGCCAGTGACGGGGAGGAAGGAGGATGAATTGGTCCGGCCATAAGCGGGGGAGTGGCAAGTCTTGTGATCAACTGCTCCCTCATTTGTTGGGAGGCTGCTATAGATTGCTTAATCTGCTTCTGAATGGAGACTTCTTGCGCAGAGGAGGTTGTATCTATCCTCTTTCCCTTGTCTGCGCCTTGGGCAGAAGTCCCGGCCCCCAGAGTCAACTTTGGTACCAGTGGTGGTGCTGCTTTTGGTACCGGCCTGGAGGCTAGGTGCGTACTCCCGGGGCATGCCTTCTTAAAATAGGCATGAATTCTCTTGACTACTTCCTGAGTGAAGTCCTCAATCGTGTGGTCCTCCTAGAGGGCCCAATTCATTGCCGGCAGTGGCATTTTGTCAATCCCCTTTTCTTTGTACTGGGGGTCTATGGTGGGGGCGTCGTCTGAGAAGCCCGTCGGGAACCTCCGGAGCTTTAGCTCCTGCATCATTTCGGCCGTCATTCTATCATAATGCTAGCTGCGCACATCCATATGATCCTGGCGATCCACCCAGAATTCTTCCATGTGTGTGTGGTGGGGCTCCGAAGCCTGGGGCAGTGCCGTTGCAATTCTGCCATGCGGATCAAAATTTCTCCATGCCAGATAGAATTCCTGCAAGTTATAATATTTTAGTTCATTGTTTGCCTCCTTCGTGGCGGCCAGACTGCAGGTGTAGTTCCCACAGGAGATTGGGAACGAAACATTAGGGACCTTCTTTAGGGCCAAGAAGGAATGTAGCTCCATCATCTGCCGGCAATATTCCAGCAGCACGATCTTGTCCCCGCAATGCTTGGGCAACAAGTAGGGCTTCCCGGAGAAGCCGGCGACCCTAATGTATGTGTGCTACTGGAACTGGATATAGTAGTGCCCATAACTACTAACCAATTTTATCGCCTCAATAGTCAGGCGGTATCCGGCATCCCAGGTGGGCGTGAGAAAATGGTAGTAAACGAAGGAGTCGTTTACCTGGCAATAACTGGGGAAGCTGGCTTCCCATTGAATCTATGGGAAATGGTCCCACGGTGCTTTCTGTCCCCGACCAAGTCCGAGAACACCATCTATAAGCAGGACATTGGAGTGGGGCCTCTGTTGGGCCAAAGCCCAGAAAACATAAGAAGTCATATAGAACTTCTTCTTCTCGTTCAGTTGCAGGAACTGGGAGTCGACATGGTTGGAGATGATGGTCACCCAGTCGAAGAATTCTCCCTTAGTGGAGATGCCCAGTAGGAAATAGTACATCCATTTTGGAAATTCTTGGGCGGAGGGCTGCCTGAATACCCGAGCCAATGCTATCATCCCCATTTGGATGCTTTCCTTGAATTCGGAGTGGGGGATATCTATCTTCATTCTTTTTGGATCCCTCTTCGGGACCTTGAGCCAATTGGTGTTCATGTACGCCCGGGAAGCATCCTCCAGTTGGTTAAATTGTTTCAAGGCCTCGGTCCTTGTGACCACCGTGGCCCTATCAAATTGTGGGATTCCCAGGCCGACTTGGAAAGTAACTGGGTCAAGGGACACCAGTGGAGTGGGGAATCCCGTAGGTTCTGTAGCTGCAAGCATGATGGCCTAGACGGAAGAGTTATAGTTGGCAGCCAGGGTGAGAACAAGCTCTGGAGACTGCACGAAGCATCGGAAGCAAGCTGCCTAGATAATTCTGGAACCTCCGATGTTGGTTGCAATTTTGTCTCCAGCCTGTCGCTAGATATGCATTATCTTTACTAGGGCCTGCATTTCTTCCCAAGTCCCGACACTGGGGTCGGTCATCAATTTTACCTGGGACTCAATCTTTGAGCCCACAATCTCCTCACCCTGCACAAACTACATGGTGAGGGGTAGCTTTGCCAGGGCCTTTTCTATCTTTGACTTTGCCGCTGCCCTAGTCTCGGTTGTGGATGGCAACTCCGGACTTCTCGGAGGAGATGATGCGGATGCTTCAGACATGGTTGTAAAATGAAGTCCGGACCTGCGAGACAAAGCGACCGTCAGAACATATTTATCAAAATAACATAGTAACTCCGAGGTGTGGAGATCTTACCACCGTGATGTTTTGCAATTCCTAAAAATTTAGTTTTATGCATAAGTACCTGAAAAGCAGAACACAAACCTAGTATTTTTACCATTTCTCCGGGCCCGGGGAGTTTTATCATATTTGACGAAGACATAGGATGAATGGTGGAAAGAGGTCCGAGGCCCGGAGAAAGGACCATTAGAAAAGAAGAATGTGGAAGCAAGTCCACGTGGACGCCACGTGCGCTAGCATTGAATGGATGTGATGGCACTGGCGGCGGAGCCAACTATTCGAACGCGCAAAAAGGGAAAGCCACTTGGCCAGAAGTAATTGCGCGCATGGGAAATAAATGAGGCTATGACAGCCTTGATGGAGGAGAGAGAAAACCATCTGTTTGAAACTGGCTGAGAGCCGAGTTTCAAACAGGTGGTTTTCTTCCTCGAAGCAAGCTTGGAGGCGAAAAACCAACAGCAAGGGTGACTCGACCAGCTCGTCGAGCCACCAGGAAGGATATACAGGGAGCCGAGGGGTATATACATGGAACGGAGGAGATATACAAGGGTTAACTACAGAAATATACATATATACAACTTTATACACTCGAAAAGACTCCCGCGAGAAAAACCAAACAAAGCAGAAGCAGATATATACAATATTTTACACTATGTACATGCTATCTACGGGCTATTTACATACTACCTACATCTGCACAGAAGGCGGACAACCTTCTGGAAGAGCCGAGCCACCAGCAAGCAGCAAAACCAGAAGACCAAAAAAAAACAATAGAGAAACAAAGCAAATGAAAACAAAAACAGGCAAACCCAAAGAAAACCAGAAAATGAAAGCAAAGCGAAGAGGAGGGAAGCAGAGAAACCAACCTGAAAACACAGAAGGCAGAGGAAGGAAAGATTACCAGGAGAACTCTACAACAACTTCGAATCGTTAAGCTGCCAAGATCACCACCGCGAAGCACTAGCGTATGTCTGAGAACAGTAGAAGGTGTTAAGCTTTGATTATCACAAATCTCTCTGTAACGGCTCTGCTAATCGCTTTGAAAATCACTCTATTTCGCTCTAAGTGCTCGAAGATTTTAATCGCGGTAAGTGTGAAAATGACAGGCGAGTCTATTTATACCCGCAGTAAAAAGTAATCCTCCTCCTTCCGGAGATTCCAGGTTAGGCCAAACCTCCAGACTCCGGGCCCGGGGATTCCTTACGACGATGTTCTTAAGACTTAGGAACATCATCGCAAAAAAAACTCACGGAGTCCGGAATCCAGCTTCCAACCAAAAGGCAACCTCCGGGATCCGGGATCACGGAGATAAACAAAAAAAACAAGAAAACAACACACACCGGGGAAGAAAACCCCGGAGAAAGAGAGCAATAAAGAAAAGAAAGACAAGGCAAAGCCGCAGCAAAAAAAGCAAAGCAAAAAGGAAAAAAGGGGGACCCAACATTTTGCACACAAAATGTAGGGACGGGGATGCAGGGCATAACAGGTCTCTTGTTTCATGTTTTCCATTTAGAGCCATTGAATGCACTTGGGGGAGTCTTGGTTCATTATCCAACTTTTATATTTGAAAGTCATTAGAAAACCTTAGTTTTATAAATCTACTTTCCTCTACATCAAGTGGTATCAAATCACATAATATACCTTTGTGAGAGGATAGGTTATATGTCAGAGGGAGAAGAGTTTGAAGAATTTGAGGAAGAGGCTCTAGAAATGCCTCCAAAGATGACAAATGTGAAGCTTGCCAAGATGGTGATAGAGCTAGCAGAGGAGAACAGGAAGATGAAGGTAGAGATGGAGAAGATGAGAAGATAGATGAAGAAGAAGAAGAAGAAGAAGAAGAAGAAGAAGAAGAAGAAGAAGAAGAAGAAGAAAGCACCAAGGGAAGAGATTGATCCTAAGGATGCAAGGACAGCCAAGTTGGCTAGATCCATTAAAGGGAAAGAGTGTAAGGGTGATTATGACATTCCTATGTATGATGGGAAGATGAATGATGAAGAGTTAATTGACTGGTTTAGTGCTATTGAGAATTTCTTTGACTGTGAAGATGTGGAGGATGGACAAAAAGGAAAGATTGTAAAGTCTAGATTGAAGGGGCATGCTTTACTTAGGTGAGATTTATTTCAAGAAGAAATATGGAAGAAGACACTTCCTAAGATCACATCATGGTAGATGATGATTAAAAAGATGAGGGATAAATTCCCTCCAAGAGACTATAAGGTTCAATTGCACAAAAACATGCTGAATCTAAGAGAAAAGGACATGGATGTCCCTGAAGAATTCCACAAGTTAGATATGAGAGTTTCTGATGATGAAGAAGAGGAGGAGAAAGTAGAAAGGTACATGGGTGGACTGAGATTAAACATACAGGATGAGATTAGTTTGAATACACCTAAGACTATGGAAGAGTGTTACAAGTTGGCTACCAGGGCTGAGAACAAGTTGAGAAGAAGACAAGAGAGATAAGGAGGTGGAAAATGATAGTCAAATAGGGCCAGAGGTGCTAGATCCAATGAAGGAAAAGGACAAGGTGACAAAGGAAAGGAGGCTATGAAAGATCATAGAAGTGGGCAAAGAGGCGATGGAAGATTTGGTGCAAGTGGAGGCAGCAACACCTTTTATGGAAAATGTTACAACTGTCGAGAGGAAGAGCATCCTTTCTACAAATGTCTTGAAAGGGATACAAGGAAATATGATAGGAGAATTACTATCACACAAGGAGAAGAGGAGAACAAAGGAAAATCTCAAAGTGTTGAATAATAACCATATGCTGAAGGTGACTTTCTCATTGTGAGAAATGGAGCAACAATACAAAGGTAATAATAATTAGAGGCATTCATCTTTACAACCCATTGCAAGAATAAAGGTAAAATATGTAAAATGATAATTGATTTAGGGTCTTTTGATAATTTAGTTTCTTATGAAATGGTTAAAAAACTAAAGTTACAGAAGTTTCCTCATAGAAGACCTTATAAATCCTCTTGGGTGAGTGATGAACAAAGTAAGTGATGAACACACTCTTGTGATTAGAGAACAAGCATATGTTCATTTTTCAATTGTTGACTACAATGATAGGGTACTGCGTGATATTTATCCAATGACTTGTTATCATGTTCTTTTGGGAGGCCTTGGCAGTCTTCAATAATAAATATTCATTATCTTTTTGGGAATATTTATGTGGTCCATAAGGATGGTAGTGTATTCTTTCTTAAATCTTTGGCAAGTAGTGTTGGTAATGAAACAAAGATTGTTTGCTTTGGAAGAAATTAGTATTTGGATTTGCAGATGGATGCAAAGGTCAAATTTTGGGAGAAGGATTAGAGGAAAAAATAGTCCTTATTGGTACTAAACACAAAGTGTGCTGATGTGGAAAAAAGGGATAGAATGGCAAGACAACCAGGTGCCAATGGGTGTCTTCGTAGGGATGGTTTTGTGTCCTCTAGTGTAACCAAACAAGAAAGTTGTAGATCTATCCATGGAGGGCAGAAAGATGCTTCATATGAACCTTGCAAGGATGGAGAAGGATAAGCATAGGCAGTCTTGTCATGAGTTTCCCAAACAACACATGTGCAATGGTATCAAGCATGATCTTGATAATATGTTTTCTTCTCATGTTTCTAACCATATTATTGCAGGATCAAAAGGAGGAGGTGCAAAGTTGTCCCTAGGAAGACAAGGTTGTAGGATTTCATTAAGGAAGATTGGGGGTGTGAAGACAAGGCCCTTAACCTTTTGGAGCAAAATTTCTTCTTCACCTAGGGAGTATCGTGCAAGAGCACCCAAAGACATGAAGACCATAATGACACCAAGGAGGCATGGTGGGATATGTTAGGTGTCCAAGGGACTCAATTATAATGTTTTAAGGCCTATAATGAGATTTTATTGTAATAATGTGAACACAATTGTAAAGTGTCTTAATGGTCCTAATAGGACCATAGGACCATATACGAATTAGATCTAGGATTTGGTGGGGGTCCTACGAGTGTATAAGTCCTTTGATTAAGGAATTTGATCCATGTTGGGTCCATTATAAATAAAGGGGGATTAGATTTAGATGTTTAATAAAGAGTTTTAGTTTAAATTTTCAAATACCAATGACTAGTTTGGTTTTGGAGGGAAATCATAAAAACTATGTAATTAGTGTTTGTTAGTCATCCAACTGATTTGGGTCAGCTAGGGAAGTTTTATGAAGACTATATATGCCTTATAATCATGGAAAATTACAAATGGTACAGACTGTATGGACATATTAAGAAATTAAACAAAAATTCAAGTTTTTCCTTGCATCTTATTGTTTTCAATGCTTTGTTCATTATTTTGGATTTGGAATAGACTTGTGGATTATATAAGAACATAAGAAAATCATTTTGTATCTATCTTGAATGCTTTCATATTCTATTTTTCTTCAGATTTGTAAAATTGATGCAGGAGGTCATTTTGGAGTATTGAAATAACTCCATTTTGGTCTTTTATTGATGTAATGGGCCATTCAATGAATGTAGTTTCTGTTTCTTATTGAATGGACCCTACATAACATATTTATTATGTTACTAAACATTTGGATATAAGATAATTTGATTTAGTGGGTGTACACCATAAGGAAGAGTGGGAAAAGGGCACAAAATTTATGCTTAAGTTATAGCAGCATAAGATATGACTTAAGGAGGGCATGTTTTAATGTGAAATAGAAAAGGTATATGTCAAATATATGGTGAATCTTGAAGGAGGATTTTTGATAATGTGTTTTGAGTCATTTTTTAGAAGGCCCTAGTTTTTAAGCCCATTCAAGGAGGGCTCTTGGGTTTGGGATTTTCAGGGTGTCCCGGGTCAAATTAATACCATAATGCTTCCTTTTACATGATTTCTTAAGAATGTTAAAAGTGGAAAGATCAGGGGTTAATTATTTAATAGAGTTGCTTTGTAAATTGAGCCAATTAGGCCTAGGCAAGAAAGTGGAAACAACACTTTTTGGGGTTGACGGTCCAAAATAACCATACCTGATTCTGAGGTATGTTTTGTAAGCCCCAAAAAACCATACATGATTATTTTTTTGGGAATGTTGGGAGTAGTTTCCAGAAAATAGTGAAAATAGGGCTACAAGGACTCCTAGGCATACTAAGGCTAAAGAGTGGATTTGAGGGTTGGAGTCTTTTCAAAGGATTGTAACCTATTGGTAGAAGTTGGAATAGGGGTTTAAATTTTTTCTAAGGTGTTGGAGGAAGTGGATAGGTCTCTTGTTTCATTCTTCCCGTTTGGAGCCATTGAATGCACTTGGGGGAGCCTTTGTTAATTATCCAACTTTTATATTTGAAAAATCATTAGAATATCTTTGTTTTGTAAATCCACTTACCTCTTTATCAATGAACAACCCACTCAACTCCCTACATTTATAATTTATTTGTATAAAAAAGAATAAGATTGGACTCCACAAATAGATGAGGAATGGATAAAAAAGGGTAGTGATATATTTTATCCTAATTAAATTACCTTAAATAATGAAGGTGGATAAAAATCATATAATTGGGATGAAGATGAATTATTAAGTGATAAACTAATTATTGGTTGAGATTTGAATCTTAAATATGCACACACACACACACACACACACACACACAGAGAGAGAGAGAGAGAGAGAGAGAGAGAGAGAGAGAGAGAGAGAGAGAGAGAGAGAGAGAGAGAGAGAGAGAGAGAGAGAGAGAGAGAGAGAGAGAG
>MU226416.1:1573611-1584189 GCA_018584345.1 Thuja plicata
GAGAGAGAGAGAGAGAGAGAGAGAGAGAGAGAGAGAGAGAGAGAGAGAGAGAGAGAGAGAGATGCACACATATATGTGAATATGTGTTCATATGATTGAACAAGTTTTTTTATTACATGTTTGATTAGATGATCATTTTATGTGATGATTTTAGGATCTATTTAACATACTTACATCTACTAATTTTTTTCTTGATCATATTTGTGTATTCATAATTATATCTTATGCAAAAATCTATATCATGATTAAAATTTTCTCTAATGCTTATAATGATGACATCTAGGTGAATTAAAATAATGAGGATATAACCATAGGAAGTTCGTAGTCAATATTATTTTTTCTCGAATCACTTATTTAATTTAGAGGAGATATATCTAGTCAAAATCAACACCGAACCTTCTACCAAATATTTAGTAGAATGACATCTAGGTAGAGTGGATATCCATTTCTAATGGATTGGTATGTGATCTCAGATCAAACAAATATTTTCTTACTACTTCAAAAATTCTCTTTGATTGATTTAACTAAGAACTTAATAGTATTTGAATATTTTAGAAATTTAGTTGCTTTCCTAGAATAATATATCTAGCTAAATTTCAAATGCCAAAGATATTTGAGTTCAAATCTAATTTACAAATTATTTATCATTTTCTGACACAATTTCTTGTGAAAAAAATGCATACTCAATTTTTAAATAAATTTTACTCTCCAAATCCATTTTAATTATCTATATCAAGTCATAAAATAGATAGTATTCTATCTACATTCCATGAGAGGAGAGTTTATAACATTGTAGGTAAGGTTTTGATTTCTTGAGCTTAACTCTATTAAATAATTAATAAAGATAAATATATTTAATGAAATGCTATTTAAATTTTATTCTCTTGACATATTAATGTTTATTGTATTTGTTTATGAAAGTATTTTAAAATATAGTTGGATTTTTTTAGGTTGTGTATATACAAAAAAATTTACATTCAGGAAAGAAATGTATTTTTATAATTAGAAGAAATTTTTCTTGCAATTCAAACTATGATATTTCTATTAGGATTCAACTATGCCTAGAAAACTTATACATTCGTGTTTCATGAATAGTAGTTCATAGGAACCCATCTCTCATGAGAATGAATGGAACGCTTAATACACATTACATAAAGGTGATTCTCATAGAGGTGAAGCTTTGAGTATTTTTGGGAGGTCACCTATCCTAATTACTACCCAAACTTGAGCACACTTATCCATGAATTCTCCCAGGGTTAAGTCCACTTAGTTTTCTATCCCATTTGCAAAACCTTCAACAATTGTTGTAACTTCTATATGAATTGCATATGTAAATCATTTGATTAACGATCTTTTCTCAAATGAGCATTAAGAGAATCTACATTATAAATATAAAAACTGAAAACATAAATATACATTTCTTATTTACAACTATTGATATTGTCTCCAAAGGTGCTTAAAATCATTACATCAATTACAATAATTTTATATTTGAAGTTATGACTTAATCTTAATTAGTCACACTCACTCATTTCATGTGTGTTTTCTAATAATATCTTTTATGTAAGATTTATAATTCTTTTTATTTATGATTCTAGGAAGAAAACCTTTAAAACAATTGCCACCTATCAATACATATCCTTTCTTCAATATATCTTAATTACTATATAATATCACATGATATTATGATTATATGAACCTATATAATTATGAATATTCAAAAATACATATCGTTTTACATATATTTTGTTCCTCAAATTGATTATATTATTTACATGAAATTAATACGTAAAGATTACCTTATATAGATAAGCAAATGATTAGTATAAACTTACTTTACAATTGTGCTTAAGACAACAAATTCTATTAGAAAATTAATACGTAAAGATTACCTTATATAAGTAAACAAATGATTAGTATAAACTTACTTTATAGTTGTGCTTAAGACAACAAATTCTATTAGAAATTATCAAATCAATGATTTACAAAGATATTCTTATATCGACTTCTCTCATTATGAATTAAAATTAATGAAAAGACACTACTAAAGCATGTTTAATCATAGATTAGTTGAATTCACTTCTATCAAAAGTTTATTATAGTTCTTCAGCCCAGAATTATCTTAAACTTTTAAACCTGAAAAGTAATCATCTTGATCAATACCACCTGGGACTAAACTCAAAATGATTTCATCCACTCACTGATTCTCCATGAAACACGAAACGACAACCAAATTATTATGTTTCTCATTGAATCATATGTCTATTGTGGAGACAAGAAATCTGTGATATCCTGCCTACAAACTGTACTGAAAATTTTAATACATCTACCCACAATAGTTTTCAATGTGAATATTGGCCAATGGCAAACAGACTGTAATGTGAATATATACATCTTAGTTGTGGCACCTGCAACGTCCACCCAAGTTCTTGCCCGTACAAACCATCATTTATCTTGACATGTCTGCACTTCTTCACGAGCAAGTCAAGCTCAAATTTATGAAAAACACACAAGAACTATCACATGCTCATCGTTTCTGAAGCCTACAAATTCAACTCAAGGCCCAGATCTGTGGGTGTCAGATATTGATTTAGCTATTAGTAAAAGACATTCTGTAATTGCTTGTAATTATACTTGACTTAAGTTGTATTTCTTGAATGGCTGTCTAGTTCATAAATATCTTAAAAACTAGACAATATTTTTCAGAGTTGAGTCATTAAGGCTTCACTTAAAGGATTGTTTACAACTTATTGGTTTTAGGTTTTCCTGTTATAAGCACTTTTATAAGCGGAGTTCTTACTTTGTTTTAGATTATTGTTTTTAGATTGTTGTTTAAATGGGCTTTATTACAATTTAAGTGTTCTTTTCAAATTACTTTATTTTAAAAATTTGGATAAGGAATTTGTTTGACAAAGGTTAATTTTTATTTATTTTTAAAATGGGGTATTTATTTTATTACGTCTTGAATTTATCTTTTGAATGTGCTTGCAAGTTCGCAAATGTGAAGTGTTCTATCTTAAATTTTACAATTCAAAGTTTTGGTGAAGTTTTTGATTCTGTTAAACAAACCGTTGAATCCATATTTGATAATAACCAATACATTACAAGTAAACAATGTGTATCTTAAAAATTTTGTTTAAAATTGATCTCCAAATATTGAAATTTAAAGTGCCTAACTAAGTTCCTTGATTGGAATCTTGATTATGTATTCCATGGAAAAAAAAACATTTAGTTGTAAGTTATATATCAGCTGAAATGCACATCCTTGTAAAGGGTTAGAATGATTCTTTCAACGATGTCTTCATGTCTTTAAAAATGGAGGTCTTTGCTAAATCTCTTTGTTTGAGGTTCTAGTAAGAATTCACTATATAATTTATTAATTATGGGGTTTACTAGGGATTCTGTTATTATATCTTATATAACATCAAAATAATTATAATCAGAATATAGTCAAGTCATTTTTGTAAGTACTTATAATTCCATTCATTATATGAGTTATGAATATGCTAATGTACCACAAAGAATAATATGATTTAATTGTTAGGAGTTAATATTAATATGGAATTGCAATAAGTATTAATTTTCAGATTGTTATGGATGAATTACATATTCAAAATTAATTATTTGTTTCAAGGCATCAAACATATTTTATATCATTTAATATTTATGTTATCTTCTATCCTTTTCTCTCCAACTTTGCATTTTTCAAGCTCTCTTTCTCCTCTTGCAGTCTTATAACTAAATCTTGGATCCTTGCCAATTTCCTTGCTTAAAATTGTGATTGGTTGAATAGAGTTTGACACAAATTTTCTCTACGCTTGTCCTTCTATATCCAAATACACTCTTCGAAAGTTCCACATTCAAGCCTAGTTGTGAGAGATTATTCTTCCCTTTATACATACTTTTTCTTCATTTCCCCTAGATAAGTCATTTTTGCTGAAGTTGATAGCTAACCCCAATAACTTCTAGAAATCACCTGCAAACAAAATGCCTATCATATTAGAAGAGGAAAATCTATGATTGATTCTAAGCAACCTTGAGATAGAATTGATCTAAAAGAAGAGTTTGATACTGATATTGTTAGTGTATTTATTTAATTACACTTGGGTATTTAAGCTTACTTAGTCATCCATGTGTATTCGACACTTGTTCACACAAGTTGTCATCATCTAGGAGTTATCTATAGAAATGTCGATTCCATTTTGACACCTCATCCTAATTCCTTGGGTAGTTTTACCACAATTCTAGATTAAGAAAGTTAATCCCACAATTTGTAGAGACACTCTCACCTATATGTACACTTGTTCTTTCCATTATTCAAAAGATCAACTAATACAATATAATCATTGTTCAAAAGTGCTTATTATTGATCTTCTAGATCCTGCTCAAACCTTTAATGGTATTAGAGACGAATAGAGATAATTTAAAGCCAATTAGCACTGTGGTATGGTTGCGGCGAATTCATCCTTGAGGAGTCTTCTCAAGACGTCAGGCTTATCTCCATGCATCGACACCTCATCTCGGCGCTATCACTGCGACTTGCGATCGGGGTTGTGTGGCCATGGCATCTCCTCACAACTACCTGTGTGCTGCGGGCTGTGCGGGCACCTTGTGATCTAGGGTATCCTCCTATGCATATGGTGTGAAGGAGTCGGGCTCTGTGGGAAATTCTACAAGCCGTTTTAAGACTGCCCAGCTGTGACAATCAGTCTATGCGAGTCAAACAGTCCATAGGTCCAACGCGTTGTCAACATCATCGGCCTTTGTGGATGGCTTGAAAAGGTCGCAAGCCCGTGCAACTCTGCATTTGCACCTGTCCAAAAATTGGTGATGTGAAACCAAGTCAAGTTTTCCTTCAAAACCTTTTGGCTGTTAGTATTCCAGATGATGTTTGTTTATAATAGGATGTTATTACTGCATTGTATGTATTCGAAATAAAGTTGATAATAAAAGGATTGTTCTGTTTGAGAGTGGACGTAGCCATTTATGATGAACCATTGTAAAAATATTGTTTTGTGTTTGTGTTTGAATTTCTAATTCTGTTTCAAATTCGTTTTTAGTTTTAATAATCGGTATCTGATTCAATGTTAAGTGGGAGCAATGTCAGTTGAATCTACAAGATCAAAGGTTTGATGGTTGTAACTATATGTTATAGAAAATGCAAATAGAAGACTCTTTGTATGTAGAAGATTTGTGGCAACCATTATATAGTAAAGAAAATAAAGCAATAACCATGTCAGATGAAGATTTCGATATTTTAGAGAGAAAATTACTTGGTGCCATCTGGTCATGTTTATCCCATTCTGTAGCGACTAAAATGTCCAAGGCAATCACAAGTGTTGATTTGACGAGTACATTAAATAAGTTGTATGAAAGTCTTCGGCGTCAAATAATTGTCATGTACACTAGTGGAATGAAGTTGAGGAATCTATTGTTGCTATAAAAATAGAGGTGAAGGAAGAACCGAAGGTGACAACTGTGGAAGAGGTTAAAGAGGAATTCCTTGTTAGAGAAACCAATAAACGATGGTCTAGATGACCACCAGGGGAACGAGGTAGGCACTCCTCGGAGGAGGTTGATAAGGAGTCCTTGAGTGTACAAAAATACAAGACAAGAACAAGAAAGAGGTGTTGCATGGATAACATAGATTTTGTTGAGTATCATAGGCTCAAACGACAGAAATTCAGAAGAAAGCGAGAGCACGATTGAGTTCCTTCCAAGAGGAATATTGGAAAGAAAATGAGGGTGACTAGGATAGTCAAGAAGAGAAAGAGTCGGACGGTTTTTCGGTGGTCAATGCCTAGAAGGCGTGTATGTCGGGCAACAAAGGAGATGAGGAGTCGCAAACAAGAAAGGCCTCTCAGAAAAAAGGAAATGCAGGCAGAGATCCCGGTTCAAACTTTGAATGAGAAAGTCAGTAAAGATGTCATGGCAGAAACCATGTTGTCTGAAAATGAAGTAAAAAGGGATTTGGCATCAATGTTTTAGAGTTTTTTCATTGTTAATAAATTGCATTTTGTTGGTCCACAACACTCGGTTGTCATAAAATCTGATGAGAAAATGGGAACACAAAAAAATTCTGGGAAGTTGAAACGAACTTTTGTGAATTTGAGAAACCAAGCGGACGATTTCAGCAAGATTGGCGCGCTCACTGCGTTGTGGGAGACTCTATCATTTTCTTCGGAGGAGCTCGTTCATAAGATACTCGACAAAACTGATATGAAAGGGATTGTAAAATGGATGATGCAACAAGCCTTGATAGTTTAAAAGGAAAGGAAAGGTTCTTTTATATTCTACTATACCAGCCATATGTTTTTGGGTCTACATATGGCAATAACAATATGAGACCACCCCGTACTCCTTGCGGGAGGCATGCATTATGCTACAAACGAGACGTACATGTACCCTACCCCCAGTGGGATTGAAATTGTGACCTCCTTTCAAGAGTAAAAGTTCTCCACTACTAGGCCAACTAAGAGTATATGAGAAGCTCATAAAAGAATCTTTGAAATTTTGTGAAGTTCAGCATTCTAATTGTCATTGTGGAGAAGAAGCCGCTACCACTCATTGAAAATCAGAGAAAGAAAGGGAATTACTAGGAAAGTGGAATTGGAAAGAAGCTTGCGGGTCTGAAAGCTATGCAATATGCACTCGGGGAGTCGATATTGGTCGTGGCGTGGGTGCCTGCAATAGATTCAAGGTTGTCTTTTCTTCTGAATGAATCAGTAGATGAGAGTGTAAAGATATGGTAGGTGACATATTGGAGGGAGAGGACGTGTATAGAAAGATGAAGTCTTTGGAGAGTCAACATGAGTTCATGGACATACATAAGGAGTACATCAAGGAAGAACATTGTTATGAATGTCTCGTATGCACTGCACCATAGGGTGATTCCACCGTATGGTGGTCATGTGTGGTGAGGCACTATAAGTGAGGTTACCACCGTACAGCGAGCTGTAGACTGTGCAGAGGTGTAGACCGTGCATAGATAGTTGTGCAGCCGCATTGATTAGAGAGATGCACTCCTTAGCAAACTCATACGGTGATTGCTATGACCGGTATGTGGCTGTCGTAGCCGAAAGTCGGATGCTGAAGGGAGTGGTCTGAGGGAGTGAAGTTACGTCACCCAAGGGAGTGGCTCGAGGGAGTGACCGCCTGAGGGAGTGGACTCAAGCTACCTGAGGGAGTGGAGGCTCTATATGGACGAAGGAGTCGTACGGTGACATATAGTTTGGCTTATGGAATCACCGTACGGGTGATGTCCCATGAAGATCCAGACCGTCGGCTGGAGGTTTGACAATGTCGTCGGGTGTGACAACATGGTGTTAGTAGCCGAGGCAAAGGGAGTGACCCGAAGGGAGCCTCCGAGGCGAAGGGAGTGACTGAATGCCAAGGGAGTCTCTGAGGCGAAGGGAGTGAACCGATGCCGAAGGGACCATCAACTGGAGTAGTGCCAAGGTTGCTAATTTTCGTTTCATGGAGTGGCAATTGCTATACCGAATTCTATAACGAATGACAAAGTGTATAAATGTCTACAGAATTCGTTATAAATTTGAGGCGAGTAGCATGATGCTACGTCAGGTTGATCTTGTAAGGCAATCTGAGCCTGTGTAACAATCCGGAATGCATTGTATGTAAATCTTTTTATTGTAATACAAAGTTGCTCGAGGGTTGGTTGGGTGGTGGGTTTTTCTGAAAGAGTTTTCCCACGTTAAATCTGATATTTTCTCTGTGTTTTGTGCCTGGTAATTCCATATTTTATTGTCTTGCACATCTCTGAGATATAATTGCTTATTTTCCTGTTAATTTGGCATTCGGAAAGCATTTCCGTTACTTTCCTAACAAAAATAAGAATCCAGTGGCGAAAATGATGGAGGGTGATATGGAGTAAGCCATGTTCAAGGTAATCTCAAAAGACCACTATGAGAATCCAGAGACGGTGGATTTGACGAGGCCTGCAAGGACTGACAAGGGGTAAAGCCAGGCGGCTGCATTTCTTTCGGATGCCACATCCGCTGCAAGTTTGGGATTCATTAAGCTGCGTCGCATCATGGCAGTCAAAGAAATCACTGTAATGCTTTCCAAGTCCTCTAATATTGTTTACATGCCCCCCGATGGTCCTTCCAGCAATTTGTTTTTACGATTGAAATGACGGGATGAGGAGGGAGTGTATTATGCACTCGACTTGGTGCGGACGGTGGAAAGAAACTTCAACAAGCCACAGACCTACATGCATTTTTTCAGGAGCTGCAACACTGTGCGGGGCGATATTGATAAGTATTTTGAAAGGGAGTTTGTAAAAAGGCCCAATGACATTTTGGTCCAGACACAACAACAAGTATTCAGTGTGGGAGTTTGTAAAAAGGTTCAATGAGCATTCATACTGACACAACAACAAGTGGGAGATTGTAAATGTGAAACCCAACAGTCCCTCCAAACCTCTTGGTTGTTTGTATTCCAGATAATGTTTGTTTGGAACAATATGCAGCCCGTGCGGTTCGAAAGACCACTATGAGAATCCAAAGATGGTGGACCGGTTTGGAGCAATATGCAGCCCGTGCGGCTCAGAAAAGTCAGCACCCATGCACGTCGGCACTCTGCTGGTGAATATGACAGCGCTCACCCTCTCGCGGGTTTAAGCAGATCGCCCCCCGTGGCCTTCGTGTCAATGTTCATCTTGGACCCTTGTGCACGTCTATTCTGCTGTTTGAAATGGCAACAATCTGCGGCTGTTGGCAACAATCTGTGGCTGTTGGCAACCCTCAGCACGATCTCAGCCCTTGCTTATAGCAGTCCCGCTCCTTGAGGTTTGACCGGTGGCGTAGGAGTGTGGTTGGGATTCAGAAAAATCCTGCCTCCTCTGCGGTTTGAAGCCCGCGGGCTTTGGAAGAGCCTTTCTCGCATGGTGCATACTTGGGAAAAGTTCAAAAAGCCTTTCAAAGAGTTGACAGCCATCAGTTTTAACCCATGCGTTTCTCTAGTGGGGGCCGTGCATAAAGGAGGAGGGGGGTATTTTTTTTTAATCATGAAGAACTTTTAAATGAGATTGTAAACGCACTTATATAAAGCGCCACAAAACGGTCTTCTTATTTCTCTTAAGCATTAAGAGAGGGCTATAATGTATGTTAGTATGGTAATGTTTCGTTTAATGAAGCTTTGATCTTTTATATGGGGGATTGATTCAGTGGATGAGTTTGAGGTTCAAGTATTCCTCATCAAAAGTACTATTTACATCATCAATTTCATAGAGTTTGATCAATTTTGTGTACACTAGTTGAGTAGTGTCATCTTTTCACTCATGCACTAAATCTTGATCCACATATCTTGAAGATTTGACAATTCCAGAAAACATGAGTCCATCGATAAGCGGAGTTTACAACTTTAGTACATTCTTATGATCTTATCTCTCTGTTAGAGGATAATTTTTTCCCACTGGGTTTTCTATATTTCTTCATTTTTATAGAGATGGCATTGTACATGGGTACCAAACATGGCCTTGTAACTGGGACTCATCATCATCATGATCATTGCATACATTACTCCCTAAGTTGCACTTAAGGGGGGTGTTAGTGTATTTATTTAATTACACTTAAGCATTTAAGCTTACTTAGTCATCCATGTGTATATGACACGTGCTCACACAAGTTGACATCATCTAGGAGTCATCTAAAGAGGTGTTGATTCCATTTCGACACCTCATCGCAGTTCCTTGGGTAGTTTTGCCACTGCTCTAGGTTGAAGGAGTTCATCCCAAATTTTGTGGAGATACTCTCACCTATATGTAGACTTGTTATTTTCATTATTCAATGGGTCAGTTAATAAATGTAGCCATTGTTCAAGTGCTTGTTATTGATCTTCTATATCTTGCTCAAATATTTTAGATATTAACCTATAATATTAATTAGATGGATTACAATGAATTCTTATAAAACAATAGAGATAAAAACTTGGATGCAAACTCTAGAAGAAGACTAAAGGGGAGCTCGACAAGTCTCCACGTCATAATGAATGAGACAAAATGTACTAAATAAAGGTCAATCTAAAAAAATTTAAGAGTACTCCTAAGTTTAGCTTAAGTGAATAAAGTAATAAGGACCCAATCAAATGATTCATTAGGTAACTGTCCTAATTACTCTGTAATATTCTTAAAATTAACATGGGGAGAAGCTAAAGCTCTAATGAAGAATACAAATATGAAAGCATGAAAGGATGGATTTTGGCTATAAGGCCTGATGAGGTACCCATGTAAAAATTAACTCAATCTCTCACAACCAAAGAAAAGGAGAAAACCACATGAGAAAAAAATCCTCCCCAAAAGAGGTATAAATAAATAAATTCACTATTGAAAGAAAGAAATGAAGACTCGATATGACCACCGATGAACTACTTTCGTCACTATTGGTACCCATATAGACCCCAAAATTAAACTTTAAAGTTTAAGGTCTTGAACCTCTTTGAACTACTTCGAACCAAGGTTCAAAGAGGTTCGAAGTGGTTCAGTTTGCATAAGAGAACTTGCAGGTTCAGAGGTTCATTTCAAAGTGCAGCATTCAAATTCTGGGTTTTGTCTAGTACTTT
>MU226416.1:1585079-1613148 GCA_018584345.1 Thuja plicata
CATTGTACTCATTCTTAATACTCTTACCATTTGTCGTGATAGGGTGATATTTAAAGATTACATGAAGACAGAATAAGCTGATAAAAATCTGGGAGATAAAAGCAATTTCAAGATTCAGTTATGATAATTGAATAATGGCCGTTTGAGTCTATTTATTGTAAATCTTTTGGAAAGAGCAGGGTTCTAGATTCTACCTGACTCGAGTGACTTTGTGCCAAGGCAGGGATAGATTATGTTTTTTATTGTAATGCAGGGAAAGAGGGAATTTACTTTCAGATAATTATTAGTGCACAGAACAGTAGAATCTTTGTTATTTTGTTGTGTTCAAAGAAGGAGAATATTAGCATACTAAAACTTTGATTTTAGATGCTCATTTTCTGATTAATATTCATCTTTGAATGATATTGGTTTCCTTTGAATGTGTATCTGTTATGTCTGATCAGCATGATCATCTGTGGACTTTGTGCTATAGTTTTTCATGTATTTGGAAAGAACCATTCGTCTTTCTCTCTTAGTTTCTTTCTATAATGCATTGTTTAGGCAAATGAACTTTGTACCATTTACTGTTCATTTCTTTTCATTTAATTAGTCTCTTCGTATCTATCTCATGTTTACGGATAGGTGTTTGTAAACCTTTATTGCTTTCAAGTTAAAAGCATTACCGATTATAGTTTAGTTAATTCATTGTAAATCTTATACAGGGAGCTGTACCTGAATAATTCAGAGGGTGCTTACGCTTTTCAATAGCAAAGTGACCCAACTGTTGTGTTACAATTTGTCTTTCAGCCTTGGGTGTTTAGGAGTCATTTCATGCAGGTGTTTTGAGAAGACAAATCTGTTTACCAACAGATTTTGGCGACTCTACTGGGGAAAGGAATCGCAGTTTCAGTGTTTTCTTTTCTCAGAAATTTGAAGGCACCTCCCTGAGGATGGAGGTTGGCGACTCTATGTTTTAAATCTGTTGAGTCTTTGGTAGAAGAGTGCCACTCTGTATTATGGTTGTAGCTACCATTCAGTCATGGGGGGCTCAGATTGGACCATTTTCCTTGGCTCAGTATTCAGCCCTACCTAAAGGATCCAGGGAATACCTTCCCATGTTTTTTGGAGACAAATCTCAAGATCCAAATGATCACATCAAAGCAGTCACTGTTGCATGCGAGATTCTTGGCGTATAAGAAGAAAGCATATTTGTTAGAATATTTGTTCAAAGTCTTGTGGGAAATGCTGCATAATGGTTTCAGAATCTGCAAGATGGATGTATCACCAGTTCGAATGATCTTATGGTAAAATTTCTTGAGAGATTTCAACATGTAATCAATGTTTATCAATTACTGATGAATCTTTTTCAAATTCAGATAAAAGAAGATGAATCTATAAGGAAGTTTGTTGATAGATTCAACAAGAGTATTGGTAAAATTCCTCTAGCTCACCAGCCTAGTGAAAACAATCAATTAGACATCTTTACTGCTGCAATGGAGGTTGAAGTCAGATTTTGGTTAAAACGTCTTAAAGTGCAAAATTTGGTAAATGCGCAAAGGGAAGCGATCAAGTTGGATGATAATTTGATTCTTAGTGGCCTAAAGTCTTTAAAAACTCCACAAATGAAAGGATACCTTTGTGGGAAGCAACATTATATTGAAAAGAAAAGTACACAAAAGAGGCATGTTCTAGAAGCAGCTAAATCTACTCCCAATATTTCTATAGTTCAGAATCTAACTATCTTTAATGATGAAGATTTTCAAGAACCCTTGTTGGCTGAAGATAATTCTTCAAGGATGATTGGATTCTGTTGTCCGTGTATCGAAGATGATGAGGAGTGTGTTACTCAATCAGATGAGCTAACGACCAGCCTAAATCTGCCAGTTGAAAGGGGAAGGCTTGCTGTAGACAAGTCAAATGAAGAATTGTCTTTGGCTGTTCTTTTTCCAGAACATAAGAGCTTTATCTTTGAGGTTACTAATACCCTCCTGGTTACTAATTCTGGTCAGCATGATGTAGTGTTTCAGCGAGAGCAAAAACCAATGAATGGTGAAGAAGTGTGTGGCATTTCTCTCTCCGAATCTTTTTCATTTGGATGTATATCTCAGCTAGGGAGATGCTTGAAATTTGAAGCAGTGATAAAACAAAGAGACCTTTCGAAAGATGAGGCTGATCATAATGGTACTCAAGAACTCATGAATAAAGATGATAAAGGTGCATCTGAATTATTATTTTTCCGGATTTGAAAAGCTTCAGATTTGAAACTGAGAATAGTCTTCTTGCTTCAAAATTTTCTATTTGTGAGAGATTTAACACCTTGTCACCGGATTTTGAATCTTTTGTTTTCAATGGAAAAGATGGAAGTAATTTGCTATGTTGTGAAACCAGTGATTAGCTCATTGGAGAATATTGCCAATTTGAAAATAAATTTTGCAATGATGACAAACTAAAATTGCATGTTGGAAAATCTCCTCATGTTGAAGCTCCTATTGAGGAAAGAAATTCTAGAGTTAACTTTCAGCTTGTAGACAGCTCGTCTGAAATGTGGAATAATGTTCTCTTTTTATTGAGACACGATTTGCTGCTACGGAAGGGCTCTTATTTCTCCCAGCCAGTAAATGGATTCACGTGACCTCTTCTTTCTTCTAGATTCCTGTGGTAGGCTCTCTTCCTACCTTTTTATATATTGTAAATGTTCTTTTGGTGTGCATAGTCTTAGTTGGAATAATGTGCAAGCTTCGAGCTTGCTGGTAGTTTAGGTGTTTAGGTTGGTTGGCTTTGCCCTACTCCCCTCTGACCTTATGCAAGCAACTCTCAATTTTTCTTTCCTTGGTGACTCTATTCGCCAAATGGATAAGGCACTTATCTTTTCCCAAAGATTGCTAGAGTTCTCTATTTTTGTGTCAAAAATAGTCCCACAGTTAGAGCCCATGTTGGTACCCATATAGACCCCAAAAATAAACTTTCAAGTTTAAGGTCTTGAATATCTTTGAACTACTTCGAACCAAGGTTCAAAGAGGTTCGAAGTGGTTCAGTTTGCATAAGAGAACTTGCAGGTTCAGAGGTTCATTTCAAAGTGCAGCATTCAAATTCTGGGTTTTGTCTAGTACTTTTGGTTCAACTGATACAAAGAGTTTCATGGGTTCAGATGTTCAATTCAAGTTTGGATTCAAAAAAACCAGTAAGGGCCCTCCAATGTGCAAAGATGATCTTTCCAAATTATTAACATTTTTGTCATTATAAAAGTGGGCTGACATAGTTGACTGCTGCCAAAAAAAAAAAGGGAATAAAATTTGATAAATGGCCACTCTTTAATATAGGGAAGGTATCTGCAATGGTCTTCACATCCTTATTACAACATTCTTTTTAGGAAGATGGTGAACTCATGGACTTCAGATACAATTCCATATGTAGAGCATCAATAATACCATGCACAGTCGGGTTCGTGATTAATTGATTTTTCTATGAGAAATTCTATAAAGTTCCTATATCTTTAGAGGATTTTAAAATGTCTCTAGAATTGAATCAAATTATCTCTTAAAATAAATTCAAAATTCAAGCATGGACATGAAGAATGTTCATAGTTTTTAATGTAACCAGCAACCACGGATCTGCAGGAAGCAGAAAAATAGTCCTCTTGCGGGGGGAATAACTCCAAATTCCACCGTTGGATCAGGATAATTTTTTTATCTGTTTGAGAAATTCTAATTCTTTAGACAATCACCGAAGAGATCTTTGAAATTATTCCTGGTTCATGAGTTATAGCTGACTGAGTAGAGCATTGTCAAAACTGTCAATGACAGTAACAAAATGATGATAGAGCCTCATCACCAGCAAATGCCACTTGTCAAATTAAGGCCACATGTCACTTTAAAAGGATTCTTGATCTTAATATTCTTGGAAATGAAATTTATCCCAAGAAAAAGACCGAAAGCATAAAAGTGATGCTTTATTTTATTAACCAAGAATGTTTGCTGAAATATGGAGAAAAGCACATTATAAGTACTGACCGAGAGTTAAATATAAATGTACTGGATAGCATTGAAGATATATGTCTATAAGGATTAAAAGTGCCGGTGGATAGAAAGCTGCAAAAGAGCAAACAATGTTATGATAATTCATTAAACATTGTACTCATTCTTAATACTCTTACCATTTGTCGTGATAGGGTGATATTTAAAGATTACATGAAGACAATATAAGCTGATAAAAATCTGGGAGATAAAAGCAATTTCAAGATTCAGTTATGATAATTGAATAATGGCCATTTGAGTCTATTTAATGTAAATCTTTTGGAAAGAGCAGGGTTCTGGATTCTTCCTGACCCGAGTGACTTTGTGCCAGGGCAAGGATAGATTAGGTTTTTTATTGTAATGCAGGGAAAGAGGGATTTTACTTTAAGATAATTATTAGTGCATAGAACAGTAGAATCTTTGTTATTTTGTTGTGTTCAAAGAAGTAGAATATTAGCATACTAAAACTTTGATTTTAGATGCTCATTTTATGATTAATATTCATCTTTGAATGATATTGGTTTCCTTTGAATGCGTATCTGTTACGTCTAATCAGCTTGATCATCTGTTGACTTTGTGCTATAGTTTTTTGTGTATTTGGAAAGAACCATTCGTCTTTCTCTCTTAGTTTCTTTCTGTAATGCATTGTTTAGGAAAATGAATTTTGTAGCATTTACTGTTCATTTCTTTTTCGTTAATTAGTCTCTTTGCATCTATCTTGTGTTTACGGATAGGTGTTTGTAAACCTTTATTGCTTTCAGGTTAAAAGCATTACCGATTATAGTTTAGTTAATTCATTGTAAATCTTATACGGGGAGCTGTACCCAGATAATTTAGAGGGCGCTTACGCTTTTCAATAGCAAAGTGACCCAACTGTTGTGTTACAATTTGTCTTTCAGCCTTGGGTGTTTAGGAGTCATCTCGTGTAGGTGTTTTGAGAAGACAAATCTATTTACCAATAGTCACACAAGTACAATAGATGATCTTTCAAAGACAAACTAGGATCCAGTCACTATAAAGAGGATTTTTCCCCTTAGCAAGAAAAAAATCCTCTAGGGGTCCAATAAGACACTCCCATAAACATAAAAATGTAGGAATCTAAAACCAAATGATTTTTACCTTTGGAAGCTTGTAAAAATTTTCCATGCCCATGAAGAAGGATGATGCCAAAATCAATCATGTAAAAGCCCAATCAATATCGAAGGTGACAATCTAAGATTACAAAAACTCATGTAGAAAAGATTACATAGGTGATGAAGATGAGTTGCAAATACTAATTAGACTATCAACAAAGAGGAAGTGAATGTCCATAATATAATAGTCTAGATTTTTAGTATAGGAATCCTTAAAGTAGCATGATATGTCTACAATATATGAATCCCTAATAGCCATATTTTGAAGGACAATATTTTGTGAAAATGAATCAATAAGGGGCTATGCATGAACCAATGCCATGGTTATCAAGAACAATAGATGATATAGATTAAGACAGGTTCTTTGTGTGAGGAGGAAAAAATAGACAATAAGCATCTATTCCATTGGAACATGCAAGACCTATTATATACTCAAGCTCCTATCAAGTATCATTATCAAAGGGTATACAATATACACATGTAAGGGTAATAAGACAATATGTTCCAAGATCCTCTAAGAATGAAGAGATGGACCATAATCTTCATGTATCACCCAAAGTCTAGTCCCAAGTGTGTGGAGAGACTCAAGGTCCAATATTATTAGAATTAATCTTTCCTTGGTATCTATGTAATTAAAAGATATACCAAGGTCTTGTCTCATATTTGTAATTCCTTTAATAATGAAATTATATATTCCTCCTTAAGAGGATTCCTACACATGGCACACACCAAATGTGAATGTGACACACATAGAGTATGAGAGTTACATGCAAACTCCTCCACTCATCTCTACTTAATAGATGGTTCTCACACACTTCTTAGGGCTCTCATAGGGGTTCTAAGTTAGATTTCTTCTCTCTTCTCTCATTCTTATTCTTGCAATATTGTAATGACCTTATTTCTCTCATTCTTTAGGCTTTGAGCCATATTCATATTATTCACAAGGGGTTTTTCTTGTTTTTCCCCCTTTCAAATCCTTGTGTTCTTGGAGCATTGTGGTGACCTTGATGGTTGATCTATTGAAAGAAAATCTCTCTCTCTCTCTCTCTCTCTCTCTCTCTCTCTCTCTCTCTCAATATTTGGTAAATCTCTCCCATTGAATACTCTCATGGATTCTTTCCTTATCTTTTTCATTTTACTTTATGTTTCTAACATGGTATCAGAGTTGCTTTAATCCTTATTTTTGAGTGTGCATACATAAATTGTTGAAAGATATCTCAGTTGTGAAGGAGAATTTTTTTTTTTTATTAATCTAACTCTTGTTTGCAAGTTTTCTTTCATTGTTTCTTGCAAATCTAACATTTCTTTTAATCTAACTTTTTCTGGATGGCTTGCTGCCAGATCTAAGTTTTTTCATCTCTTTTTCAAGTTTTTAAAGATCTAACATACCCTCTGTCAGGAAACCGCAAGGGATTTATAGTTTGCATATTCTATATTTCAGCATTCTAACTTTAAGCTCTAGATTTATATATTTAATCTATATATCTAACGGTTTTATTGCAGGTTCATTCTAAATATTGGGTCTTATCCATCTTTTTTTAATCTCTGAAATCTTTGTGTATAGTTCTTTGTTCTCTATTTATTCATCTCTGGTTCTTATTTCATCTCAGTTGTTTACTGTTTAATATATCTCTGTTTATTTATAGTCTGTAGTTATATATATTGTTTTCTATTCTCTTCTTCTTGTGTTCTTCCTTTGTGTAGTATTAGCTATTCATTTCACATCTTTATCTCTGTTTGATAGCAGATTTATCAGAGCAACTTGCTTGCTTGCATTGCATATACTCTTGTTGGTACAACTCATAGTCTCTTTTGTTTAATAGTATAGGATTTCCTATCCTTTTAACTTGCATAGCATTTGACATCCTCCAGTGTTAACTTTCCCTCCAGTGTTAACTCCCCCTCCCATCCCACTGGCTACTTCTTTCTCCCTGAGCTGTGTATTAAAGCTTTCCTCCTTGGTCTCGCATAGGCTTCTTCTTGTTTCCCCTCCTCTCCTTGCTTCCTATCACAGCCATTTTTCCCTTGACTGCATTTTATTTTCCCTTGACTGCTAGCACAACACTCCTTGTATGGCGTAGTCTCTCTTTGTGTTTCAACCTTTCATTTCACAACATTCTCTGGTCTTTTTCTCATCTTCGCAATTTTTCTGTGCATGCTTTGTCTCTTCTGATATTTTTATCATTCTTAGGTTGTAGTTATCTGTTTATTGCAGTTTGGTCATTATAACATTTTTTAAATCATAGGAGGTTTTTCAACTTTTTAAAAAGTTGCAGCTAATCATTATTCTAACATTTTTTTGTTTTATTGCAGGTTATCATTAGTTTCTTGGTTTAGTTTTTTTTATCAATATTCATTCAACTTTGTTTAAATATACCTTTTTTTAATCATTACTCCAAATTTATTTTTTTACAAAAAGTTTAAACGTTAATATAAATTTCCTTCTCAATATTTCTTAATATCATTTCATTCCTGCTTTCATCATATCTATTCTAAATTTATTCAATTACTTATTCATCATTTAATTGCAATATAAATTTGTTTCATCTCTTTAACAATAAATCTAAACTTTTTAAATAGTTAAAAAATGTTGCATATTGGCGTTTACTAATCACGTTAAACTGGTTTTTTGTATTCATTGTTGTATACTTCAACTTGTATTTAAGTTTATTTTAATTCATTATGTCGATGTTAATTCCAGAAATTAAATTACCAAGTTCCAATTATCACGCTTGGAAGTCTCATATTACATTTATTTTTTGCTTTAAACATATTCTTGATGTGGTGACTAGTGTGAGTTTTGTTCCCGCTACTACTGCCTCTAAGGTATATATTGATGCTTGGAATGAGAAAAATGACAAGGCTTTATGCCTTATAGGCATTTCTTTACATCCAGAGTTATATGTATTAATTTCCCACTGTACTGAAGCACATGCAGCATGGACTATTTTGAAAAATACCATTGACAATGCAACTGAATCTCGAAAGATTCAACTCCAAGATCAATTGGAGGATCTTAGGTATACCAATTTCTCTGTAAGACCAGAAAAGGGACTAAAAAGCATATTTAGGTAACCATAAAACCCTAAACAATATGCTACCCTAACTAATATAACATTAAAACCATTTGAAACAAGAGTTGAAACATATGCAAAACAACACAAACAAACTCCCTTCAAATGTAGTTCTAATGCCCTTCTTTCTTCTCCTTAATGAGATTAATGTTTCTCTTTGCACACACACTTTGCACAAGAAGCAAAGTTTTCTAATGAGAGTACTAGAAGATGAGTGATCTTGAGGTTTTCTCAAAATCTTGTGGTTTAACCTTGAATGATAGAAATGCATCCATTTTATAGAAAATGAGAGACATTTAGGTGAGATTGCACAAAATCTATGCATAAATGTAGATTTTGGTTGGTGAGATGCTTGGAAGCATGAAATGGAGGAGATGAAATAAGAAGATATTGTTGGATACTGAAGATATTGAAGAAGCACCTTAATAGGGATGTGAATCCTCAATTAACGAATATGGAAATTAGGTGAGATTAGGAGGGCATTAATTTAATTAATAAATCAATATTCGTCACAAATCCAAATTAGATTTATGAAATTATAAAAATCTCATAAATTGAAATTAGCTAATTAATTAATAAAAATTAATTAATTATTGAAGACTTAGGGAAATGGCGAATAAATAAAGTTTATTTATTTATTCAATTAGGACTTAGGATAAACTATGGGTTATTCATCCAAAGGGGGAAATTAGTGGATTATTGATTGAATTGAAGGTGTTGATGTCGAATTGAAATGATTTTGATAATATTGATAAGGTTTAGGATCAATTCTGAGGGTTCCATAATAGTTTAGGAAATCACGAGGCATCGATGAGCTTTGACAATGCGCCCGTGTAATGATGATTGGAAGTGATTGAGAAGCGCCAATGAACTTTGATGGCATCATAAAATTGAAAAGGGGAAAAATTGATGATCTTTGACAATGTTTCCGAAATCATGATCGGAAATAGTATTGACAAATATGAACAACACTATTGAATTGATATTAATAGATTGATAGCGATAACATCGATGATATTTGACAATGTTATAAAATGGCTCATTAAGGGGATACGAAGCATTCATGATCTTGGAAAATTCTCCTAAAATGATGATAAGATTGATCGAATTGAATAGGGTTTTGATCGATTGGTTTGAAATTGGGTTAACTAGGCATCGATGATCTTGGACAATGCCCAAGAATGGTCAGAATGAGTCGAGACAATTTTGCAAGTGATTAGGAATATAATAGGATAGATTTGAATTGATTTAGGAAAGTTTGGAATGGTTTAGGATTGAATAGGATCAGTTTAGGGTTGATCGCAAATAATTTGGAAAATGATCGATTTGATAGAGAAAGTAGAATTGTTAGTAAATAATTGAACAATTTTGCACTATTCAATCATTGGTGAAAGACACAATGTCACCATACAATAAAGATCATATGTGCCACATAGAGGAATAATTAAGTCACAAACAACATTTTGATCGTAATGCTAAAAATGTTAAAACACGTAGACCAGCAGGCTCGAACCATTTTAGGTGTCTACATTTTTCCCCTCTTTGATACAATGTGATTATGAGCATTGTGTCAAAGAATCTTGAAGAAAATGGCATTAAAACATGCCCCAGTGATAATGGGATACATAGGTGCCCCTCAAGAAATCGTGCAAAAAATGTAAGTGATAGGTCGATTTGTCAACAATGTTGAGACGGGTCTACAGCAATGATCGGATAAAAAATTGGAGGTCAAACGCAAAAGATATGAGGCTTAGAGTGCCAAAAGCATCATGACCAATACAAAACGCAAGGGTTGCATGTCCATCTAGGCAACCAAGAGGCTATAAAAGGGCTTAGAAGGGGTTTGGGAGCTCATTTTCACTCTCTCATTTGGAAGAATTGAGCTCTGGAGCAAGGAAGATATATCGAGTGCCAATGGAGAGTCAACACGAGGAACGAGTTTGTAGCTTTTGATAGCTGATCGACGCGGGACCCGAGGTGAGTACATTTGGTCCTCTTAGTGGTTTTCAACTTTGCATACATTTCTAGGTGGTTTTAGGGGTCAAATGGGGTCAAACGGGCCCCTGCAGGGGTCCACACATGCCACCTGTGAAGGTCATGTGCCCACCTATGTAGGAAGCACAGGTGGGATGACCACCTACGCAGGTAGCATAGCTAGGAGGCTATTCTATGCAGGTGGTAAGATAACCTGCACAGGTAGTCAAAGAGGCCTCAAAATAGGGTTTAGGGGTTCCTAAACCACCCTAAACTTCCCTAAACTGGTCAAAACCCTAGGACAAGGTCAAAATTAGGTCAAAGTAGGTTAAAACAGGTTCTAGGCTGGTCAACAAGAAATAGAAAGTACATAAAGTTGACCAAAGTTGCATGGTGATCGCAGGAGGAGCTGCGAGTTCTGTAGACATGGGAGAGCAGACCGACATGCTTGGATATCCGTCATTGGTTGAGTAGTCAGGAGAGGAAAATCTTAGCCTCTCTAGGATTGTACTATATTATGTATATGCCTAAGATTAGGGTAAACCCAGGATTAATCACAACTCTGGCCGAGTGATGGCACTCGGAGACTAGTTCCTTCCACCTGCCAACAGGGGAGGTGATTGTGACCTTGGAGGATGTATGTCGCATCCTTAGGATCCTGATACATGGCAAGATATAAGAGTATGACCCTACTATAGGGAGGTTAGCCTTGCATAGACTATTTGATAGTGATGACAAGGATCTAGACATCCGTGATTATGAGATCAGATGGGAGACCGTTGCTAGGAAGCATGACCGTTTGATTGCTATTATCTGTGGAGTTATTGCATGTCTCTTGGTTCTTGAAAGACAAGGTCATGGATTCCCCATTGGATGGGGGAGGGTGCTCGAGTAGATGGTCATGGAGGGTACAATGTTTGCATGGGGGCCATGCATGCTTACGATGACCTATTACCAGCTCCACTAGTTGGCTTACTGAGGAGGATTATCGATCAGTAGTAGGATCACATTGCTACAAGTGTGGGCCTACGAGCACATAGCTGTGTTCTGGCCTATTTCTTAGCGATTTGTTCTGCTAGAGTTTCCATATGTTTACTACTATCGAGGGGTGCTAGCACAGGGGCCACTAGGGTGCACATCGCACTTTTGACATGAGTTAGATCTATTGAGAGATTTCACATGGCATCCATATAGAGATTGTCCCAGATGGGATGATGATGCAGATCACCTTCCTTACAGCAAACATGAGAGATACCTCATCAGGAGGTTTGTTATGGGTCATACAGTTATTGAGATGCAACTCCCAGAGTGAGTCCAATGATAGTTTGGAGAAGTACAGGGACTACTGACAGGTACAACATTCTTTTCTTAATCGAGGGCCGAGGCCAGGACATGAGGTGCAACACTCAGGCCGTAGGTGGCATATGAAGATTTCATGTAGTTACAGCCCAGACCATGGGGAGAAGGTATAGATGTGGTATATGCATGGATCACAAATGAGTATGATAGATGGGTTTCTCTGCACAGGTTGATTCCTATGACAGATCTTAATGTGGCGATATTGAGAGTGCAAGTGCCTAGAGATGAGAGCTCCGAGGAGTATGAGGATGAGGGGGATGAGGAGGAGGATTTAGACAAGGATGACGATGATGATGATGATGATGATGATGATGATGATGATTATGATAGGGATATCAGTAATATGACGATCCAGATGGATGAGGATAGGGATGAGCCACCATAGGGTCCTGATGACCAGTTTGAGGATCACAAACAGTGCATTGCAGAGCTTACAAGCCAGATAGATAGATTGACATTGGAGAGAGATACAAATAGAGCTGCATGGGCTATAGATTGTGCATCATGGATTTCCAAGCGATCAACACTCACAGCACAGATGGATAGGTTGAAAGTAGAGAGGGATGTAGCTATGGCCAGAGCATAGAGTGCGTAGGAGGAGGTACGCTAGTTTATCAATTCTGTCAGGGATGCAGGTGTGTGCAATATTGTAGGGATGCTAGGGAATGCCCAAGAGGAGAAGAGGTACTGGCGAGTGATGTATGAGCGAGACGTACCATGAGATTAGTGGGCACCAAGTTACAGAGCGTCATCTATCAGATCACACTCCTCAAGGACACAGAGCAACGGGGGAGTATTGGGACCAAGGGGACCACCTAGATCAGGGCAGACAGGGCATCATACAGGGGGATCCTCATTTTCTAGACCGGACAGGGATCAAGAGGACCAAGAGAGTAGGGGTTGATAGGAGGTCTCTCTATCAAAGGGACAATTTTGACAGAGATGTTCAATGTTATGAGCCTGCGGGCCTTAGTGTATACAAACACCTTGATTTTTGTACTCTGATACTTTTTGAGACACACATATATATGATATGCAGCTATTTATGATGCACAGGATGGATGCTTATGTATATGCTTTACTTTCATGTTCTATGATGATTCTTATATATTGCAATGTATTGGCTTTGTTTACGCAATAAAATTTGCTATGGATGCCATAATTGTTTTGTCTTTTTGCTTTTATGAAATGTATGAATGCAAAATGCAAATGTATGTTTGAAATTTTTCTCATGTATAAATGAATGAATGCAAAAATGCACATGTTTTTTTTTGTTTTTCATGTTTATGAATGCATGTATGCAGGATGCACCTATTTTTGATGTACTAGAGTACTAGACCAAGGTGACTGTGATGACTGGCGAAAAAATTGTTAGCAGAAAGAGGAAATTAGATGAAGAAATGTTTGTAGAAAGATGTTGGCTTTCAAAGTGCAATTTGTGATAAGAGCTTATTTTGATATTGCAAGAGCGGATGCAGTGCATCATGGCACAAAAGATAGAGCACAAAATTCATCCTTTTTGCATGAAAAAACATGATGCAGACAGAGGATGATCTTCTCCATCCCAAAAGCATGTAGCAGACATGCTCCAAAATTTCATGAGACCATCAAACAGGCATAAAAAGATAAAGTGAAAGAAACAGGTCATGAACCATCTCAACTACTCTCATAAGTTCAAATAATATCATCGAGTAGCATAGGAACATGATCAAAAAATAAAATGTTTGTTGATTGATAGCTTAGATTTTCAAATTGCTTGATTTGATAATTGATTGATAGCTTGAACAGATTGATTGATAGAAAAGATCGAATAATCTAACCAGATTGAATGTTGAGTCATAATGATTCAGATGGCATATGATTTTGTTAAGAATAGATTGATGATTCTACCACTGATGTCAGCAAACATGATGTTCAATTCGCAAAAAGAAGACAAGTATGTACAGATTTTTATAGAGATTTTGCAATTTTTAGGATATTTGAAATATTTGGATTTTTTTGGTCTTTTTTCAGGATCGTATTTGAATTTTTAGCAACTTTTTTAGGACATTAATTTATTTTTAGGAATTTTTGCTTATTTGGATTTTTAGGATTTTTTCAGGTCATTAAGATATTTATAGTTTGCAAGATTTGAATCGCCCCGAGTGTCTAGCAAGGAAAGGAAATTTTGAAAGTAGAAATGGACTTGCAGATTGATGAAGGCCAAGGGTCATTGCATTGGATCTGGTTAGGTGCCAAGAATTATCCAAGAAATGGGATAAAAAAAAATTCACCAAGCTGGGGGATTGGATAAGATAATGATAAGGTAATGGGATAGTGTAGTCAATAGAATGCAGAAAATGGACATGTCAAGAGGTTTTTCTTTGAAAACATGTTTTGCATTGAATGTCCTTATTTTACATCAAGGCCAAGATATGGATTTAGATAGGACAATGTTAGGACCTAGATAGGATAATGATAGGATATGAAGAGAAAAATGATAGGATATGGATAGGATATGCAAGATCAATCAGGGATAATGAGAAGGTATATTGAATATGGATGAAAGGTTGTGATAGGATAGGCAATGTAGACCAAAGGGATCAAGACAATTTAATGTAGATAGGACATGTGATGCTTCAAGGAGGATTTGTAATTGTGTCAAGATCAAAGTTGGGGAAAAGGGGATAGGATAATGGATATGACATGCATAAGATAATGGAGGACATGCTGGGGATAATGGAGGATAACACAAATGGAATCTGTACCCAAGTATAGAATGCAAGAAGTTCATAGAATTATGCATGCCACCTATTTGCCAGGTTTTCATCATGGTACTTGTCCAAAGTGCCTGTTTGCCAGGTTTTCACTATTGGAGGAAATTATTTCTCTTGACTCTTTTTTTTTTGTGTTACCAAGACGCCTGGTTGCCAGGTTTTCATCAGGGCAACTTTTTTCTTTTTCACTTCTTTTTTTCATTTTTTGATATTTTATATTTTTTTTTACTTTTTGAGTTTTTGGAAATAACTAGATGCATGACATGACATGGATGGAAGAATCAAGAACCTTACTCTTTGAAATTTTCTTTTGAAATATATTGCACAAAGACGTTCGTAGGGTAGTGACAAAGGGATATGAAATGGGTGATTGGATAAGGATGGGATAAGATTTATGCAAATGATTGGATAGGTTGGATGAAAGATTGGAAAACAAGTGTTGGATGATGGAGGGAGTGAAAGGAGGATGGATGTTAAATGGATGGAGATGGGTGAAAGAAAAACATTGGCACACACCTTGAGGGGTGATGGAATGATGGAGGAAAATGAGATTTTTTATTTTGAAGGCTTAATGGAGAAAAAAAAATGGATTTTGGGATACAAGGACCCAAAATATATTTGGAAGATGGAAGACATCAAGATGGAGAGATAGAAATTTTGGATACCAATTTGGATTTTTCTTTAGGAATTTGTGCTTCAAGAAGCTTCCTGGGAATCCACATGCATTTGGATTTTTCATTCTTTTGAGGGTCCTTTGAATATATTTCTTGCACAATGGATTTTGGAACCCATGTGGCTTTTGACTTTGTTTTTTGCTCAATGGGCCTTTGTGGCCTTTTGGATATGTTTTTTTCATTTTGAATCATTTTTTTCTACTTTTGTACATGTCAATTATATGGGACATGTTGATCCTAGATAGCATGTGGATTGCTTGATTTGTGGATTTTATGTTTGGCATCCAAATTTCTTTGAAAGGGAATTGAATTCATGGATGGATAGGAATTATATGGAGGTATTTTGGATGGATGGAAGGTTCTCGAGGGTGTATGCCTTTGCTAACTTGCATGTGGGAAAGGGTAAGGGGTTGCAAGCTAGTGGAGGGAGGAACATATTATGGGACATGTTGATCCTTGATAGCATGTGGATTGCTTGATTTGTGGATTTTATGTTTGGCATCCAAATTGCTTTGAAAGGGAATGGAATTCATGGATGGATATGAATTATATGGAGGTATTTTGGATGGATGGAAGGTTCTCTAGGGTGTATGCCTTTGCTGACTTGCATGTGGGAAAGGGTAAGGGGATTGCAAGCTAGTGGAGGGAGGAACATATGGACCTAAGATGGATGGAAGGGTTGAAGGGGGAGGTATACGTCTAGACTTGGATTTTGAAGGGATACCAACGCCTTGAGATGTAGATTTGTTATTAAGACCATGACCATTTGAATTTTCTTGGACATGTAAGGGTTTCAATATACCTTTTTCATGGAGGTCCAACCCTTTGACTTGATAGTTCTTTCTTTGACCAATAGGATACTTGCTACAAGACGTGAGTCCATTATTTTGAGGTGTAAATGATATGGAAGGACTTATATGACCATGAGGTGGACTAGACTCAATAGAACTAGGGGAACCCATTTGAAGTGTAAGGGGTTCATGAACAACTTCCATAGATGTGCTTAAATCACAAGGGGGAGCACAAGGAATAATAGGATCCTCCGATGGAGTGTGAGTAGTGACAGGATCGTTTGGTAAGATAGGATCTTGTGGGGGATCTGAAGGGATGATGGGATCTGTTGGAGGATCCAAAGGAATGATGGGATCTTTTGGAGGACATGAAGGTGAAGGGACACCTTGATCTTGACTTGGAAAGGGATCTTGGGAAGGCATGGAAGAGAGGTCATGATCTTGCTTAGGAAGTGGAAGGTCAATGGGATTTGGAAGAACATTTTGGTTTGGGAATGGAAGGGGATCATCTTGAATAGGATGAACATGAGGCTCAAGGGGAATGGGGTCTTGGTAAAAAATAGGATAGAATTGGTCATTGAAGGGATCTTGATCTTGATATGTTTTTAGACATGTTTCTTCATTCTTTTTATCATCCTCTTGACATGGGATATCACTTTGGACATGCAAGGGGGGTGCTTGAAAGGGGTCAACATTTTGATATGAGGAAGATGGAATTTTGATAGGAATCTCATGAATAGGCTTGATTGAAATGGGAGGACATGGTGGAATTGGTTCAAAGGAGCTTGGGATATGCATAGGAATAGCTTGGATGTCTTTTGTGGATAGCCATTGGAAGGTTGCATTGTTGGAAGAATCACATGATGGGGAAGGAGGAAATTTCTCTTGGGAGGAATGTGGGGATGAAGGGGTGGAAGGAAATATGGACATTTCTTGAAATTCAATGTCTTGAGGGGAAATAGGTATGTCATCCATGTGATTGTTTCGGGGTGAGCCATTTCTAGACACGGGTAAATTATTTGTTTGATCCAATTTTTGAAATAAATTCTTTAAAATTCTGGATTTGAACTTGTGTTGCTTGATGGGTCTTGTTTGTGATACCTCATCATTATTTACATGTTGGAAATAATTTTTGGAATGAACATGTTCAACAAAATGTTTCTTATTGATTATGCTTGGTTGATGTTCAAAAGATGTCACATTTGGATTTTTCTTTGTTTGATAAGACATTGGTGGTGAATTGGAGGACACAAAAGGTTCCTCAAGCAATGTTATTGTTTGTGATCTTGGTATTGATTGTCTTGTTCGCATGATTGGCACAAGAGGTTTTGAAATTGTTTGAAGATCACTTGGTTGCATTGGAATGAAGATTGGTTCATAATTTAGTGGTGGCCCCATTTGAATTATACCATAGTCAGGTTGAAAGGTTTTATTTGGAACTTGGTTGAATGATTTATTTGAAATTTGAGCACATGGGGACTGGTTTGAAATTTTATTGAATTGAGCATGATCTGGAACTTGGTTGAAAAAAGTTGTCTTTTGCACATGTTTGAATTGGGCTTTGTTAAATTGTTCATTTGCCTCATTGAGTTGTAAAATGAGGTTGGGTATATTTGATTTCTCAATGAGAGATTGTGTGTCAATTTCATTAAAAGATCCAATTGGACATCCAAGGAGTTTGGCCATCTCCTTTTTACTCTTTATCATATTTAAAACACTCTCTTCCAAGATTTTCTTTTATTTATCCAATTTTTCTTGCAAATTTTGAATTTATGTTTGCATGGACTTGATGGAATTGATTGTTTGGTTGTTTTGATGTCATTTGTCTTGGCTCAAAATCTTGTTGTTGCAAAGGTGTATCTTGTCTTTGGTCAAAAGGTAATTGTGATTTTACTTGTGATGGAAACATTGGTTGATAAGTGTCTTGTTGCCTTTTGGATGCTTGGAACCTAGTGAAGATTGAGATGATGACTATATACAAATGCAAGATGTTTTTGGAAATTTTGAGGGACTTTTTGGATGAAAATGCAACTTAAATATGCAAGGACTTTATGCAAATGCAAATTTGGACTTTGGATGATGTATGCAAAGCAACCTATGGCTTAATGCAGTTGATTTTTTTGGATTTGAAAAATCTTTGGAAATTGCAAACCTAAGAGTCTAACCTTAGGAGAGTGAATAGGAATCTTGACTTTAAAGGGGATCAATTTTATAAAGGGATAAAAAGGGACTAGGTCCAATCCAACATGACAAAGATGGAGTGAGACCAAATGATAGAGGGGTTTGAAATTTTGGAATAAGGGACCAAGTCAAGATTCTTTCTTCAATGACATAAGCTATGACCCTAAAATTTGAATCCCTTTCAGATTTTTTAAAGTTTTTGAAAATGATCTAAATGCAGTATGAGGATTTTTGCAAGCTAGTATGTTGTTATGATGCAAGCTTAATGTAAGAGGATCAAGATTGAAAATGAAAGGATACTAAGGCAATGTATGCAAAAGGGATTATGCTATGGATATGCAAGAATGAAGCAAACCACAAGATGCCAAGATAAATTTTTTTGGTCTCCATATGCTCACAAGGTTTTGAAACAAGATGTTTTTGGAAGAATCAAAGTGTTCAAGAATGTTTAGGAATATTTTTGAAATTTTTGGAATGTTTGGCATGAGAATAGAATAGAATGCTTGGAATGTTTTTGAAATTATTCTTTAAAATTTTGAAACACCCACACAAGACACATTTTGAAGAATGACTACTATAAAATTGAAACAAACACATCACAACCTAAGGATAAAAAGGAAAGTATTTTTTGAATCCCCACTTGAACCAAATTTTAGCCATGCTTAATAATAGCAGACAACCTAGAAGCTTGGAGGCATGGGCTGCTCCTTACATGTGCACTCACTTCTCAGGCACTCCAAGCTTCAACTCCAAAGGGTCATCACTTCCTAATGGATTGTTGTCTCGACTAATAGCCGTGAAAGTGTGGGGAATCTTAGTTGGTCTCCGACCTTCCACACCAATAGATAGAATTTTTTTGGCTACTACGACATGGTGTTTAGTAAGGGCATCTATTCAGGTGGTTATATTTTTGTAGATTAGCTCCGTTATGGAGGTCTCCCAGCCTATGAAAGTTACGCTCTATAGGTTTTAATGCGGTTATAGGTTTTAATGCACCATAAGGATACCGAGGGAGATCTTCTTCTTGGTATAACACATTCAACACCCGTCCATTGTGAGATTAATCATAATGGCATATTTGTATCCCGGTTGGATGGGCTTGGCTATAGCCTATCACTAGTTGGGCATCCACTCTCACTGGCTCTACTAAAGCACTTGGGAGGTAGCCACTCTATAAGAATGATATGAGTTTCTCTTACACCCAAGATCCATGAAGGAAAGGGGAGAGGATGCTCTCATATGATTCTTAGGGTTTTACAATCTACAAAACACATTAGACACATGAAAGCAAAAGATTCTTTTCAAGCACCAAAATGAAGTGTTTTCTAACTACAAAAAGAAAGCACAAGAGTTTGGGAAAACACAGGGTCTTCTAAAAAATGTACTCCATTGAAACCATTAGCATTTTTAGGATTCAATCTTCATCCCACAATTGCCAACATGCTACACAAATCATCAGTAACACCAAAATCTAGTAGTCTAAGTGCAGAAACAAGTATAGGAATGCAAAAATCCAAAAATAGCATTGAAAACACCACTTTTACCACCTGCGCAAGAACAAAATACCACCTATGTAGAACCAGGGCACCACCTATGTAGGAACAGGCTCGCACTTGCGCAGCTTCTGACCACCTATGTAGCAACAGTGACCACCTGTGCATCAACTAATCAGAAGCTTAAAAATGACTAAAAACTTGCAAAACTAAAGCCTTTTTCAACATCTAAGCATGTAATTTCATCAAAAACATAGCTATGGTTCATTATTTATGCCATTTAAGTTTATTTGAAAAGTTTGAAGTGAAATTGAAACCCTAACTAGCTTGCATATGCATGAAAATGGTTTAGGAACACCTTAAAGACCAAATCTACATCTGATCCTAAACTGGGTTAGAGTTCATTTTAGGTACCCAAATCATATATGTATTTTCATTTTAGGCCCCTTAAAAACTTAAAAAACTTTATCTTTGCATGAAATAGTCCATTTCCACCCCTAGTTAGGCTAGATTGCAAGTTGCTTGAAATCTGAAAAGACTTGATAGCATGAAACCCTATACTAGATGAGATTCATTTTAGGAGCCCAAATACAAATGTGCACGTTCATTTTAGGCCTTGAAAATCAAAGTGTGAGATTCATTAACCTTATTAGATTTCATTAACCAAATTTAGGGTTCATTTGAATAGTTTAGGGTTTATTTTAGCTTGAGAATAGAGAAAAAGCAAAGGACAAAGCCTAAAATACAGAATAGCTTCCTAAACATGAAGAAGTAATCCTAAACCCTAAAAGATGATCCAATATGGCCAAATGTGTATCTAAGCAGCCATCTGTGTAGCTCTAGGCTCCAAGTGCATAGGTCTAGGTCCCACCTGCGCAAGACTTAACTACCTGCGCAGAAACAGTGACCGCCTGCGCAGCAAGCGCAAGTGGTATGACTACTTACACAAAACCTGTAACCACCTACGTAGCTTGGCTTACCACATATGCAGCTCTCTTCCAGAACCTGAAAAAGACACAAAAAAACAAAAAAATGTTAGTTAGGCATGTTTCACGTCAAGTTCACCAAATGTAAGACCATAAAAGGGACTAAAAAGCATATTTACATAACCACAAAACCCTAAACAATATGCTACCCTAACAAATCTAACATTAAAAGTATTTGAAACAAGAGTTTAAACATATGCAAAAAAACACAAACAAACTCCCTTCAAATGTAGTTCTAATGCCCTTCTTTCTTCTCTATAATGAGACTAATGTTGCTCTTTGCACACACACTTTACACAAGAATCCAAGTTTCCTAATGAGAGTACTAGAAGATGAGTGATCTTGAGGTTTTCTCAAAATCTTATGGTTTAACTTTTAATGATAGAAATGCATCCACTTTATAGAAAATGAGAGACATTTAGGTGAGATTCCAAAAAATCTATGCATAAATGTAGATTTTGGTTGGTGAGATGCTTGGAAGCATGAAATGGGGGAGATGAAATAAGAAGATATTGGAGGATATTGAAGATATTGAAGAAGCACCTTAATAGGGATGTGAATCCTCAATTAAGGGATTTGGAAATTAGGTGAGATTAGGAGGATATTAATTCAATTAATAAATCAATATTCCTCACAAATCCAAATTAGATTTATGAAATTATAAAATATCATAAATTGAAATTAGCTAATTAATGAATAAAAATTAATAAATTAATGAAGACTTAGGAAAATGGGGAATAAATAAAATTTATTTATTTATTCAATTAGGACTTAGGATAAACTATGGGTTATTCATCCAAAGGGGGAAATTAGTGGATTATTGATCGAATTGAAGGTGTTGATGTTGAATTGAAATGATTTTGATAATATTGATAAGGTTTAGGATCAATTTCGAGTGTTCCAGAATAGTTTAGGAAATAATGAGGCATCAATGAGCTTTGACAATGCGCTAGCGTAATGATGATTGGAAGTGATTGAATAGTGCCAATGAAATTTGATGGTGTTGTAAGATTGAAATGGGGAAACATCGATGATCTTTGATAATGTTTCTGAAATGATGACCAGAAATAGTATTGACAAATATGAACAACACTATTGAATTGATATTGATAGATTGATAGTGGTAACTGTAGACACCTAAAATTGACCAAGTGTATCCTTAAGCATTCAAAATTGTAAATCTCAGCCAATTTCCTCAAATCTCATCTCAATGCATTAAAATGGATCAAGTCAAATGGACATTTATCAAGAAAAATGAACAACAATCAAATTAAAATCAAAGAATTAAATAATCATGAAATCAAATAATTAAATTCAAGCATACAAGGGATTAATCAAAATTATGCAGTTGATTTTAATCAATTAATTGTATAGTTTAAATCAAAAAGATCAAATCCAACTCATTCACCCTTCCATGGCTAAATTAATTAAATGTTTGAGTTATTTAATTCCTAATTTATTTGAGACAACCAACCAACTTTCCCTCCATTTGAGAACACCTCAAAGCTTTTGACTTAACCTAAGTTTGATCATGATCAACTCACTCTAACCCTACCCTTGGGAAATTGCTATAAATACAAGCCAGTTTATTTGTGTTTGGGATCCAAGAATTTCAAGAGCAAAGAATCCTTATTATAAGCATTTTGGAGAGCATTTGAGAGCTTTTGATCACATTTCAGCATTTGCATAGCATTTTAGAGTATCATCTTTAATAACATTTGTTAATTTTATAACATATCTTGGAGCATTTTGAGCTAGATTAGAGCATTGTTTATCATTTATTTCTCATTCTAGAATTGTCCTTGGGAGAGATTAAGACTGAGAGCTCTCTTAACAAAGCTTAGATAGAGAACCATAAGATGATATGGGTTTTAAACTTCAATTATTAGATTAAATAGCATTTTCTTTCCATAGAGTTATAGCTTATTATCCTCATTTCATGAAGGTGTTAATCTTAAACACACAAATGGTGCCCACCGTGGGGCTCTAAGCCTCATTGCTAACATTTTAATCTTAATATTTTGTGTGTTTTACTATGTTCTTTGTGCTATTTTATAGAAAAATAGGAGAAAAGTCGCCTATGCAATATTCAGAGCCGCTTGTGAACAATAAAATGCTACCTACGAAGTTTCTTTTGTCTCCATCTTTCGTTCTTCAGCCGCATGCTAGATAAAGTGTGCCACCTGCTATTTTTCAAGAGCTGCGTTCCAGCAACCTTTGGCCACATCTTATACTTTTTGTGCCGCCTGTTATTTTCATTTAGTTGCCTTTGAATTATTTTAAGCCACTTAGTAGGATTTAAAAACAGCTTAGAAAGTTTCTATTTACGTGTAGCAACATTTAAATGTCGCCTTTTAGCTGTTAAATGTCACGTAAATGTTTCTTCTTTATATCAGGTTTTTAATGATTTGTTCACTGATTTGACTCTGTGTTTTTCTATTCCGCAGATGAAAATTACCCAAAGCTGCAGAAACCAGAGAAACAGGTTACAAGGCTTAGCAAAGAGGTAAGAATTAAGGTTAAAAATAACAAACAAACACATGCAGCTAATCTCTTAGAGAGTTTATTTGAGGAGGAACACTTATATGATCACTACATTAAAGTATTTTTGGCTTACAAAGAAAGATTTCCCAGTCTTTAATTGATTTTCATGCCTAGTTCTTTAAAGCTTTGATTTGATAAAATTTCACTAAAAGAGCTTTTAGGAGGGAATTTGCTATTTTAGTTTTCTTCACTTTGTCTCTATTGGTGTTGACTAACTTTTTGGAGGAGTCAGAGTGGGAAAAATCGCCACTAGGTGAGTGGAAATAAGCCAAATCACTCAAAAATGCACCTAGCCTTGCTAGCTTTGAAAAAATAGTATTTATCTAATCAAGCTTGCATTGCTTAACTTGTGGCAAATTCTTTGAATCTAGCATAATTAAGGACACATTACTATTTCCCATTCAAACAAGACATTAGGTATATGCTCTCAACCTTTCGAAGTTGATCAAAAGGCCAAAAGTGTCAAGTTTGGGTGATAAAAAGAAAGGGAAGATTAATTGAACCACACATCTGATTTTTAAGAACCTCCTTGTCAAGAGGTTGAAAAAGAATAATTTTTCTTGAGATGTTTGGAACAAAGGAAAACAATAGGGATATGCTCTTCACTCTTTGAGTGAATCAGATTCCCAAACTTGTTGGACTGAGTTCGGCTCTTGCTTTCTATATTCATGCTAGCTAAATAGAGATTTAAAGGGCCTACCTCCCAAGATTTTCCTTACAAGGATGGTGAGAGGGAACGACCCAAAGTGGGAGATATTCTCTTTTACTGTGATGTCGTCTGACCCACTATAAATAAATGCACTTTACCTTAATCATAAAGTGACTAAACCTTGTACAAGCCATCCTCACTTCCTCTAGTAGTCCTTCCGGATTGTGCAAAATCATACTTTCGTGTGTGTGGGAAGCCCGCAAGGGGGTAAAGGATCTTGACAAGATTTAGAAAGGAAAGAATTAAAAACCTTGATAAAATAGAAGACCTACCTTTGTAGAGCCATTGTTAAAAGACAAATTTGTTTGACTCTAAGGTAGATTGTTTGGAAGAAATTCTTGTGCAAACCTATGAAAATATCCAAGAACATACACTTTTAGTGTGGTTTTAGGGATATGGTACAATTTTGATGTGTGTGCTGAATTTGTACTCTATTTTCACGCAAGATTATTTTCTTACAAATCTGATCAAAGCCATTAAATTTTTAAATCTAGAAAATAATAAAAAATTTGATAAATTCAACTTTGATCAACAAAGCGTCGCGTACCAACATTTCAGAGCCATGTACAAACAAAATTGGGCCACTTACAAATCTTAAAATGCCACTTGATAACATTCAACAGCCGTGTATACACTGGAAAGTGGCATGCATCAACATTTCAAAATCGCCTATCAATAGGCAAACACCACCTGCTAACTATAGAGTGCCACGTATAGAGATTCCAGTGACCGCGTATTAATAATTAAAGGACGCCTACACACAGGTAAGGTGTCACCCAAAAAAAAAGAAGGGAAAATAGTGGGTATATACCGAGGGTTTGAAAACACAAAAATTTCATTTTTGGATACCCTTTTGAATGTTCTACCTTTGTGTATACTCAACTAGATTAGAATCCACTATTATTGGGCATTTTTCAAATTTATCCATGGATTGATCATTTAAATGAGTTAAAAACCTAAGATCTTCATTCGATATATGTTAATGCTGGCTTTTAGTCGATCCCATTACATTAAGGTTACCCTACAACCAGACAGATCTTATCTAAGGCAAGAGTGTCCTTTTCTGGGTGATCCTTTTAGTTCTTCAAGACCGTTACCAGAACCTGTCAAAGAAATAGAATCAAGAATGTCTTTTCCATTTGGTCATATTGATCCTGATCAAATCAATCATGTAAACAAGGATATGAATAATCACGGAAATATCGATCCTAAAAATAAAGGGTCCAACAACAATACCAATGGAGGAGCAAACATTGACCCTAACAATCAAGGTATGAAAAAAACCAACAATGGAGGAAACATTGACCCTAATGATGAGGATTTAACCGATGAAAAGGTTAATGAGGCTATTCAAAGCCCTTTCTTCATGAAAATTATGGAAAAAGTGTTGAAAAAAGACAAGGAGAAGTACTTTTTAGACCTAGCATAAACAGATCTCAAACTCCCATACGATTATGATGTCACCAAACTCAAACAAGAAGAAGTTGAGGCTAATCCCATTGACCTCATGAACAAGCAATTCCAACTTTTCCAAAGGCAATTGGACACAATAAAACAAAGTAGGGCTCCTAAACTCTTTTCGATTGAAGCTTTGTGTCCATTTCCATTTGATAAGTCTTTAATCATGATTCCATTTCCAACAAATGCTATTTATCCTAAATACGATAAATATGAAGGAACATCTGATCCTCAAGATCACTTAAGGGAATTTTGTGCCATAAGTCTAGAGTTCATGCATGACACAACTTACCTTATGAGTTTATTCCCTAGAAGTTTGGGAGGTATTGCAATGGAATGGTTTTCAAAGTTACCCTCCGACATTCAAACCTTTGAGGAATTGGCCTCTAAGTTTGTAACTCACTATTCCTATAACATCAAACATGAGGTTACAATGCTTAATCTATGCAACACCAAACAAAGAGAAGGTGAGGGATTCCTACTTTTCCTACAACGATGGAGAGAGGTATTTTCTAGATACCCTTGAAGTGTACCCGAAAAGGAGAAGATGGATATTTTTGTCAAAAACTTGAATAATGTAATGAGCTATTGAATAAGGCTACAATGCCCTAGATAATTCCAAGACCTAATTGAGAATGGGGTGACAATGGAAGAGGTATTGATAAAAAGTGGAGAAATCAAAATTTACAAAGATAACAATAATAAAAACAACAACAATATCTCCAACACTAATCAAAATCAAAATTCCAACAACAACAATTGATTTTGGATGAAGAATAACAACAATAAAGGAGTGGTTAACGAAGGAGTGGTAGAGGCTAACACTTTAAAGGCTACCCCTTTCAATCTCACTCAAAACTCAGCTCAAGCCAATAATGGGAATCAGGCACCCAAAGTTCCCTTCAATAACAACAACACTAATAACAACTTTGGAAGTAATCAAGGGACTCCCAAGCCTAACCCTTTCTTTGCACCTACACCCAAAAGGACATTCACTAATTTGGGTGAACCATTGGAGAATGCATTAAGGACACTTATTGTGAATAAACTTATTGACCTACTAAAGGCTCAACCAAATGAACCTCACATCAAGCCAAACTGGTGGAATGAGAATAGCCATTGTGACTATCATCAAAATAGGGGACATAAGACCAATGATTGCTTGCGTCTCAAACATGTGGTACAAGATCTCATAGAAAATGGTGTAATAAAAGTGGATGGATCTCAAACTAATGAAGATCACACAGCCTTTACAAATCCTTTCTATAATCATGAAAAAGGAGAATCTTCCAATTCAAACAATGGAGGAAACAGTGCAAATAATGCAAGAGGCAATCATAATGTTAACTTTGCTCATACTTATGACAATACTATCAATGTTTTTGTGATCAAAGATCAACCTATTCAAGGGTCCACTAATGCCATCACAAGGGGGAAAGCCTCAAAGTTTACCCTAGAAGGGAGTACTCCTATTACTATTGGCCTTAAAACACCAACTATTTTGGATAAACAAACACCACCCACAACAAAGCCTTATAGCTTGGTGGATCAATTACAAAAGAATCCAACACAAATATCAATCTTGGAGTTGTTAAAATTATCTCATAATCACATGGAGATCCTGGAAAAAGCCTTGTGTGAGACCACTATTCCTATAAAATTGGAGGAAGACAAATTTAAGAACATGGTAGGGCATCTTATAGCCCCTCATTGTCTTTCCTTTTCAGAGAAAGATGACATGTCTATCATTTATCCATACTTGACCAGATTTTTACAAGGCTAGAACAATTCAAAGTGAGACTTAACCCAAAGAAATGTGCTTTTGGGGTATAATCTAGAAAACTCCTAGGATACATTGTTTCAACAAAAGGCATTGAAGTAGATCCTGAAAAAGTACAAGCCATAATGGACATGGACATTCCAAAGAACATTAGTCAAATGAGGTCACTTCAAGGAAGGGTTCAATCTATAAGGAGGTTCATTTCTCAATTGGCTAAAAAATGTCATTCTTTCACTAGATTACTACATAAAGACACCGTCTTCACATGGGATGAGGAGTGTGATAAAGCCTTTACATTGTTGAAAATATACTTGATGAATCTACCTATCTTGATGTCACCTATTCAAGGAAAAACTTTGTTACTCTATATTTTAGAAATAGAAAGATCTTTAGGAGTCTTATTGGCACAAGAGGATGATGAAGGAAAAGAAAGAGCTATCTACTACTTGAGTAGAACATTGATCAAATATGAATTAAACTATAGCTTCATGGAAAGGGCTTGCCTAGCAGTGGTATATGCCTCTCAAAAGCTAAGACATTATATTTTGTTGCATAAGGTGAAGCTCATAGCCAAGATTGATCCCTAAAAATATTTTCTTAGCAAAATAGCTTTAACTGGAAGGATTGCAAAGTGGGTCACGGTACTTAGTGAATTCGACATTGAATATGTTGATAGGAAAGCAATCAAAGGTCAAGTTATAGCCGATCAATTGGTTGAATATCCTCCAGAATCTACACATCCTATGCAAGTGGAATTTCTATATTCTGAAATTATGAATGTAGAAGCTAAGACATGAACTTTATACTTTGATGGATCTTATACCTAAAATGGTAGTGGAGCAGGCATTCGTTTGATTACACCACAAGGTTACACAATCCCAAAATCTTACAAGTTATTGTTCCCTTGCACCAATAACATAGAAGAGTATGAAGATCTGGTCATAAGAATCAAGATGGCCTTGGAATGGAATGTCACAGAATTACAAGTCTATGGGGACTGTCAATTAGTCATTAATCAAGTTAATGATGAGTACAATACTGGTGCAGGAGCACCTATTATTTGGATGTCTCAAGGAGAATTTAATATTTCACATTTTCTATAATATGGTTTCATTATTATGTAATGTCCTAAATAATATTTGGAATCCATTCAAACCATTTTGTA
>MU226416.1:1629188-1647125 GCA_018584345.1 Thuja plicata
TTGAACTCAGAATGTTCTAATTTTCTAGGTGAAGGTTCATCTTAGTCATATAAGAATGCTAGTTGAATTTCATTGCCAGATCATCTGTATTGGCAAAGTTATTAAGGATTTACTGTTGAGATTTTAGAGTGCAAAATATTTGAGCTCAATTTTCAGGACCTTAGAGGCTCCAGATCGAGGTTGAACCCCTAGCTAACTTGCACTTCGCTAGTTAGGCACTGTAGATCGTGATCTCCCCTTTTTGGGAAGTGGTTATAATAGCCAATCGGAGCTACAGTTCAAACGTTATGGCTTCCGAAAGTTGGGCTACCTAATCTCATGTTTTATAAATATTTAAAGCCGACCCTTTTGTAATAAAAGTGAAAAATAATTAAATGCTAAGGGTAGTCGGCCTTAATGGCTAGATTTCTGGGACCTTCTCGGGCGGTGGAAATTGCCTATATAAAGAAGGCCCGTAGTGTTGTCTAGGGAAATTTTGGGAGATCTGGGTAATAATTTGAGGCTTTGTCCTATAGAATATTGTAAGGGGAATGCCCATGTGGCTTTGCATATTGTAATTCTAAAAGTTTGTAATTCCACATTTGTGGAGATAATAAGAAGCCCATTTTCTGTTCTTGCAAATTGTTGTTGCTTCTCTATTTATGTTATGTGTTTGTGGCATTAAAGGGAGCACCCTTCATCAAAAACCGAGGAAGATCTAGAAGGAAATTGAGACCACATGTCTCAATAGTCCACCACTCAGGAGCTGTAAGCTCATCAACTAAATCAAAAATCCAAGATGCTACACCCCATACCCGCAACGTATAGTGATGTTCCTACATTTTGAAACAAAGTGAATCATATTAGTCTTTCTATTGGTGAACCATTCTACATCAATCAAACACATTAAATTTATCTTTTCTCTTGAGCGCATCAACTTATTGCTCCTAACCTATATATCTTGAGACACAAAGAAAATTTGTAATCATTTTTAATCAAATCCAATTGACCTATCAAACATTCATCAATATGACTTTTCTAATATCCTAAACACTAAGTGACAATCTGGACGTACATTTTCTAGCTTGGAATCTAATTAAGTTATCTAGACGATCAATCAAAAGGACTTTATCTCTTTTCTATCTTAGTTTTCAATCTTCAAGGTAGGCAACACTTCAATAAGTGTACGTGGCTTTCCAAGCCTTGCGGCTTTTAAATCATTAAACGCAACACTTTAATCCTTCAAGGTGGCGCTTGGCTAAGCAGGCGGCCTTTTAAATTCCTATGTGGCTTTTTAAATATCATAGGCGGCCTTTAAAAACTAGGGTTTTCTAGGTGGATTTTTAATTATTTGGGTTGTAATTTTTCCCTAATTCTTATGTGGCTAAGGATTGCTCCTACGCGGCTTTTCAACGTGTGGAGGTAGCTTTTCTCATCCCTAAGTGACTCTTTATCTATCCTACGTGGCTTTTCACTAAATTTTACCTAGAAAGCATCAAAACATGTATTAAATACTATTTAAAGAGTAGTAAATGAACTAGGAAGGTTTGAACCACTCACCAGAGGCCCATAGTCAGGAGGTCTCTAATATTAGCACGCTCGCTTGAACCTATGCTCTCGAATGAGGACCACCATCTATGTCAATCGTCAGAGGATCAGAGCAAAACCTCAATAGTAAAAAGTGAAAATGAATAGTAAATTTGGGTTTTTCAACCTATTTAAGGTATTTTACACTATTTTGAGAGATTTTTGACCCAGTCAAACCAAATCTGTATATTCTGCACACTAGGGCATTTGTTCGACATCTTTCAGCATCATTGTTTATCAGAAATGCAATCATCTTGGATCTATTCTATCACCAGTATTCATCAAATTTTTCACATTTAAGATCAATATGATTTCATTTCTAAGGGGGCATCATCATATCATCCTACAGGGATTCTTCATCATATCTTGTATCAAATTTGGGGCATTGAAATTTCAAACATTATTAGTGGGGCATCAAATCAAGTATCAAATCAAGTTTCAAATCAGAGTTTCAAATCAGAGTTTCAAATCAAGGTTTCATATCAAAGTTTCAAATCAGAGCATCAAATCAAGTTATCAAATCAGGGTTTCATATCAAGGTTTCATATCAGGTTTTCATATCAGTCAATCAGATCATCAGTATCAAATCAACAATCAAGACAATCAAGTTTTCTTTGAATCAATGCGCTTCGCACATCAATTCAAAGAGGGGCATTTGTAGACACCTAAAATTGACCAGGTGTATCCTTAAGCATTCAAAATTGTAAATCTCAGCCAATTGCCTCAAATCTCATCTCAATGCATTAAAATGGATCAAATCAAATGGACATTTATCAAGAAAAATAAACAACAATCAAATTAAAATCAAAGTATTAAATAATCATGAAATCAAATAATTAAATTCAAGCATACAAGGGATTAATCATTATTATTCAATTGATTTTAATCAATTAATTGTATAGTTTAAATCAAAAAGATCAAATCCAACCCATTCACCCTTCCATGGCTAAATTAATTAAATGATTAAGTTATTTAATTCATAATTTCTTTGAGACAACCAACCAACTTTCCCTCCATTTGAGAACACCTCAAAGCTTTTGACTTAACCAAACTTTGATCATAATCAACTCACTCTACCCCCTACCCTTGGGAAATTGCTATAAATACAAGCCATTTCCTTTTTGTTTGGGATCCAAGAATTTCAAGAGAAAAGCATCCTTATTATAGGCATTTTGGAGATCATTTGAGAGCTTTTGATCACATTTCAGCATTTGCATAGCATTTTAGAGTATCATCTTTAATAGCATTTGTTATTTTTATAACATACCTTGGAGCATTTTGAGCTAGATTAGATCATTGTTTATCATTTATTTCTCATTCTAGAATTGTCCTTGGGAGAGATTAAGACTGAGAGCTCTCTTAACAAAGCTTAGATAGAGAACCGTGAGATGATATGGGTTTTAAACTTCAATTCTTAGATTAAATAGCATTTTCTTTCCATAGAGTTGTAGCTTATTATCCTAATTTTATTAAGGTGTTAATCTTACACACACAATAACATTGATGATCTTTGACAATGTTATCAAATAGATGATTAAGGGGATACAAAGAATTGATGATCTTGGAAAATGCTCCTAAAATGATGATAAGATTGATCGAATTGAAATAGGATTTTGATCGATTGGTTTAAAATTGGGTTAATTAGGCATCAATGATCTTGGACAATGCCCTAGAATGGTCGAAATGAGTCGAGACAATTCTGCAAGTGATTAGGAATATAATAAGATAGATTTGAATTGATTTAGGAAGGTTTGGAATGGTTTAGGATTGAATAGGATCGGTTTAGGATTGAATAGGATTGAATAGGATCAGTTTAGGGTTGATCGCAAATGATTTGGAAAATGATCAATTTGATAGAAAAGGTAGAATTGTTAGTAAATAATTGAACAATTTTTCACTATTCAATCATTGGCGAAAGACACAATGTTGCTATACAATAAAGATCATATGCGCCACATAGAGGAATAATTAGGTCACAAAACAACATTTTGATTGTAATGCTAAAAATGTTAAAACACGTAGACCAGTAGGCTGGAACCATGTTAAAACATGTAGACTAGCAGGCTGGAACCATTTTCAGGTGTTTACATTCTCAACTATAGATTTTTTTACTTAACTTTGATTCACTTTGAATTCAATTAATTGGTTTATGTGTCACTTTATCTGAAGTTTGGTTAATTCATATAATTTTTAAAAAATTCCTTCCTAGACAATTTCAGCAATTTATAACTAATATACATTCTCAATTAGCTCTTCCTTTGTCAGCATCTCAATTCACTTATGCTATCTTTCAACAACTTTTATGCCAAGAAGAGGCTAAGTTAATTCAATTTGGCTCAATCAATACTAATGAACATGCTTTCCTATCTAGATCTCATAATAATAGATCAAATAATCATAATTTTAATAATGGTTATCATAACAATTCTAATATACCTCATTGTAATTATTGTGGGAAGGATGGTCATGTGGTCAATACTTGTTTTAAGAAACTTAAACATGAGAAGTCATCTAATCCTAGTACTCAAATATCTCATAATCATAACACTCGTCAAGCTTTTTCTATTTAATATGGGATGTCTAATTCTCACTATGATTATACTACTATTTGGGATGAACCATATGATGATAGCTACTCTTGGAATAACCCTCTTGATTACTATCTTCCTACTCAAAATAATTATATGCTCTCGCCTTATGATGCAATGAAATTTGATGATCCTTTCTCTCATCTTAGTGCTATTCTTTAACAAGAAGAGGAAATTATCTCTAACTTTCTTAGTATTACTTTTCAAGATATGTTTATTACTCAAGATGAAATTCGTAATGATGGTACTAATCCTATGATTGTTTTGGAGGTTGATGATGGTAGTGTTAGAATCACTGAGAGCGGGGGGGGGTGAATCAGTGTTTGTCAATTATCTTTATTTTAGAAACTTGAAACTTAAATCAAATAGATAAAAAATGAAGCTTAACAAAATAACACATAACACAAGATATTTTTACAGAGAAATCTTGATCAGAGGAAAACTCCAGTGGGAACTAGTACCCACAAATGATTCTACTAGTCTTATGAACTTGTTAGAGTTCCTTTTCCCTATTAGGAGAAGTGTTTGCAATGCAAGTACAATGACCTTGTTAGGAGTCTTTACAAAACCCTGTTAAAGGTGAATGGCTCACTGCCAGAGCTCATTGCCCAATAGGATGAAGGTTACAACCTTTAGATAATAGATATACACTATATCAAAAGATGAACTATTATTATGACACTATTGTCTGATTAGTTCTGTTTATGTGTTGATGCTCTAATCTCTCAAAGAGCTCTATATCATACGGATTTGTTTGTACTATTGTTATGGATATCTTTTCTGCATATTTCCTCTCTTACACTTAATACAAAATTGCATGTTAACTATATATACATGCCTGAATAGACGCGACCAAAAATAGGACCTTAGTCGGCCCAAAATCAACATACACAATGCTTCCAAATGAATTGTCTTAAGCATGTTTACATGAGTGTTAAAGACATATTTACAAACATATTAAAATAGGCACATGGCCATTACAAAAAAAAATACTATACGCTAATCAAAAACTGAAGTCAGCTTCATGCTTTATTTTCTAAACTGCTAGTGGCACTTGAACTTGTTGTAACTTCTTCATACTGACATATCTTACCATGCGTGTATGGAATAATATTAATAAAATATAATAAATCTTATGTATAAAGGCACATACTCTGACTCGATCATATGCACATGTGCTGGTGCACTGATCAACTATATATCTTTGTTCTGTTCTATTTTCTATACTTAGCAAAATTTTGATCTCAAAGTTTGTGAACTTACTTGTAAAAAATTCATATGACTTTGTTTCCATAATGAAAACATAAAATTAGTTATATAGACCCCGAGTTTCAAATTGCCAACAATCTCCCCCTTTGTCATTAATGGCAACAAAGGAATGTGGCCAAGTTACTTAAACTTTGACTTAACAACAAAAACTGTAAGTTTACTATACATCATACTCCTTTATATACTCTACTCCCCCTTTGACATTAATTAAAAGGTGCCAAAAAAAATGAATTACCTAAGTAATTACTCTGAGTACACATCTGGGTATGCAATCTGAAGATTCTTGATTTCTTGTTGCCAAAAATCCTTGAGTGCATCAACAGTCTGAAGATGAGTTCATAATGCATATGTGAGCTTCTCCATTTTTGTCAGATCCATGCAGGGGCCTTGATCATATGTGACAATAGTTGCATCAATCTATTTGATGTTCTCATTTAATATAGCTAAGGAGGGCACAAGTGCATTTCTTGGTTGGGTTTGTCTGGTCCTTATCTTACTGATACCTATCTTGGATTTTTCAATCTTGTCTATCTACCCATGATAGATGTTGTTGTAGATATTGATGTCTTGGGAGGATGTTTCAACTGATTTCCTTATGATTTCAACCAAGATGTCTGCTTCCTCAATCTTCTTGATGTCCTCAGAAGTGAATTTTCCTCTATCCTTATAGTTAGCTATCACATTACTGGCTTTTGCTGCTAACTCTTTCAGAATTGTTTAACCAATCTTTAATGAGTTGAGATCCAATGAGAAGTTCTTGATTAGTTCATCCAATATTCCCTTTTTGTACTTATCCTCTACAGTTTTAGTAGCTTAATCTACTAGACTTGTGAAGTTTGCTTTGAATCTTGTCAAGATTCTATCAACATCATCAACTGACTGAATATTTGTCAATTTCTTCTTTGTTGGTACTAGGTTATTCAAAATGTTTACTGACTCAAGAAAGAGAGGATTTCTCATAACATGTTTCTCTTTGGATTCCTCCATGGCTAATACACTGATTTTGATCAAGTCTTCTTCTCCCCAAGCATCTAGGTTTGCTGAGTTAGGGGTCAAACTTGACAACAATGATATTGATGGTTTGATAGATGGATTGAATATAGCATTTTTACTAACATCCATACATTCACTTTTCATTGGGATCTCCATAGAGGGTGGTTCATTAGATTGATTATCTTCCTCATTATTCAAATCTATTGAATCTTTAGACATAACTTCATATTGCTCCAAGGGAGTATTATCAATGCATACCTTCTCTACTTCTTCAGTGTTGAAAAATTCTTTTTCAAATTTGTTCAAGTCATTATCTAAAGCTTTCATTGTTATCTTAACATCACTAATCAAAATGGTTTTATCTGAATCTTTGACTGTGTCAGAGGGTGATGGAACTTTGGGTGTAGAATCCCGTGGACCTGTCATAGGCACATTAAGAGTCTTTGGTTCTTTATCTTGTCTAGAAGGAACTGGAGTCACTTTTTTTGTAGGCATCATTGATGGATACATGTGTCTGTCCAAAAACAATTGCTCGAATGCTCTTTCATTATCTTTACTAACCAGCTCATACTCTTTATTCATAATGTGAAGATTTCTTGTTTTGGTTCTTAGATGAGGTTTTAACAAATCTAATAGTAGTGCCTTCTCATCATGTCAGAAAATAGGGAGAAGATTATCTAATGTTTCTTCTCTAATCCTCATATCTTCTTCTATTTCTTGTCTTTTCAATAAGTCTAGTATGTTCCATACTATGTCTGAAATGAGTGTCTTGAGTTCCAAAACTAACCTTTCAAATTTGATCATATGAGAGATAATCATAGAATGTGTTTTTGATTTATCTATCTCTTGGTACTTATCATAGACATTTGTAATTGAATCTAGTCTTCCTTCATTAATGGTTCTTTTCTTTAAGATCTCAAGACTAGGTCTGAATCCTACCTCAGGAGGGGCTTGAGTATTCTTTACTTTGCTCTGTGTTGTCCTTGAGGATGGGTGGCTTGTGAGAACTTGCTTACTTCTTCTAGTCAATTTTGTTTGTACCAAAGGTGGAGAGGATTCCAAGTCAATAGTAGTAGAGGGCACAGATGTACCTTCATCATACTTCTTTTTCTTCTTGTGGATATAATTTGATTTCTCTATTTTGACTTCTGCAGGTGTTTTCTTAAGTTCTCTTGCAATTTTAGCTTCCCTAGCTTTATCTAGGTCTTCTTGGGTGACACCATTAACTTTCATGATGTTGGATGTAATCCTTGATGCCTTCCTCTTATTATCTGAACTCTATAAGATAGAATCAACTTGATTTGTTTTCTCTTTGTATGTGCCCCATCTAGTCTCTTTTGGATATTTAGGCACATACAAAAGAACTTGTGCATATCCTTCCAAAAAAAATTCTTCTACTTCATAACCAAGTGGGTGAATCCATTTGGTTCTTGGCTCAACTGATTCCATGCAAGTATAGTTAGTCTCCACCATGAAGCATATGGTGTCCTTGTATTTTTCAATTATCTTATCCGATATCCTAAACCTCTTCTACATCTTGATTTTGAATGTCTTGATCTCCATATCCATAGAGTCCTTTACACTAATTTCTTATGTATCTTTTAATGAAATTTGAGACAAAGTATGTTTTCTCCTATTTAAGTATAGATTAGAGACCTTACCAACAATGTGGAAGTATAAGTAAATAACCAATGAGCCAAATCTGAATATTTTTCTTTTGTCATGCTTGATAGCTTTGATGTTCTCAATTAGTTAAGCGTGCAATATATCACAAGGATTATATTGTGTGTTATCTCTTCCCATCCTTATTACTACTAGAACTATAGCTATAGATACACTATTAAGTCTACTTGCATGCTAAACCTTGTAGCCAAGTATCATGGTGATAAGTTTGATGTCTTTTTCCACAATAGGATCAACAGTCATCTAGTGCCTATCACTTCTAGATAAGCATGCCTGCTCAACCTATTTCTTGATATCCTTTCAAGTGGGAAGAATAGGTCCAACCTTGGAGAGTATGGTCATCTCATGAATGAGGTCAGCACTAATGCAGAAAGGAACTTCACCAATCCAAAATAGATCATCATGAATCCTACTAAGTAGAATTTTAACTCATTCTAGTTCATGGAACTCATGCGCATTTGTATACTCAAAAATAGGGTTATCAGTGAGATGTGAGTATTCATCCTTGAATGAGTGATCAGGTTTCATCATTGATTCCATGAGCGTTGTTAATTTTTTTTCACCAACAGACTCCTTCTTATAGTAGATGTAAGTGTGTATTTCCTCTACATAACTGACTCCTAACGGAGTCTTGGAGAATACCCCGCCTCTTCTACATCATCTAGAACTGACTTGAATGGATGCTTTTTAAACATGAATCTCTTCCTTTCAGTGATGTCAAAGAATGTATAGGGGTTTCCATACTTACTTGTTGAATTCTTAAGTAGGGTTTTATTGTAGTTCTGAAATGACACGTCTGTGCTAGGGTTTCATTTCAACTTCAACTCATTTTTCTAACTAACCAACGGTTATCCTTCAATGCTTTGATGCTTATTTCTCCTATACTCTTTGAATTCCAATCTCAATTAAAAAGTGAATATATAAGATCTTTTACTGACTTATATATAAGTTACTGCATTTAATTCTTGTTGTTGTAACACGGTTTCCACTGAGAATTTCAATCTTTGTTTTTGTCGAAGTACAAGCTATGCATCCATGCATGCTATCTCAATTCATGACCAAATACATGAATCCATAGGTGCATACTCAGAGGTGAGTATACCATCCACAGAGGGGTTTAGAGCTTAAATAGCCCCCCTATGACCATGAGGGTCACCTAACCATAAGTAGAAGTTGTGTCCACTATGGATGCATCTACTACCTTGTTAACATCATCATCTTTCTTTACTTTTTAATCCATATTTTACCTAAATATTCTGTATCTTTTACAAACTTGACTTCTCTAGATTCTTCAAATAATGATCCTTTAGGATTTTCTTGTCTTTGTGTTATAGATCTGAAAAACCTTGAGATATGTCCAACTTTCTTACATGAGTGACAAATTATTGGAGGTCTATTGATATTTTTTACCATGCTACATTGCTTGGCTATGTGTCCATTATAATTACATATCTGACATGTAATGTTTTGATAGTTTCTCTGAGGTTGATTTCTCTGATTGTATTGATTCAGGTTTCTTTGGTTCTATTGTGATTGATTTCTCTAACTAATTTTGTAATGTATAGCCCTATGACCAAATTTATTACAAGAGTAACAATAACCATTAAAGGGTCTTACCTATTTACAATCTCTTGCCAAATGTCCATGCTTGTTACAGGAATAACAAGTTCTGTTAACTATCTTGTGTTCATCTTTAGATGATTCTGGTCTAGCTTCTGTAAGATTCTTAGTAGCCTTTTCTTATGTACATTTTTCTTGTACTTTCTTACTTTCTTATATTTTATTGGTTTCACTTTGTGCTACACTGTATCCAACACCAGTAGTATCTCCTCTTAACTTTTGTGCATAGAGTTGTGATTGAATTAGATCAAAACTTGTGTGTGGTTTTTCAATATGATTCTTTGCTTCTGTCAATTTAGATTCTATCTTTTTCTTGATTTTTTCCAACTCTAAGATGTTCATATTTGCTTACATAAGTTCTTCATCTAATCGCTTACTTTCTTTGGTATTTTCTTCAACAACTGTTAGGCTATCTATTAGTTGTTCATTTATATCTTCAATATTGTCCTTCAGAGAGATGTTTTCTTCATTCAGCTTTTTGACCATTTTTCCCAAATTATTCGTAGAGCAATCTTTCAAATATTTTCTTAATTTTTTGATAAGAATTTGGGAGCCATCAAATTTTAGTTTTAGTTCTTCATTTTGTTTTTATGATTTGTCAAGATCATCAAGGGCTGCTTCAAGATTCTTTTTTAGATGTTTCACTTCTACTAAATCCATGATCTCCTCACATGGTTAAACTTTCTTTCAGAGGACCAGAGCTCTTATACCAATTGTTAGAAACACTGAGAGGGGGGGGTGAATCAATGTTTGTTAATTATCTTTATTTCAGAAACTTGAAACTTAAATCAAATAGATAACAAATGAAGCTTAACACAATAACACATAACATAAGATATTTTTATGGGGAAACCTTGATCAGAGGAAAACCCCAGTAGGAATTAGTACCCACAAATGATTGTACTAGTCTTATGAACTTGTTAGAATTCCTTTGCCCTATTAGGAGAAGTATTTACAAAGAAAGTACAATGACCCTAATAAGAGTCTTTACAAAACCCTGTTAAAGGTGAATGACTCATTGCTAGAGCTCACTGCCCAATAGGATGAAGGCTACAATCTTCAGATAACAGATATACTCTATATCAAAAGATGAACTGCTATTATGACACTATTGTCTGATCAGTTTTGTTTATGCATTGATTCTCTAATCTCTCAAAGAGCTCTATCTCATGCTAATTTGTTGGTACTATTCTTTTGGATATATTTTTTGAATATTTCCTCTCTTACACTTAATACAAAATTGCATGTTAAGTATATATACATGCCTGAATAGACGTGACCATAAACAAGACCTTAGTCAAACCAAAATCAACATACACAACGCTTCCAAATTAATTGGCTTAAGCGTGTTTACATGAGTGTTAAAGAAATAATTAAAAACATATTAGAATAGGTGCATGACCATTACAAAACAAAATATTATACCCTAATCAAAATATGAAGTCGGCTTCATGCTCTTTTTTCTAAACAGCTAGTGGCACTTGAACTTGTTGTAACTTCTCCGTACTGAAATATCTTACCATGTGTGTATGGACTAAGCTTAATAATATATCATAAAGCTTACATATAAAGGTGCATACTCTAACTTGATCATACACACATGCATTGGTGCATTGATCAACTGTATATCTCTATTCTATTGTGTATTCTATACTTAGCCAATTTGTGATCTTCAAAGTTTGTGAACTTACTTGTCAAAACTTATATGACTTTGTTGCCATAATGACAACACAAAATTATTCATATAAACACTAAGTTTCAACTTTCCAATAGGTAGCTCTGCTCCTCTTGATGTTTGATATTATGATGAATAAGTTATAGATTTGTTTAATGCAACTGAAGATTGCATTCCTGATTATATGATTGATGATTCACAATAAGATTTTTCTTTCCAAATTGTTACTAATTCAGCACTAAGCGATCCTAATGATGGGCGCTCTACTAGTGGTTCTTTCCTTATTGAAAGCTTAGGTATTTATCATGCTCAACCTCTATTTTCTATTGGAAATTACTACAGAATGCATAAATGCGTCTCAAGAATCTCAATGGTCACTCCAAGATTTGGGCCCCCCTCTGCAAGAAATTACATCTTTGTATTTTCAAAGTGCTATCCACTTAGAAAATATTCCTATGTACCATTCAAGCTCCACTAATCTAGTTGAGGAAATACATGATGATCAAGCTATCGACAATCTTCTGAAGAATCTTTCAAAAGAAACATCTCAACATCATTGTAAGCATGTGGGTGTCATACTTATTGATCTCATCTCCCCAAGTAAATATTAAAGGGGGATGTTAGAATTAATCTTTCCTTGGTATCTTTGTAATTAAAATATATACCAAGGTCTTGTCTCATATTTGTATTTGATTTAATAAGGAAATTAGATATTCCTCCTTAAGAGGATTCCTACACATGGCACACACCAAATGTGAATGTCGCACACATAGAGTATGGGAGTTACATGCAAACTCCTCCACTCATCTCTACTTAAGAGATGGTTCTCAAACACTTCTTAGGGTTCTCATAGGGGTTCTAAGTTGGATTTATTCCACCTTCTCTCATTCTCATTCTTGAAATATTGTAATGATCTTATTTCTCTCATTTTGTACGCTTTGTGCCTTATTCATATTATTTACAAGGGTTTTTTCCCTACTTTTTCACCTATCAAATCCTTGTGTTTTGTCTTGGTTCTTGGAGCATTGTATTGATCTTGATGGTTGATCTATTGATAGAAAATCTCTCTCTCTCTCTCTCTCTCTCTCTCTCTCTCTCTCTCTCTCTCTAACAAATATAACTCACCTAGTGTCATGGTCAACACTAGAACAAATCATCTTGACACCATTGTCTATGATAATAATTCAAATTGATCTACCCTTAATGTGGCTATTTTAAGTATGAGTCCATAAAAATAAGGAAAACATTATAGCCACCTAAAATGTGTGAGGATGTCATTTTTCCAAGATCTTAATTACCCTTTCCTAGGATGAAAATAGATGAATGACCATAAAACACATCATAACTTTTGAAAATATAAAATCACACCCATTTAACCTCAATTCATATAAAAAAAATTTAATGATGATATATCATGAAAATAGATCCTTAGCAAATACTAAAATCTAATGATAACATATCATGGAAACATATCCTTTGAAACATATTTGCATAGATTTTCCATTCTCCAAAATGATTATATTATTTATATAAAATTAATACATAAAGATTAGGATTATCTAAGAGCAAATAATTACAATAAAACTACTTAATAAAGTTTACACAAAATCTATCAACGCTTAAGACTCCTTTAGATGGCACCAAATAAATGATTCCCAAATATACTTTTACAAATATTTTCTCATTGTGAACTTAAGACATATTTAAAATATGTTTTTATCATAGGTTAGTAGAATTCTCAAGACATCACTAAAACGTGTTTTATCACTGGTTAATAGAATTCAATTCATTAAAAGTTCATTATAGTTCTTCAATCCAGAACTATTGTAAACTTCTAAACCAAATAATCAACTTGAATTCCAGATAACTAGAAGTTAAAAGAGAATGCATTCCCTACATGAATTCTCAATGAAATACAACATGTTCTTCATTGAATCTCATCTCTACCATGGAGATGAGATGTCTATGATTAGCTGTACATGCCTTACTCAAAATTTTCAATGTGAATGTTCTTCCTAGTACAAAACAACATGTACCTGGCATTTCTTCATGAGAAAGTCAAGCTCAAATTTAATATAATCATGAAAATGAGTAGAACTAATCATTTCTGAGGCCCACAAAACTTATATTGCGTCTCCATCTGCAGATGTAGCAATTAGTTAGATGTGCATGTAGTACGTACCTTTAGATGAAAGTATTGTTTTATTTTGTTAAAAATTTTATTTACACATTGATATAATTATCATTTTTTTTAGTTATAGGGTGATCCCACAAAACTGTGTCCCACTTTTTGGCCAACTTTGACACTGTAACAAACATTCTGAAAAAAACTTTGCTTTTGGACACCTATTGTCGTAAAACCATTAAGAATTTGAAGATGATCTAAACTAGTGACTTTTAGCATTTTGTTTCTAGTTTATAAATATTTCTTTAAAAAAAATTGGAATTTATTTGTATCCATTTTTCCTTCTCCTTCAAAAGATGTTTGTGTGAAAAATCAACATTTTTCAGAAGTGAAACACACTTTGATCAACATAACTTTTTTTTTTAAACTGAAAAGAACATAATTATTTTCAATTTAGGTTTTTAACACTAATATCTAGAGAATCTATTTGGTTTCATTCACGTTGGTTGAATATTTTATAGTTTATTGAGTTATGAAGTGACATTAACTATAATTTGGACATATGTTCACTTGGATCGCTCTAACTCTATCTCTATATATGGAAATTCATTTATTTATTTTTGATAGAAAAGTAACATAAATACCTATTTCCTAAATATTTTTCATAATTTTTTTCCCTTAATTTACTATTTTTCCAGAAGCATCAAACATAGAAGTTGCTAAATGGTTAGAAAACCTATGTTTATTAAAACTTAAAAATAAAAGTCTTAATAAACTCAATATATATAAAAATCATAATCATTGGAAAGCTTTCTATGAGTAGTATCATCATGTATTTGGGTTTTTCAAATAAATTTATTTGATCCCACAAAAATTTAATGTCAAAGTGATTTTTTGTCAGCATTTTGATGGGTGCAAAGGATAATCAATTATAGGTGTGAGTGAGGAGTAGAGAGAGATTATACGAAAGGGATTTTGATCTAAGAGGATTTTACCTAACCATATTCAATTTACTCCTTCAAATAGGAACTCTCAAGGCTTAAATCATCATATTTTCTTAAAATTGTGTAATTTTAGTAAAAATTAGGATGTTAAAAAAAGTGGGACACACTATTGTGGGACCACCCAATAACTTTCATTCGTTCAGAAATGAAGAATTATATCTTAGTTGAAATGCTTTTTATTTCCTACAATCATTTACCAATTTATTTAAGATTTAAATTAATCAATTTCTCAATTTGGAGAAGCATAGTAGAAACTCAAATACCTCCTAGTGTATAGGCAATGCTTGTTTCGTGTGTCAGTGTCTATACAACCAACAAAACCTACTTGACAAGACCAATTTTTCCAATTTATTATTTAAATTGAAAATGGCAATACAATGATTTTCTAATTTTTTATTTAATTAGTAAATGGTGGAAAATTTTCCAACTTGGGTATTTTACTCTGTTGTGTGGACGATGCCATTTCGTATCACCTATGTACTTCATCAACAATTAAATGTATTTTATTATAATTGATAAAAAATTTAGTCTAGGAGAGCCATATACTTAGATTTTAGATAACATATAGTTCCAACGTGTTACTTTTTGTATAGTTAGAAAATAGAAGCACTTCCATTGTAGACTGGTTTAGCCCTCTGAGTAAGTGGTTTAGGGTCATGTCAAGCACCTTGAATTGGTATCTAACATGGATCTAGATTTCCCCCTATTCTACCCCATTTCCCACTTCTCTCTGGCCTGTTTCTGGCATCCTAAACTGCAAACCTAAGATTTTTGACCTCAGGGTCAAAATAAACCTTTCTGGGTGAAGGTCAACTTCAACCTTGACCTAGGTGAAGGTTGACCTCAATCGTGACCTAGGTCAAAACTCACATCAATTCTGACTCAGGGTCCAAATTTCAAGTTTCTAGAGTTTCCAGATGTCGGGCCTTAGAAAGATTTAATTCTCACTTCCGAGTCGGTTGTTTCGGTCTTTGGGGAAACAAATCTTGAAATTACATTTAATATAGGCCCTCTTAGGGGTATAGGTCTAATTAAAATTTAATTCTCCTATGTAGGTCTCTCTAGAAGATTGTTCCCTAGATTGGTACATAAGGAAGCTTTCTCCTCTCATTTTCTCTAAGAAAAACTATCCAAGATGCATAATCACAAAACTAAAAACCATCTAAGACTTGAAAAAGGGAAAGAAGAAATAATCTACTCTCAAGAATTCAAAGACATTGAAGCATTCAATTCATCAATGAGATCCATTGGTAGCCATTGAAGGATTCAAGCTCTCTCGATCCCTCTTGTTGAAGATTTCTCCATCCACATCCATTCCAAGATCCATTCAAGATTGGTGTTGAAGATCTACAAGAAACTGATTTGAGAAATCCTACATTCTACATTCTACATTATTTTAGAGCATACATACTTGTGGATCCATGGATTCGAATCCGCCACAAAGGTTTCTATACAAGCAAGGTGAATTTGTTCATTTACTTTGTTTATTTATGCAATTTCAATTCAATTATAAGCTTAATTCCAAAACCAAGGTTTGACCAAGGAAAACCCCTCCCTCCAATAAAAAAACCATTTTTTCTTGTAGGGATAGGTTTGGAACAACAAATTGGAGTGCAGATCTAGATACCCTTTTTCAGAAAACTATCAGGATTCGGAAACAAATTTTCTGTCAGACTATGCAGGTCAGAATCAGACATTTTGGGTCAAAGGCGACATTCATTTCTAGGTCATAATCGACATACTAAACTGGGTCAAAATCGGAGTTCTGGGTTAGAATCGGAAATTTTGGGTCAAAGGTGACATTCATTTTTTGGTCAAAATCAGACCTGAGCTAGATTTGGAAAAGATTTCTCATTTTTCTTTGTCCCTGTATTTCTATTCCAGATCCAGTTGCAGAATTTCCAAAAACTCTATGAAGATACCCAAAAACAACATTCTTCAAATCTGTTACATTTTGAGGTTAGTATATGTCTTCAATTCATTTCAAATAAATTTTTAATCTTTCTAAATCTATTACACACACTCTTCTAAAAATGAAATTTAGGGGTTTTCTCTTTATCCCTATCCTTAAGAGGTTGATTCATTTATGCATTGATCCTTTCTTTAGGGTTAATCAATTTGGATCTTCCCTTTATGAAATTTGGGATTAAGAGGACAATCTTACCTTCTCCACTATCTCAACAATATAATAATAACAATATATTTAATTACTACAACACATCAATATTTAATCTTACATTATATATATATATATATGTGTGTGTGTGTGTGTGTATAGACACACACACACACACACACACACACACACATATATATTCCATTTTCTTATCCTTTACATTTTGGTGAACTCGTGATAGACAACTCTTTCTTTTTGGTGTTATATTTACTTTTTTATTTTAGATCTTGCATGCATATTAGATTAGGTTTCTTTTATGTTCTTGCATTTACATTTTAAAAGTTAAAATCAAAATATTGTGTTTCCTAAATTAGTTCATTTGCATTGCATTAGTGCATGAGCTTTACTACTTCTAGTCCTACTTATAGTATCCCAGTTAGAAGAAGTCGTAGAATTATAGGTTCCGTTGATCCTTAGTCTTCCTCTCCTTTCCTTAGGATCTCAGATGACAATTTGACCACTCATAATTCCAATCCTTCTACAGAGCATAACTCTTCACACTCATCTCATAATGAGGATGATGCTTTAAGAGTTCCCCCTGAAGAAGTCCAAAAAATTTCAACCAAACTTGATAAAATGGGAAATTAGCTTATTCGAGAAAACCATAATCAATATTCTATCCAAGCTATAGAGGCTCTTAAGAAAGTCCTTCGTGATAGTGATCAAGGTGTTAATCTCTTGTGTGGTATCACTCATCTTGTGCATTTCAATGTTAAACCTTTAGCTCAAGAGGCTCAAGATCTAGGATTCACTCCTCCTGTCACTAGTGAGAAAACTTATTCCATTCCTTTACCTAGCATTCCTACTTAAACTCCTCCTTTGATGACTACATCTCTTCCAATTCGATCTATTCCTATGAGTGTTCCACTGGTGTCTCTACCTACCTCACAAACTTCTTATTATAGCATTCCTTTTTCTTATTCCAATCCTCTTCAAACTATGGTTTGAAGTATTCCACTAGTTGTTTCTTCCATTCTTGCTACTTCCTACACTTTTCCTAGTGTTCCTAATGTTTCTATTCCACCTATTTCTTCTAATGATTCCACAATCATTAGTTTGGCTCAAACGGTGTCATTTTTACAACAACAACTTGCATCCTTAACCCAATCCAAGTTGATGCAGGAGCATCCTGGGTGTAAGAGCAATCTTGCATCACCCAAAAATATTTTTGTTTTTATATTCAATAAGGGCTATTTTGTGCAGAGCTGCTATTTATGGAAAGTTACTATTTTTGGTAA
>MU226416.1:1652813-1665771 GCA_018584345.1 Thuja plicata
TATTATTGTCTTAGGCAGTTCAGAATAGTTCTGGGTAGTAGATCTGGGTAATAATTCGAGGCTTTGTCCTATAGAATATTGTAAGGGAATGCCCATGTGGCTTTGCATATTGTAATTCTGAAAGTTTTTAATTCCACATTTGTGGAGATAATGAGAAGCCAATTTTCTGTTCTTGCATATTGTGGTTGTTTCTCTGTTTATGTTATGTGTTTGTGGTATTAAGGGGAGCACCCTTCATCACAAGTTTAGCATTTCTATATGTGACATGGGTAGTCCTTTATCTTTAGACATTATTTGTGCTCCTATCCCTCAGAGAGCTAACATGCCTCATCTTGAGAATTACAATGGTAAGGGAGATCATGTTACTCATGTTAAAACATTTCAAATATTTTGTAGTGATTATGCTCATGACCAAAGGAGTTTAGCCAAGTTTTTTTCTATAAATTTTTGTGATAAGGTCTTTCAATGTTATTGTTCTTTACCTCCTTATTATATTGACTCTTTTCCAAAACTTGCTAATACCTTTTTCTAGAAATTTCAAAATAATATTGGTCCGCAAGTTTCCTTAACTGATTTAATGCATTGTAAACAAAACACTAAGGAAAAATTGACTAATTTTATTGGTAGATTTAAGAATTTGTATGCTTATATTTCTTATCATGTTCCTCATATTGATATTCACCATATGTTTATTTCAAATTTACAAAAGGATATTAGAGATAAGATTCTGCTGACTAAATTTACCTCTTTTCAATAACTTTGTGCAGCACTTCATCATTATCAATTACAAGTGAGTCAATTTGAGAGAAACACTCCAATGGATCTTGTTCCAATTGATAAGAGTGATGATGCTCCTAATCCTAATAAGTTTTAGAAACCTAACAACTATGTTAAGATAAATAAACAGGCGAATGCAGTTACTAATCAAGTTGTTGTTGCATCCAACAATGCCACTTTTGCATCTTCTTCTTTCTGTATGAATCGTACATTTACTCCTCTCTTTGAATCTTTACATTCTATTATGAGTAGGTTTTTAAGTTCTAATATTATTACCTTGCCTCCTCTTCAACCTCTTCTCCCTACTACGATGGTATCAAAGTCCTTTGATCCTAAATCTTTTGTCAATACCATCGACAGAATGGCCATGATACTGAAAAATGTTATTCTCTAAAGCATAAGGTTCAAGAATTAATTCATTCTAATGCTTTATCCATTGATAATTTTAATGGTAGTGGGAACAAATATGTCTCTCATCCTAATCAAAAACTTCAAATTTATACTAATCCTTTACCTACACATGATACTAGTTTACTATTGTCCAACCATCTTTTGTGGATATTGTTTATGATTCAAAGATGGATGATCTCAATCACATTGTTAATCATGTGGAGTGCACTATTTCATCTCAACCTACTGTTCAAGATCCTTCGCCTCCACTTCAACTCCAAGTTCCACCTAAACCTCAGAACCTAACTGAGGATAAACAACCTAGGGAACCCTCAATCACCTTTGACAATTATGAGCCTATTAAGGCTCCCGATGGTCCCCTTTATATTTATGCTAGGATTGCTAAGATACCTACGTGTGGTTTTATTTTTGATCCCACATATTTAATAAATTTCATTACTGAGGAAATTTTATTTATGAAAAATCTACAATGTGATTTTTATGATGCATCTGATGCATGGATCCAAACTTGTAATGGTTTTCTCTATCCTTCACTTGGTTCTATTAACTTTCCTGTTGAACTTTGTGGTAAAATTATAGATACTACATTCATTGTTTTTCCTACTTCTAATCAGTTTCAAGTTAGATTTGGTTTTCCTTGGTTAACTCCCATGCATGCCATTTCTTCTCCTATTCATAAGTGTATTAAGTTCATTCATAATGGAGAAGTGAAAATGATTAATCATAGTTTGTATCAACCTTCTATGCCTACTGATTGTGCTATTCTTGATTTCTTTTGGCCTTCATTACCTAATTCATTCCCTCCTCACCCCGATAACCTTTTTGGTTCATATAAAGCCTATATACATCACAATATTGCTGAGTTAAGCATGCCTCAGGTAGATCTTAACCATGGTTTTTTCCCCACTCCTTCTATACCTCCTTTATCCATTACTTCTAGCTCTATTACTCAACCTCCCAGTGTTGCTTCTCGAAGTTTAACCGATCTGTTAATGAACATTGTAAGAAGTGTAGGAATAATGCTAGGGCCAATGTCTCTATTCTTTTAAATTCATTACCTTCTTTTGACCAGCCTATGCCTGATGTGTTGGAGGAAGTTAATGGTCATAATGATGTTAAGATGAATGATTATGATGATTCTATTTGCATCTTAGATCCTATTTTAATTAGTCTTGATGAGGAAGATACTCTTTATGATCCTATCAATCCTAGTGATGAATATGAGACCATCAATAATGATATTGTTTAAACTAATATGCTTTCAACTCAATTGATAATTACACCTAGTTGTAACCACCTAAATTTGTTCTGTTGCAACTATGGACCCTATTTTCCCTAAGTGTGATCATACCCCCAATTATGTCCAAATGACCCTGTTACTGCTTGGCATAATTCTTGTAAAATCAATTTAATCTCCTAAAGTGATCAAATCACTAAATTATTTACTTTTAGCCAAAATCAAAATCAATCAAATACATGGCTAAAAATGATTAATTTGGTAGAAATTAAATAAATCCCTAAATCAATTACCCACTTGCAAATCAACCCATTCCACTAGCCTATTTAATTTAATTAAAATGGCTATAGTCCCTTTAATTATTAAAAAGCAATAAAATGCTTAAATAATTAAATTCCTATATTTTAAATGAATTAAATAAGTTTAATTCATTTCATTTATATTCCCTCAAACCCCAACCTAACCTATCTCAACCACTTCTACCCTGGGTTCTAACCCATCTCAACCTATTCCCCCATGCTAATCTAATTCTAATTATAATTCTACCCTAACCCACCTCCTAATGTTGTCACATTCCATTAGGGAATGATTAACAACTCAACCCACTTGAGAAAGTCCACTTTCTCAAGCAAGACTTTCCTAAGGGACCAACTTGCCAAGTTGAGTCTTACACCCTTCCAATGCTTCTTTAAGGCTTTCATTAATACCTCATTAATGAAGATGCCTTAAGCCCATGTCTCCTCCATGCCTCATTAATGCTCAAGGCATTAATGGATCTTACACCACCATAAATGAGTCCCTCAACTCATTAATGAACCTTTTCTCCCCTCTCTCTCTCATATTCTTCTATAAATAGTATGCATTTTGGATCACAAATGAGGCTTCATCTCATATTGTAAATGCATTGTTATGCTGTTGGAATAGACTTAATCTCATATTTCATTTCATAGTTTATGCTTATGCATTGTTATAATGTCCATTTTTAGACTAATATGCATTGTTCATTGAATAATAGCTTGTTTTTAATCAAATATTTCATGCTAGGTTTTTTATGTCACTGGTATTTAGCATAAATCTGAGGGCTTTTATGTTATTTGCTACACTCATTCTAGTTAGAAAGCAACAAGTCAAAGTTATGGTTTATATGCTTGTTAACCAATTACAATGAACCTTTGCCAAAATTTCCATTTTTGAGTTGCTCAAGATATCCACATTGCATAGGGAAATCCTAGAACAAGCTCTACATGCTTCTAATGTTCCAAAATATATCGATATAGACAAGTTTCAAGCGATGGTCAATCACATCTTAGTGCCACACTACCTCTCCTTTTCTAAACAGGATGACAAATCATTGATGCATCCACATAATCAACCCCTCCATATTGAAGTCCTTATTCATAAATCCCGTGTTAGATGCGTGTTGATAGATGGAGGTACAGGATTGAATATCTATACACTGGATCTAATCAAGAGACTAGGTCTCTCAGAACAAAAAATTGACTCTAGAAGCAAGATAACCATCAAAGATTATGATGAGGAAGAAAGATACTTCAAAGGTCTTATTGTTCTACCTATCATAGTCAGACCGATTGAGAGGAACATCATATGTCAAGTTTTGGATCTACCATTGGCCTACAATATCCTACTAGGGAGACCATAGATTCACAAGATGCAAGTTGTACCGTCCACTTACCATAAATGCATAAAATTTCCATATAATGGGGTGGAAGTGACGATTCCTATAGACACTAACTACACTTGCAACAATATCAAAGTAGGTAGCATGATGCCACACAACAAAGAGGCTATGGATGCCATGGCTCCTGAAAATACCAAGGACATGGTTATGAAGAGTTTTAGCAAAACCTTGAAACTTGAAGAAACAGGAATGGGAGAGTACAAGCTAGACCTAACTCCCTCACTGACAGAACTTCCAGTGTCACCGAGATCCTATAAAAAACCTGCATTGACATTCACACCTATAGCATCTAAGGAGACAGAAGTACACAAAGAAAATGGAATGATAAAGGCATCCACATCTTCTTTAGATAACACAGAAGAACAAGTAGTCATAGACTAGCTTTACAAAGGAGAACCGATGGAATCTAAGGTTAAACATGTGAAGATATCCCCAAAATAGTATGGAAAGGGATATGATTTCCTCACACAAATGGGTTACAAAGGAAAGGGACCTCTAAATGACATAGGATGAAGGCTTATTGAACCTATACGAATGGAGTTCTGGAATACCAGAGATAAAATAGAACCGGGTTTTAATACTAAAACTGATAAACCTTCTTCAAAAGAGAGTCCACACTCAGATAAAGGGAGTCATGAAACAGATGAACTAGAGAAGTGGTCCTATGAAAGATTGTTACATGGTGGTGCACATGATCCCAACTACCAAGGAGAATGATATGTACCCAGCTTTGAGGTACCACAAGATCTTCATACCCCTTTACTAGCACAACCTCCCATTCAAGAGGTAGGAGACACCATAGCAACAATAACTCAAGAGGTACCCCGACAAAAGAATTTACATCCTAACGGGGGAAATTGGTCACAATTTGACATGTCCTTGATCTACCCTACTTTGATCTACAGATGGATAATTGAGTACATCAAATAACCATTGTTGAATACTTAATCAGATCCGATGATGATGTCATAGACTCTCATGACTATGAATGGTGTTGGTTGTATTTCCTGTTTTGATAGTTCTATTGGTTCCTTGTCCTCTTCTCTACATTCTGGCATATCCAATTCACTTATCTCATGTTTAGTATGGCTTTACCTCTCTCAAGTTTCAGGTTTTCAAGTCTTAACCTAGTTCATTATGCAAAAACCCTAGGTCTTCCAAGTGTTAAACGATGAAAATTAAACCCTAAGTCTTGGCGTTCTTTTTTGCTATTACTTTTTCCATTCAATAAAGGCATAAGTTTTAAATGAAGTCACCTCGTCATGTTATCCCAGCCGAATATTCCATTTGTCTTCCCGACTTGGCATTTTCATTGTGTTGCATAGTCTCGTTAAACTTCAGAATATTCCTTCAGCCTTCTGAGACTCAGCAATTTCTTTCATGTCGGGTAGTCATGGAATAGTTATGTTATAAGGCTTTGTAAAGATGGGACCCACTTCTTAGTCGGGTGATCACGTGAAATTCTTGACAGTTAGAAAACTATTCTCAGACTTCACAATTACCTTATGTCGCGTTATCGCCAAATCAAGCCAAAGTTAAATAGTTAAGTCAGACAGTTAGTCGCGAGGTCTCGAAATGAAAAGGCGGTTAAGGGATTTTGACTCAGACTTCGCGAATGACCATTTGAAGTTTGCAGTAATGCTTAGTCACGATGTTGCCAGAGAAAGATGATGACTCAGTTCTTTAGTATGTAGCAAGAGGACAAATGATCAAGTGACATGTGTCATAAGCCAGATGGATGCTGAGGATTGTCGGGTGGTCGCCAGAAAGAGAAAGTGGATTGAACGACTACGAGACTAAGGTGTGTTTCCTTCAGTCACAAATTTTGAGAAAGACTTAAGGGTATGTAAGGAATATATAGTGATTAAGCGCCATCCGTCAGATGAAAGAATCAGAAGATCCAATGGTGGTCGCAGAGTCTGAAATGAAAAGTGTCCTAAGGAAAAGTCCTCCCGACTGGACGATGAGCTGTCAATAAGAGATCATCACGCACTCGCGATTTGCTTTTGCCTAGTTGTGTTTTGTGTGCGATTGAGTGGGTTCAATGTTTTGAAAGTGTAAATCGCGCAGTCGCGATATCTTATGAAAGATGAGCTATAGGTCCACGAGCCAGCGATGGGTTAAAGTGTGTACATCACGCAGTCGCTGTAAAGTTATGCTGTTTATCAAATGCTCTATGACCTAGCAACAAAGGAATCATTCAAAGCCTCACTCACTCGCTGATGCTTTGAGGTGATAAAAAAATAACTCGCAAGGATGCGATGAGTTAAAAGAAGAAACACTTCGCTCAGTCGCCAGTCAATAAGGATAAAAGGAAAATAGCTCGCGAGCGGGTGACTAAGGAAAAAATGAAGCAGTCGCGCACTCACATTCAGTAATCAAATAAAGTTCTCAAGCTCACGGGTTTGCGACTAGAGAAAGAAAAGGCACCATCGCGCACTCGTAGTTAGTGATAGAATAGGATTTTTCAGCTCGCAAGTAGGCGACTGAGTAAAGAATAGATGTCATCGCTCACTCGCACATATGATGGAAGCTGGAGTACTAAGTGGCATGACTAAGCGACCAGGGAGATAACTGTGAAGCTTAAGCATAATGGTTAGTCGCAAGGTCTCTGAAAGAAAGATGAGTTAGTCTTAACTCCACGTGACTATGATTTCAGTTGTGTCGCCTGATCGCCAGATTGTAACTTGGGTCAGCCAAAGGTAAGAAACTGCATTGTCGCCAAGTCTTGAGATGGAACCATGGTTAAAGATAGAAGCCTATGAAAAAGAGACTTAATGCAGTCACGTGGTCACCTAATCATGAAATATGAAAAAATGGCGGTAGTTTTGTGATGTGACACTATGAATTGCTTGGCAACCAATCACAGGCCTATATTTTGATCATAGTGCAAAAAGGGTAGCTAAGATGTATGACAGATAACAAATCAGAAGGTGACATGTCAGCTCTCTTAAATGTTATATGATTGCTCCAAGGATTCACTTTCAAAATTTGATTTCCTATCAACTTCGTGCAACTACGGCTAGGTTTTCTGTTCAAATTCACAGCATGTCGACTTAATGATAGAACTAATGTTTCTGAATTATGAGGTGTGTACTCTGAATGATAGCTATAAATAGTTGATGGTGCATTCATTTGCCTTTACCATGTTTTCAGATTTCAGAGCCCAAGTTGCTAGGTTTTCAAAGAAAGTGATATTCTGTTCAGTTGCAGTGTATCCAAAGTTGATCAAAGAGTTCTAAATTGTAGAGGATTGTGCACAGAACAAACAGTTGATATCAGAGGTAGATTTGTTTCAATATAGGTAAGAAAAAAGGGGATTCAACATGTTGCAGACATGAGTGGAGCTGGGAGTGTCATTTCAACAAGTGGAGGGAGTGGAGAGGAACAGAAGGGAAAAGCAAGTTTCTCTGATGAGTTTCTGCTTCTCCTACCCGGTTCAACATAGAATAAGAAGGTCGATGCTAATGTTCTCAAGGATGAATACAAGAACATTCGAGATGCTGTGACCCCAGGCACAATAGGGTACTCTCTTTTCACCTACTTCTATAAAAACTCTGATAAACCCATACCAGTGTCAAACCCTTGGACATGTGGTTTAGCTAGGTTGCTTGTTCCTGATGTTTTCTTGGATGTAGACCTATTTCTAGACCTGGAAAATCACTATGATGCCCTTAAAAATACCATCAAAAGGGATGATGGCACTGCCCTGCTAATTTTAAACAGGAACTTATTTATACAAGCCTTTGGCTTATTCAGTACTATGTCTACTAAAATTGACATAAAAAAGCAAGAAAAGAGGTATAGTTCCAAGCCTGGTATTGCAAAGGGCTTACTATAGAATCATATGTTAAAATAATTGAAAAATTAGTTAGGTCCTATGGTTGAGCCATATCCATATTATTATAAGGACCTACACTTCTACATCAAGTATAATGCTTATGCGCTATATAGAGTGCTAGGGATAGATGGAGATGCAGAGAGAATCAGTCATGGCATCTTAATGATGGTATTAGACTTGCAAGAGGTGCATTCAAGCACCAGCCATGATTACATACAACACATAATTGACGAAACACATGAGGGTTTTGTTGCAACCTAGAAGAGACTCAAAAATCCCAAGGAATAGGAGCCAAAGTTTTTGCATTATTCAGTCCTAATGCATCTCCTCTTATATTTCAATTTTGTAATTATGAATGTGCATAACTTATCTCCTCAGAGATTCTATCAAGCAGCACCAAATCCTTTCCAGTTTTGGATCAGGGTTTGGAATTATACTTCTAGGGATTGTGACTACTGTGCCTTTCAAAATTGGATTATGTATCCAATTATACAGAGTCTGGGAATAAGCAGGACTAGAGTCCCTTTGAAAGTCATACAACTGCTTAGGCCCTGTGAGTATTTAGACAATTGGCCTGGAAATCATAACTGGGGTGATTTCTTCTTGGAGGAGAATTTCACCATCATCAGAGTATATGGGTGCATTCATCCACCTCATATACTACCATATCATGTGCCTGCAAGAGTAGCTGCAATGGAATTCATTTGGCAGTTGATGCTAACAGACAATGAGCACTTTGCACCACACAAAAAGGGGACTATAACCCCTAGGCAATTTAAAATTCTCAATTTTATAATTGGCAAGAATGCCATAGATGAAGTGGGTTAGTGGTTGGGGAAGTACAGAATAGGGGCAACCCCTTATAGGTACATTGACCCAGAGGGCTTCATGGCAGGGGTTAGGAAGTTGTATACTCCTACTATCCCTAATACCAATGTCCACTGTGAATGCATAGAAGAAGATTTAAAAAGAAATACTTTGGATGAAGATGACATTCATATGAGAAGACTGAGAATCCAGGAGTTGCTGAAGCTGGAGACACTGATAAAGAGAAATGGATTATCCTTTGGGGTTTTTTACCCTGACCTCACATATTTTGATAGGATTAAAGCCATGATAGATAACTACTATGTGCTAGTAGAGAAATTGGATAAAGTCCTTGACAAGAAAGGTGCTTAGTAACCTGAGCATTCAGAATCAGAATATGAGAGTGGTGATGATAGTGATTATGCATGTCCTCCCATGAATCCTCCACCACAACAAGCCTCAAAGCTAGAAATGGCTGAGATCCCATAGTTGCAGGGAGCAAAAGAACACATTATAGATCTGACAGTTGCGACTCAGCCTGATGATATAGAGGAGCCTGCTATAAAAAGGAAGAAATTGGAGTTAGGATAGCCTTCAGCAGAAGGACAGAGCAAGAAAAAGGATAAGGCTAAGGCCTTAGTACTTGGTACCAGGTTATATGATCATAACCTGAGAAAAGTAATCAGACAAGGCAAGAAGCAAAGGCCTGATCCTGAAGATGAAGTTGAGGTACCACTCAGGACCTGTGTTGATGAAAGATTGCTTCATCAACAAAAGTTTCTAGATGATGACAGCTTTATAAAAATAGAGGAGTTTAAGGACTTCCTAAGGTGGCACAAAATAGAGCAGCTCAAATCCCAATTAACTGTGGATGGAAACAAAACAATTACAAATGAAGCCCTAGTGGCCTTACAAAATTATGATCCTAAAAATGAGGACATCTCGCCTGAGGATGCCAGGAAGATGGTGCTAGGAAGTGGGATATTGTTGGATGAAGGATGGGATTTAGCCTCTGCTTTCATTATAGATCAGATTAGGAAGTAGCCAGATCTTAAAATGGCAAGAGAGGTCCAGGTAGGAGAAATGATAAAAGGATTTGGGTATAGCCCAAAGTCTCAAGCCTTTGCAATGTGGAGTTTAAGCCCAAAAGACTAGAAGCCCCGGTTAGTAAACATTCAAGAGAACATGATGAGGAATAAGATGGTGTGGTCTATTCAAAATATAGGGGACTTAGAAATCTCCCAAATCATGACACACTAGCCTCAATTGAATCAGGAAAAGACAAAGCAATTGTCTAAAAGATATGCTACTCTATTGGAGGAAACAAGTGCACTATCTAGGGATAGAGACATGTGCCACATAAAATTATACCAGAGGGATCAGATTATCAAGACATTAATAGATGAATTGGAGGCAAAGCCTGAGGTAGTGTATGTACCAGCACAACCACCACCAATGCAGATTGAAGACAAGCCTAGGTCAGAAGAGGCTATGGAACAAAAGGTGGATGAAGAAAAAGGAAATGCAATAGCTTTGAAGGCATTAAAAGGCATACTACAACATATAATAGAAATTCTAAAAGCTAAAGCTGATGTTGTAGTCAATACTTATAATAAGTTTTCGGCATTACATACTGAGGTAATGAGGTACTTTGTCATTCTAAACCCTTACTTCACAAAGTGGTCTGCTAGGGCAAATTTGTTTGAGAAGTTGTCATCTCTACAAGCCATAAGACCAAATTTTCCTCCAATAGTCACAGAGGTCGAAGATGAGATCAAAAGAGTTAACATTGCTCTCTCATTCTTCAAAGGAAAATTGAACCAGATAAAGGTGAAATTGAGCCTCTTTTCAAGTGATTTCAATAGGTTTGTTCCTTCATTAAGAGGAGAAGATGACCAAGTAAAGGATATAGATGCCTGGAAAAATGAGTTTGACACCAAGATGCCTAATGAAGAGGCTTTTCTTTTGGGAACTGAGGTTGATATAGAGGGATTTTATAAGATATTAGATGAAGCCTTTAAAGCAGAGATAGATATCAACAAGTTCCTACTTGATGTCAAGAACATCACTGATGCTCGATGGGACAGGAAAAAGGTGCAGGTGCAGAGTACTCAAGACTTCAAGTGGCCATCAGACAATGAAGTAAAGGCTTGGGAAGTCATGACCACACCAAAGAAAAAGAAGCTTGTGGTAGAAGAAGAAATTTTGGATGATGAGTAAGGTAAACACTTGGCACTGCACTATTCATAGACAAGATGGACAGTTATTACAAAAGAAGAATGTAGGTGAGTAGGTGAGCATAACTATCTGGACTCAGCATAAATACTATCAGCTACCATCTACAAATCTGATTGCAGTCGCTAGGTCGGGAGAAGAAAAAGAAATATCTATTTATACCTTTTTGACTCAGTCCTTTCACCGCTTCTTCTCTCTCTTTCTTTTGTCTCTCTTGTAACTTTAGGGTTAGGTTTTTATGACTATCCAAAGCTTGTTGCATCCTTAAGGGATTCCAAGATGGTCATAAAACCTATATATAGCAAAAGAGTTGTAATTTTTAAGGGTCTTTGATGTTGGAACATTTTGGAGAAAGAGATAATATATTATAGAATTCAGATCTTCTGGGTTTCTGTTTAGCTTTTGAAAGCTCTATAATCTTTCATGTATGAAAAAGTTGGATCATATAAATAATATACGGTGCAATTTTAATCTCCTCTATTGTTGTCTCTTTACCCTGTCTGTATGCTATTCTATGTTAAGTTTACAAGGTATTCTAAAACATTCTGGTTATAAGGTAACCATTTAATTATTTGCAAGTTTCTTTTAAGGAAAGAACTAAATTTTGTAAGTAATTTCAAGAAGCATACTAATTTGTTTAAGGATTTGATACAATAGTTTGTAGGTGACAGGGTATTTTTTAAGGCAATTTACTTGAATTGCATGTGAATTGTAAGGCAGTTTACTATTTTTTGTTTCTATGATATCTTTGCTTATTTCGACTCTATAGCCCATAGGATAGGCACTGGTCCAGAAAATAGTCTGATAATCTATCTGTGTCTAATATATTCCAAGTTATAAAAACCAATTAAATCAAAATACTTTGTTACTAAGAACAAACAAATTGAACTTGTTAAGGACCTATGTCAGCAGGACAGTGTCCATTATAGTGATTCTTTGGAGAGTGAATCATTAGGTTATCCCTCCTACAATAAAAGGAAGAAGGATAAAAATCCTTATATCACTGGTTTTTTCTATATTTAAGACCATGGTTTATGTGGTTAAATCTTGTATTTGATTATGCTTGGTCATTTACAAGGTGATTTATTAGTTGGTTTAACAAAGATACATAGCAAATCAGTGTCCACATTAATACATACTGTGTAAACAACAATCATAAAAGGTAAAACCTGCCTGAGTATTTGTGGAGCTCAAAAATGAAGAAGGACCTTATCCAGTCCTTAGCAATTAGGCTTTTCTTGTCTGTGAATCAATATTAGAAGGCATGGTGTTCAAGTAGTCATTTCAAGCACTGTGGTTCATACAAGAAAAATCCCTAACAAATTGGCGACTCTACAGGGATAGAGATTGTAAAATCTTGAAGAAGTATTCAGAAATCTCTGGTGTGTTAAGATTTAAAATTTTTACAGAATCCCAGTTGTTGTTGTTATACTAACCCTTGATAGTTATTCATTCATCCCAATTTATTGGGTGGCAAATCTAAAGGGAAATCTCTGAGATTAGTGCAACATTCATAAATGTCTTACAGAATGAATACTAGGTCAAAAACAAGAACTGACCCAGAAATGGTATTGAATGAAGGAATCCCATCATCCTCAAGAGTTGGAGCCTCTTGGAGAAAAAACAAAAATCAAGTTGATATGGATGAAACTCCTTTAAAAGGTGAAGAAACAAATATCAGAAATGATAGGAATACTGTTCAGCACTCTCTTGATGGAAACACTTCAGATTATGAGGAGGCTACTGAAAGAGTATTGGGTACTCCCACAGCCACTTCTACTTCAAATGAAAGAGAAGATATTACTACACCTAGTTTAGATTCAAAAGATAACCCTTCTGACATGCTGGAAAATGAAGAGAAGTTTATTTTAAAGCAGCTTGCCTTAGTCCAACAAATGAAAAGGGAAAGAGAAATAAGAAAGAAAAAGAATGATCATAAGGCTCTTGATAA
>MU226416.1:1687593-1699020 GCA_018584345.1 Thuja plicata
GTCCAGGTAGGAGAAATGATAAAAGGATTTGGGTATAGCCCAAAGTCTCAAGCCTTTGCAATGTGGAGTTTAAGCCCAAAAGACCAGAAGCCCCAGTTAGTAAACATTCAAGAGAACATGGTGGGGAGTCATATGGTGTGGTCTATGCAAAATACAGGGGACTTAGAAATCTCCCAAATCATGACACACTGGGCTCAATTGAATGAGGACAAGACAAAGCAATTGTTTGAAAGATATGCTACTCTGTTGGAGGAAACAAGTGCACTATCTAAGGATAGAGACATGTGCCACATACAATTATACCAGAGGGATCAGATGATCAAGACATTAATAGATGAATTGGAGGCAAAGCCTGAGGTAGTGTATGTACCAGCACAACCACCACCAATGCAGATTGAAGACAAGCCTAGGTCAGAAGAGGCTGTGGAACAAAAGGTGGATGACGAAAAAGGAAATGCAATAGCTTTGAAGGCATTAAAATGCATACTACAACATAGAATAGAAATTCTAAAATATAAAGCTGATGTTGTAGTCAATACATATAATAAGTTTCCGGTATTGCATAGTGAGGTAATGAGGTACCTTGTCATTCTAAACCCTTACTTCACAAAGTGGTCTGCTAGGGCAAATTTGTTTGAAAAGTTGTCATCTCTACAAGCCATAAGACCAAATTTTCCTCCAATAGTCACAAAGGTAGAAGATGAGATCAAAAGAGTTAACATTTCTCTCTCATTCTTCAAAGGAAAATTGAACCACATAGAGGTGAAATTGAGCCTCTTTTCAAGTGATTTCAATAGGTTTGTTCCTTCATTAAGAGGAGAAGATGACCAAGTAAAGGCTATAGATGCCTGGAAAAATGAGTTTGACACCAAGATGCCTAATGAAAAGGCTTTTCTTTTGAGAACTAGGGTTGATATAGAGGGATTTAATAAGATATTAGATGAAGCCTTTAAATTAGAGACAGATATCAACAAGTTCCTACTTGATGTCAAGAACATCATTGATGCTTGATGGGACAGGCAAAAGGTGTAGGTGTAGAGTACTCAGGACTTCAAGTGGCCATCATACAATGAAGTAAAGGCTTGGGAAGTCATGAGTACACCAAAGAAAAAGAAGCCTATGGTAGAAGAAGAAATTTTGGACGATGAGTAAGGTAAACACTTGGCACTGCACTGTTCATAGACAAAATGGACAGTTATTACAAAAGAAGAATGTAGGTGAGTAGGTGAGCATAACTATTTGGACTCAGTATAAATACTATCAGCTACCATCTACAAATCTTATTGCAGTTGCTAGATTGGGAGAAGAAAAAGAAATATCTATTTATACCTTTTTGACTCAGTCCTTTCACCGCTTCTTCTCTCTTTTTCTTTTGTCTCTCTTGTAACTTTAGGGTTAGGTTTTTATGACTATCCAAAGCTTGTTGCATCCTTAAGGGATTCCAAGATGGTCTTAAAACCTATATATAGAAAAAGAGTTGTAATTGTTAAGGGTCTTTGATGTTGGAACATTTTAGAGAAAGAGATAATATATTACAGAATTCAGATCTTCTGAGTTTCTGTTTATCTTTTGAAAGCTGTATAATCTTTCATGTATGAAAAAGTTGGATCATATAAATAATATATAGTGCAATTTTACTCTCCTCTATTGTTGTCTCTTTACCTTGTGTGTATGGTCTTCTATGTTAAGTTTACAAGGTATTCTGAAATATTCTAGTTATAAGGTAACCATTTAATTATTTGCAAGTTTCTTTTAAGGAAAGAACTAAATTTTGTAAGTAATTTCAAGGAGCATACTGCTTTGTTTAAGGATTTGATACAATATTTTTGAGGTGGCAGGGTAGTTTGTAAGACAATTTACCTAAATTGCATGTGAGCTGTAAGGCAGTTTACTGTGTTTTGTTTCTATGATATCTTTGCTTATTTTGACTCTATAGCCCAAAGGATAGGCACTGGTCTAGAAAATAGTCTGATAATCTATCTGTGTTTAAGATATTCCAAGTTATCAAAACCAATTAAATCAAAATACTTTGTTACTAAGAATAAACAAACTGAACTTGTTAAGGACCTATGTCAGCAGGACAGTGTCCATTATAGTGATTCCTTGGAGAGTGAATCATTAGGTTATCCCTCCTACAATAAAAGGAAGAAGGATAAAAATCCTTATATCACTGGTTTTTGCTATATTTAAGACCATGGTTTGTGTGGCTAAATCTTGTATCTGATTATGCTTGGTCATTTACAAGGTGATTTATCAGTTGGTTTAACAAAGATACATAGAAAATCATTGTCCACATTAATACATACTGTGTAAACAACAATCATAAAAGGTAAAACCTACATGAGTATTTATGGATCTCAAAAATGAAGAAGGGCCTTATCCAGTCCTTAGCAATTAGGCTTTTCTTGTCTCTGAATCAGTATTAGAAGGCATGGTGTTCAAGTAGTCATTTCAAGCACTGTGGTTCATACAAGAAAAATCCCTAAAAAATGGGAAGAGCTATCTGTCACTATTGAAGATATTGGAATAGATACAATTCACATGTTTGTGGCTCCCTCGGCTCCTAGTAAATGATCTGACACTCCTCCCAATGACACTAATCCTCCTGAAGTAGAAGAAGAGCTCTTTCCCCTGATCATTGATGGAGACACTGGTGAATACATAAGTCTAGAAGAATTTCATAGACTACAAGCAAGAAGCCTTCTTTTACAAAGAGATGATGATGAGATTTCTACTAATGAGTTGCTAGATTTTGGTCTGCATATGAATAAAAATGATCCTTTTAATGATAATCTCACTCTTATTGATCTAAATATTAAAGAAATTAACTTAATAGGTCATGTCAGTTATTGGTCTTGATGCTAACACGATGTTGTCCTTCCCAGAGACTAACTCCCTAACATTGGTACTTCCTGACCTAATCGATTGGACTGAAACATATCCTACTCCTATCCTCAACTTTTCTAATGACCACACCCTAGCTTGTTATCTCAATGCATGTGAACCTTATCCTTCTTCCACCAATTCAAAGAGAGAGAACATGTCACAGGAGGATGTCAGGTTTCTCAGTCAAAAGCTGAAAAATAAAAAGAAAAAGTGGACTGATGGTGAAAACCACTCTGTGGCAATATCAGATCCCAAAATAGTAAAGAAAAAAGATCCATCCAATGGTGAAAACCTCTTTGAGGTGCCAAAGGATGAGACTCTTGATATCCTCCGTAAACACTTTCAAGAAAGGTCTTCAGTGTTGATTGAACCAACACAGCCAGTAAATTTGGGCACTATTGAATATCCTCAAATAGTCCACCTTGCACAATCCTTATCAGAAGAGGAGAAGACATAGTTCAAAGAATTGCTGAAGGAGAAGAAGATTAAATTTCCATGTTCTTATACAGATATGCCAGTGCTAGATCCTAATCTAATTATGCACCACATATCTATAGCTCCCAAGATTAAGCCCATAAAGCAAAAACTTAGAAGATGCATCCTCATGTTACATTATTGGTAAAAGAAGAGCTGGAAAAGTTGTTAAAAGCAGGATTTATCAGAGTCATTACATATGCAGGATGGATTTCCATTGTGGTCCCATTGTCTAAATCTAATAAATCTATCAGGAGCTATATGGACTACAGAGACCTAAACAAGGCATGTCTGAAGGATGACTTCCCTCTACCAAACATTAACATGATCATAGATCTTACAGCAGGATTCTAGATGTATTCATTAATGGATGGAGTCTCAGGCTATAATTAAATTAAGATTGCCCCTGAGGATTAAGAAAAATGGCATTTACATGTGCATGGGGTACCTTTTGCTAGAATTTCACACCTTTAAGGTTAAAGAACGCAACATATCAAAGATCCATGACAACAATATTCCATGACATGATGCACAAGAACATGGAGAACTACGTAGATGACACATTGGCTAAATCCAAAGAAAGAGGTACTCACATTGCTAACCTAAGAAAGATATTAGATTGATGGAGCAGTTTCATCTCAGGCTCAACCCAAAGAAATGTGCCTTTGGGGTTCAATCAGGGAAGCTCCTAGGGTTCATTATTTCAGCAAAAGGAATTGAGGTAGACCCAGCAAAAGTGAAGGCTATACTAGATATGGATCCTCCACACAACATTAGTCAAATGAGGACACTACATGGAAGAATCCAGTCCATCAGGAGATTCATCTCCCAACTTTCAGATAGGGCACAACCCTTTACTAAGTTACTCCATAAAGCGGTTACCTTCAAATGGGATGAACACTATGAAGTGAACTTCAGAGAATTGAAGGGATACCTAGCTACTCCACCTATTCTTATGGTGCCTATTCATGGAAAGCCCCTAATCCTATACATTTTAGCTACAACTACATCTCTAGGAGTATTGTTGGCACAAGAGGATGAAACCAAGAAAGAAAGAGATATTTACTACATTAGTAGAACACTAGTCACTTATAAGCTCAATTATAGCATTATTAAAAAAGAATGCTTAGTAGTTGTCTTCACATCACAAAAATTAAGACACTACATGCTCTCTCATACAGTGAAGCTCATTGCTAAGATTGATCCTTTAAAGTGCCTTTTGAGCAGAACAACATTAATAGGACATTTGGCAAAATGGGTCCTAATTCTAAGTGAGCTTGACATTGAATATATAGAATGGAGAGCTATCAAAGGATGGGTCCTTGCAGATCAATTAGGTAATTCACCACTTCAAGATGATGAACCTTTACTCATTGAATTCCCTAATGAAACAATCATGCATCTCACTAAATATCCATGGAAGATGTACTTTGACAGTTCATTCACTCAACAAGGATTTGGAGTAGGGGTCCTATTCATAAGCCCTCAAGGTTACAAGATTCCAAAATCTTACAAATTAATGTTTCCATGCACCAACAATATTTCAGAATATGAAGCATTGGTAAATGGCCTTAAGCTAGCTATGGAATGGAATACTGTAGAGTAACATGTGTATGGTGACTCCCAACTAATTATCAATCAGGTCAATGGGGAACATTAAATGAAAGATGAGAAGTTGATGCCCTACAAGCAACTAGTTGATGACCTAAAGAGATATTTTGTCTTCGTCACCTTCCAGCAGTTACCAAGAACAGAGAACAAAGTTGTAGATGCTATGGCTACATTGGCATCCATGTTACAATTGGAAGAACATCAGTTCCACTATGACTTCTTGGTGGAAGAACTATCCTATCCTTCCTTTGATACCTTTGAATACTAGGTAATATGTGCTTTGAATGCCCCAGACCAATCTTGGTATGCCAATATCATTGCTTACCTTTCTAACCAAACCATCCCTAATAATCTGTCTAGAAATGAGAAAATATCCCTGATTAGGACAACATCATGTTACATCCTCATAACTAACAACCTATATTGATGTGGTCTCGACAGTACACTTCTTAGGTGTTTAGAACTTGAAGAGTATGATCTAGCATTAAAATAAGTCCACGAAGGTGTATGTGGATCTCACTCGAATGAATTTTCATTAGCAAAGAAACTACTCAGTGTAAGCTATTACTGGCCTACCACGGAGAAAGATGCTATTCACTTTTCAAAAGCATGTCTTAAATGCCAGACACATGGAAATCTTATCCATGCTCCTACTAGAGAACTTATACCTTTTATAACACATTGGCCATTTCAAAAATGGGCCTTTGACTTGGTTGGACAAATATATCCCAACTCTTCAAATGGACAAAAGTTCATCATCATGGCCAATGAGTATTTCACAAAGTGGGTCAAGGTCATACCCCTAATCAAAGCCACTGGAAAACAGGTGGCTATGTTCATTCTGAACTACATCATTTGTAGATATCAGATACCCTCTTCAATTGTAACAGACAATGGGGTCCAATTTAAAAATCAAGACTTTGATGATCTTTGTGAATAGTTCCATATCACTCAACATTGCTCCTCAATGTATTATCCTCAAGGTAATGGATAGGCTGAGGCATCAAAAAAAAATATTCTCAAGATCCTACACTGAATTGTAAGCAAGTCTGGTAGAGACTGGCATCTACAACTAAATCAGGCACTATGGGCCTACAGAACAAGCATCTGAACACCAACTGGAGCCACGCCATTTTCTCTAGTCTATGGCACTGAAGCAGTACTACCCATTGAGGTTGAAATCACATCTTTGCAGTTATCTTTACAAGGTCTTATTACTGATAAGTAGTACCGCATAGATAGGGTAAATTCTTTGGACTTGCTAGATGAGCGCAGACAACAAGCATTCGATCACCTCAAAATGTATCAAAAATGTATGTCCAAAGGGTACAATAAAAAGGTAAAGCCACACAAGTTTGAAGTGGGATATCTCATCCTCAAAGAGAATCCTAAGAACCAGCCTAATAGAGAACACAAAGGAAAGTTTGAACCTAACTGGCTGGGACCATATGTTATCACTGCCACTTGAGGGAGATATTCTTCCAGATCCTATTAATACTCTACATTTGAAGCAGTTCTATGCTTGATATTTGGCTAGCAGAGCCTGTACAACAAAAAGTTCTTGCAAAATACCAAAAATATTTAGAAAATTGATCCTGAAGAAATCCAAAAATAGTGGAAAAAGTCTTACAAAAAGGGTATCCTTGGTGAAAACCTAGTAAAAAGGCACCTTGATACTACAAAAACATTCAAAAAAGCAAAAATAGCAAAAAATTTGAAAAAGAAAAAAATGTCTTGATGAGCACCTGGTAAAACAAGCATCTTGGTAGAAAAAAGAAAAGAAAAGATCTTGCCAAGTGGTGAAAACCTAGCGATTAGGTGTCACTTATGTTATGCACTCCATCTATCAAAGCATTACTGATACTAGGCCTTTGCAACTTTACCTGTGCTCATATGCTGACTTCATTTCCTAAATGGCTATCTTATCCTTGCTTGGGATTCATCTACATTTATGTCTTAGGAATAAGTCATTCTGCATTGGGACAATCTTTGCCAATATGGTAGGTTATGGTTGCTAGGTTGCTCTAGGATGGTTTTCCTTACAAACACAATATTTCTTGATACATGCAAAACAATGTCACTTTCCAAAACAAGGGTGTCTTTTCAAACATCACATATCTAGACATGACATTTACAGTGACAGCATTCCTACGAGGCTATATTGGATCACAAACATGAACGGATTATCCTCTCAATGAACATACATGGAACACCATATTCCTTGTATTCCAATTTTCTGATTGATGAATCTTTACTGTGTTTGACATATGAATGAACAAGTACTACTTAAACACACATTTTGGTATTGGTTTGATTATGATTATTTCATGTCCTGATGATTTTTTCAACTAGGAGCATCTAATTAATTATAAATTTTATTTGATTGATTCACAATTGATGATTAGTTATGTCTTCTTAGTTACTCAATGACGTTTGTGCAAAGACAAAGAGTCACAAGGATAGGGGCATAATGTTTTCAAGGTTTTCTGCATATGGTGATTGTTTCAAATGATCCTATAAATTTCACTTACCTTAGATGTTTATGATAAGAGATGCCAATATGGGTGGATAGCTGCATGTATCTCGATCTTTGTTATGTGTAAACTACGGTGAGGTTGAAACAATTCCCTTTTCTATTTTCTGATCCAAGTTCTCACTAAGGAATACAAATCATAATGTACCCAAGGATATGAATTTTCAAGCTCATTGCAGATCCAATATCTTTCCTTAATCAGGATCTGGTATATTAAAAGGAAGGTGACAATTTGGTTATCCTTGCTTCTATGCCTTGATGCCTAAGTCTATTTCCAAATTTTCAATAAAACATAGTATTCACACTTTCATAATATCAGTGGGTATTAGTGATTGTTGTACTATCAGGTGGTATCCATTCCAAAAAGTGCCCAATGATGATAAAAAGCTATACATTTGCATACCAGTGACAAAGTCCTAAGAGTCTGCATATAGTTGCATTTAGAGATTGCATGATACATTTGTAAAGAAAGTAAACGCATAAAGACTTTTTGTGCTGAAAAATGCTTTCTATCTTCTTCTTCTAAACATCAGGTTAATTACATCATCCATATTTCTGATATATCTATCGTTGCACATCCATAGCATAAATTTTGCATTAAAGAAGAAAAGTAAAAGGAAAATACAAAAATAAAGCATCCATGTATTGGATTTTTACTTTTTCATCCTAAGTGCATCCATACATCCATATTTCATGAAAGGAAAAATCAAAAAGACACATACAGTTACATTTTCACATGAGTATCATTTAAAACATATTTATATCAGTAATCACATCAAATCAAAATGATGTCTAAATCTAACTCATCAAGAAACCAAGATATCATCACATGTGCAAAATACATCTACCACATCTATCAAAGCAAAGGAACTCATGAAACATGATAGAATTAGGAAAGCTGCATCAGATATATATCTCATCACAACATGATACAGATCAAAATATGGAACAGTATGCATAAAGAGTATCAGAGTATCAGTGAAGCTGAATGAATTAGATATACATGTATGAACATCATATACAAAAAGGGGATCTCAACAAGATCCAGATATACAAATGTAATCTCAATATACACATGTCATATAAATGATACAAAAAAATCAACTCTGCCCCACCCCCTCTCCCTGATATGGAGGAGGAGGAGGAGGTGGTACAAAAGGAGCTACTGGAGGTGGCATGGCCCCCTCTGACTGCTAAGCCAATTGTGAAAAAGAAGGTGCTCTTTGACCCTCTAGCATAGCTGCATGATATAGGGCATAGTAATATGTGGCCCTCTACCCCTGGTGAACTATTGTCTGGGCATGTGCATCCCTCTCCGCTTTGATCATCTCACCCTATCTTTCTCTCTCTTCTCTAAGCCACTCAAGCTATGTATCCATGTCTACTAATAAGGCATCAACAGTGGTGAATCGGGACTCTAATATAGTGATCCTAGCTTGGAACTTGTTGGTTGTATTTTGTGTTTTTGCTAAAATGCCTGTTTCCTTACCCTCCCCTCTGAAAATTTTTAGGTTTTCATGCTTATTCCTTGCCAAATTATCAAAAACCTGATAAAACCCTAGCAACTAGGTCTTAAACGATGTATTTTTAAACCCTTAGCCATGTCTTTCTATTTCTTCATTACCTTTTTTAGTCACTAAAGGCATGTGCTATATAAAAGGTTAAGTCAGGTCGCTTGATCGCATTACCAAAAACAAATATGCCAAAACCTCTCCCGACTTAGTTTTTCCCTTATGTCGCGTAGTCTCGTTAAGAAATGGAATATTCTCTCAGTGTATCGAGAATTGGCGATCTCTCTTTAGTCGGGTTGTCGCTTAATTCCATGTTATAAAGTTTTAAAATAAATGGGACCCACCCTCAGTCGGGTGATCGCAAGAAGAGTCAACGGGTCAAAGAAATGTCTTCCAACTTTGCGCTTGCTTCATGTCGCATGGTCGCTGGATCAACTCAGTCAAACAGTTAAGGCTTCTCTTCAGTCGCGTGGTCTCGTGATATTTGGCGGTTAGTGGATAACAGTCACGACTCAGCGACTAACAGTTACATGCTTAGTGATTTCCTTCAGTCGGGATGTTTCCAGAATGGGAGTGATGAGTCAGCTTCCCAGTGTGCACAAAGAGGATGAAAGAAAAGATGACATATGTCAGAAAGCTAGTGGTTGTCGGGAGGTCACTAGATGAAGGAAAGGGATCAAGCGATAAGGAGACTTAAGTCATTTTACCCTCGGTCGTGAAGTCTCTTGATATTTTAAGGGTATGTGAGAATGTATAGCAATTAAAAGACAGCCATTTGATGAAGAAGTAAAAAGATATAACGGTGGTCACGTAGTCTGGTGATAAAAGTTCCCCAGGGAAAAAGTCCTTCCGACTAAGCGATTAAGGTATGTCGCGAAGTCGCTAAAAATAGAGAAAGGGTACCTTTTCAGTAAAAGGTTAAGTTAAGTCTATCACCCGACTCAGCGACCAAAGGGTTGTCGTGTAATCTGGGAAAGAGAAATGAGTATCCAGTGACTTGGCGATTGCTATGAAATGTTAAGTGCAACGGTTTGTCGCGTAGTCTGGAGATGAAAACTGAGTTAAGGTTAACCCTGCGTGACTAAGATTTTCACATAGTCACCTGATCGCTGGAAAGACTTGGGTTACCTGAGGTAAAGGAATTACGTGGTCGCCAAATCTGATGATCAGACCATGGTTAGGAGATACACTCGTGACAAAGAGACTAAATGAGGTCGCGAGGTCGCCAGATAAACAGGATCTATAAAAGCGGCGCCAAGTGGAGGACGTGACAGAGAAGATCAAGCCGGCGGCCAATCAGATAAAATAATTTTTGATTACTGTGTACAAAAGGTAGCTGAGATATATGACAGAAGGTGAATCATAGAGTGCCATGTCAGCTATCTTAACCATTTTTGTGATTGCGCCAAAATTCTCATGATTTAAATTTGATTTCCTGTCACCTCGAGAAACTACGGCTAGGTTTTTGAACATTTCTTGGAATATCAAAATTAATTGCAGAACTGACATTTCTGAACTTTGAGCCATGTACTCTGAACCTTGTGGCTATAAACAGAGGATCCTGCATTCATTCCTATTCACCGTGTTTGTGATCTCAGAGCAAAGTTATTATTTTAGAGCAAAAGGTGATATTTAAAGCTGTAGCAGTGTTCTGAGGTAATTGAAAATTCTAAGAAGGAGGTCTTAGATTTGTTTCAATATCGTTCAACCAGAAATTCAAAAGCTTGTAAACATGAGTACTGCTATGAGCATGGCGTCTACTAGTGGAGGCAGTGGAGATGATCCTAAAGGAAAACCTAGCTTCTCTGATGAATTTCTGCAACTGCTGCCAGGGTCCACTCAGAATAGGAAGATTGACACTGGTGTTTTTAAAGATGACTTCAGGGACATCAGGGATGCAGTGACCCCAGGAACAATAGGTTATTCTCTGTTTACTTATTTTTACAAGAATTCTGATAAGCCTATCCCTGTATCAAACCCTTGGATATCTGGACTAGGTAGGTTATTAGTGCCTGATGTTTTCCTTGATGTTGACCTATTTCTAAAATTGGCTAATCACTATGATATACTAACAAAGACCATCAAGAGGGAAGATGGCACTAATTTGCTTGTGTTAAATAGAAATTCTTTCATGCAAGCATTTGGCCTGTTTAGCACCATGTCAACCAAGATTAACATGAAGAAACAAGAGAAAAGATATACCAATAAGCCTGGTGTTGCTAGGGGCTTATTGAAAAAGCATATGCCATAAGAAATAAGAGATCATATAAGTCCTCAGACTGGATCTTACCCATATTTTTACAAGGACCTGTATTTCTATATCAAGTACAATGCCTATGCTCTTTGCAGAGTATTAGGAATAGATGGAGATGCTGAGAGAATAGGCCATGGCATCTTGATGATGGTCTTGGA
>MU226416.1:1713216-1730593 GCA_018584345.1 Thuja plicata
ATGAAGAAGGACCTTATCTAGTCCTTAGCAATTAGGCTTTTCTTGTCTCTGAATCAGAAGTAAAGGCACATGATTCATATAGACATTTCAAGCATTGTGATTCATACAAGAAAAATCCCTAACAAAACTACTCTCGCTCCTACTCACATCTAGAAAGGGGGTTTCCATCTCTACCTATGTCTTGATCCTGAGACCTATCCTATCCCCTATCCTAAGGTCTACCCTGTGACCTCTGTTGTCTCTATCTCTATTGATCCCTAGTAAGGAGTGGACTAGGATCTCTCTATAGAGCTACAAATCTAAACCTCTGGCACCCCCCTATCCACTTCCACTGGCTCCACCTATATCCACGGCCTCACCACCACGACCCCTATCATCTCCATTAGGACTATTATCGAGAGGAGGCTGCCTGCCATCTCTACCCTATCTCTCTGCTCTCCTCCCCTACCTTTGACAGGTCAATCATCAAGATCATAGTCTAAAGGCTCTTCTATGTGAGAAATGATCTCCTTGGGAATAGTGAAACAAGGAAAGGGGTACTGAAGCATCTCAACAACATATCTGTTAGTCACACTTGCATTAGCAACATCAGGATGAAGATCCCATTCTAATCCCACCATATCACGGATCTCCTGATGTGCCATCTCATACATCAATTGTACACCCCATAATGGTGTCTCATCTCTGGTCCAGGCATATACAATGATCTCTTATGCCCTACCCTTCTAGTGACCGTACTGTCTCAGCACTCTAGCAATCACAAACTACTCTACAACATATCTAGTCCTACCTATAAGATATCGGCTCTAAAAAAGATAGGGTACCTACTGTGCATCCAAGGTCAACTCCTTGAAATCTAAATATGGTAGCCAAATGACCTCTATCATATCATCAAAAAGATGGTGCCAATAATCAACCTTACCCAGATGGGGCTACTGAATTAGGCATGCATAAATATAAATATATGGCTGCTATGCTGCCCTCTGTCTACCTATAATTAGCTATGTCATAGGGATGTGCTCCCAGGCCCAGATCTGAAGAATAAGAAAACCCACGGTCATGCTCTGTGTATAATGATAAACTATCTCATGAAGCTCCTGGTACATGTGGGCTAAAATACAGTTGCCCTAGGAAAATTGCTATCTATGGGTAACCATTTTCTCTACCATGCCCACCCAGCTGACCCAAAATCCATGATGACCCCTGTTTGGCATCATGATGCCACCTATCAGACCTACTAAATACACTGGTAATCAATTGTAATGATCGACCATATCATCGCAAGACAGATATCTCTATTCGATGGTGTCATCTTGGAAATATCTACGTGCAGCACCAATGGTCATGTTAGCTCTTGACTCAAAGAATACCTCATGCCCGATCATCACCATGTGTAGTATATGCCAGACGTCCTTGAGAGTCACTATGATCTCAGCAGTTGACAAATGAAAGGTGTTGTGCTCTGAGTGCCATCTCTCAGCAAGAGCAGTCAACAACCCATGGTTTACCCCAATCTTAGGTAAACCCATCAAAGAGCGTAATCCACATTGGATCACAATAGTCTACTCATCATCAGACAACAGTCTAGAAAATGCAAGTATATGACCTGGATATGTGCCTCTAAAGGTGACTACCTCAAAATCTACCTATTTTTAACATATACAAAGGTGAAATCAGTCTTCTATCTACCAAAGAGATGCAATATCTGGATCAACTAAGTGATTCAAAGTTTGCAACACGTAGATGGGTCAAATAGATTAAATTTCTAAGTCTTATAACCAGATGAGATTCTGAAATAGAAGGGTGCGATCCATTTTACCATATATGATCCTTGAAATAAAGGATGTGATGGAGTTTGCAGGGTGCAATTCTGGAAATATGGGATGCAACCCTAAATATCGGGTATGAGCCTAAGCAGACCAGGTATGACATACTAATGACTTTCCACAAAAATAAAGAAAAATATACTGCAAACAAATGTGACCCAGGGTATCCTGGATGTGATGCAGGAATCTGGAAAAATTGGATGCAATCTGGGAAATACCAGATGCGAGATGGGATTTCAAAGTTGCGATCTGGAATCCTGGATGTGATTCAAAATTATAGCGGCTATAAAAGCTACAAAATACATGAAATTGAAATTTGCAAAATTCACAAGGTAGTTTTATGAGCACTTACCGGAGGTGGGTAGTCGACTGGGCACTGATGTCGCTGGCTCATCTCGAAATGATGCTTCCTCACAGGGACTACCATCTTCTCTGTAGAGCTCTCTAAATTACTATGGAGGAAAGTGAAAATGAATAGTGAAATGGTAAATTTTGAGACTTATATTGGTCTTTTGAGACATTTAGGAGTTTCAAAATTCCTCCCGGGCAACTACAATTACATTTTTATTCTCTTTTTGATCAATCAGGAACCAAATCAAAGGTGCATAAGAGGGTTTTAGCAGTACAGTACCATTTTTGTGACAGTTTCATAAACTGTAGATTTGCTTCATTTATTCCAAACATCGGTCAAAATTGCAAATTTTATCATAAATCTTGGTCTGACATCATTTTATCCATCTCACCACTCATATTTTCATGCAATTAACTTGGTAATCATATATTTATTTTTAAACACACCTTCCTTTCCACTTCTTCTCCTCCATTCTTTTTTGTCCTAACCGCTTCCTACAAGTGATACATTCTTTCAACTGAGGGATTTTATTCTTTTCCTTTGATTTTGTTCCTGAGGGAGCATGATCACACTATGAATCAATTAAATTTTTGGTCAAAACTACATTAAAAATGACTTCGTTATCAAACAAACTAGGGGCATAACAGTTTCCTTGACTAAAGTCGAAACTGTTGGATAGAAAGCTTTGGTTCTCATAAGCTAGATATCTTGTGTTTCCTCATTTAAAAAAAAATAAAATTTATTAAGCTCCTAGCAGCTTCTTACTAACTTTTTGATGACAACCAAGTTCAGAATCAATATTATCAATCTTTGGATGACAACCAAGTTCAGAATTGGTACCTTTAAAATCTTTTATTGATCTTTGGGCAACAATCAAGTTCAAAATCAATTTCTATCAGTTTAGTTTTATCAAGTGTGAGACTGATCTCATCAACATTTTGTTTGACAACCAAGAATAGAATTCTCAATCTTTCTGAAGTCAAAATCAAAAAATTTCTTTGAATCAATGCGCTACTCGCACATCAATTCAAAGAGGGGCAAATGTATCCACCTAAATTTGGTCTGTTGCAACTATGGACCCTATTTTCCCTAAGTGTGATCATACCCCAATTATGTCCAAATGACCCTATTACTACTTGGCATAATTCTTGTAAAATCAATTTAATCTCCTAAAGTGATCAAATCACTAAATTATTTACTTTTAGCCAAAATCAAAATCAATCAAATACATGGCTAAAAATGATTAATTTTCTAAGAATTAAATAAATCCCTAAATCAATTACCCACTTGCAAATTAACCCATTCCCCTAGCCTATTTAATTTAATTAAAATGGCTATAGTCCCCTTAATTATTAAAAATGAATAAAATGCTTAAATAATTAAATTCCTATATTTTAAATGAATTAAATAAGTTTAATTTATTTCATTTATATTCCCTTAAACCCCAACGTAACCTATCTCAACCACTTCTACCCTGGGTTCTAACCCATATAAACCTATTCCCCCATGCTAATCTAATCCTAATTCTAATTCTACCCTAACCCACCTCCTAATGTTGTCACATTCCATTAGGGAATGATTAACAACTCAACCCACTTGAGAAAGTCCACTTTCTCAAGCAAGAATTTCCTAAGGGACCAACTTGCCAAGTTGAGTCTTACACCCTTCCCATGCTTCTTTAAGGCTTTTATTAATACCTCATTAATGAAGATGCCTTAAGCCCATGTCTCCTCCATGCCTCATTAATGTTCAAGGCATTAATGGCTCTTACACCACCATAAATGAGTCCCTCAACTCATTAATGGACCTTGTCTCCCCTCTCTCTCTCTCATATTCTTCTATAAATAGTATGCATTTTGGAGGACAAATGAGCCTTCATCTCATATTGTAAATGCATTGTTATGCTATTGGAATAGACTTAAACTCATATTTGATTTCATAGTTTATGCTTATGCATTGTTATAATTTTCATTTTAAGACTAATATGCATTGTTCATTGAATAATAACTTATTTTTAATCAAATATTTCATGCTAGGTTGTTTATGTCATTGGTATTTAGCATAAATTTGAGGGCTTTTATGTTATTTGCTAAAATCATCCTAGTTAGAAAGAAATAAGTTGAAGTTATGGTTTATATGCTCATTAACCCTTGTTTTTCACTAATAGAATGACTTATTGAAGTGTTGTGCTACAGATAACAAGTGCACAAATATACACACACACTAGTATCGAACATTGCGATTCTCAAGAGGATCTTTGTTTGGAACTAGCTATTATTCTTACTGTGTTGGATATAGTCCCTCTTGCGAGTTTCCCACCTTACCTAAATGATATAAACTGAGATAGGGAGAGTGGGTGATGTGCTTGATTGGTTTGTCCTTCATGGTAGCCTTTTTGTGTTTGCCTATTGTATTGTGCTTCTCCCATAATATGTTTGCTAAATGTTTGTTAGATTCTTTTATACAACCCTTGTTACTTTGCTGGTGCAATGTGATAAAGGAATCAAGCGCATTGTACAATTTCTCTATATGTATCTCTATTCTTCTATATGTTGTTTTTATGTTATGTTGTACTAGTGCTATTGTTCATAAATTTTTTCCTTATGTAGTCTACTTGGATCTACGACATGGTAGCATCCATTCTTTTTGGCCTCCATGTTGTGGTCCTAAAAGAATCTTCTTCGTAACTCTTGCATTTTCTTTCCTCGATTGTGATTGTAGTTCTACATTCTTTGGGGAATGATATCAATTCATTTTCTATAATATCATACATATATATTATCTTATGATCATACTGACTACACAATAGGTAGATCGCTTATGTGTTATTTGTATGTTTATTTGCATTTCCCCTGATTTGTCATCATTTCGAGGCATCTTGTAGTGGAAACATAATCAGTAGAGTTGTTTACGTTTCTGTTAAAGCCATTGTTCCTGTTAAAATGTTAGCAAGGACTTTAACGTGGGGGCTTACACTCTAATAAATTTTTGCACACACACACTTTCAAAATATTTTCAAGCTTAAAACGTTTTCCCTTTATGGATTAAAGATAATCCTTAAAGCATGGATTTTTACCTTATAGGATATCTTGATCCCTCCAGTTTAAATTTATACGGGTCTCTTGATCCCTCTAGTTTCAATTTAAAATTTTTTCATCCCTTAAGGTCAGAAGGTGTCCTTAAGACCATATCTCCCTGATGGGTTGACTAGTGAGTAGCCACATTCACTAGGCAGTTCAACTCCATCTTTCTAGTTGCACTATTTCCTTGTGTGGTTCACAATGGAACATAGGTTCTCATTGGGTGGGTAATCACGCCCTCTCTCTTTTTCTCTTTAATTGGTGATATCTCTCTTATCATGATCTTAGGGTTTATAAATACTTAAGTCCCTGGGGGATTGAGGATCCCTTTGTCCCTTTTGATTTCAATAATATTATCTTTTCTTCATGATCTCCTTAACCAAGAGTTTGCATCGAGTCCATACTCTTGCTAAAGGGGGGGCTTTTTGTATAGTTGGAAAATGAAATCACTTCCATAATATACTAGTTTATCCCTCTGAGTAATTGGTTTGGGGTCATGTCAATCACCTTGAATGGGTCCCTAACTTGGTTCTATCTTTTTCCCCTATTCTGCCCCATTTCGCACATCTCTCCGACCTATTTCTAGCATCCTAAACTCCAAACCTGAGAGTTTTGACCTCAGGGTCAAAATCAACCTTTCTGGGTCAAGGTCAACCTTGACCTTGACCTAGGTCAAGGTTGAACATGACCTTGACCCAGGTCTTAAGTGACCTCAATTCTAACCTAGGGTCCAGATTTCAAGTTTCCAGGGTTTCCGTATGTCAGGCTTCGAAAAGATTTAATTCCTGCTTCTGGGTCGGCTATTTTAGTCTTTGGGGAAATGACTCTTGAAATTATATTTAATATAGGTCCTCTTCTAGCTTCTAGGGGTATAGGTCTATTTGGAATTTAATTCTCCTATTTAGGCCCCTCTAAAAGATTCTTCCCTAGATTGGTATATAAGGAAGCTTTCTCTTCTCATTTTCTCTAAGCAAAACTATCCAAGAAGCATAATCACAAGACTAAAAACCATCTAAGACATGAAAAAGGGAAAGAAGAAATCATCTAATCTCAAACATTAAAATACATTCAAGCATTCAATTCATTAAGGAGATCCATTGGTAGCCATTGAAGGATTCAAGCTCTATGGAGCCCTCTTGTTGAAGATTTCTCCATCCACATCCATGCAAGCCTATTCCTATTCCAAGATCCATTCAAGATTAGTGTTGAAGATCTACAATAAATTAATTTGAGACATCCTAAATTCTATATTCTACATTATTTTGGAGCATACATACTTATGGATCCATGGATTTGAATCCTCCACAAAGGTTTCTATACAAGCAAGGTGAATTTGTTCATTTACTTTGTTTATTTATGCAATTTCAATTCAATTAAAAGGTTAATTCCAAAACTAGGGTTTTACCAAGGTAAACCCCTCCCCCCCCAAAAAAAAAACCATTTTTTTTACAAGGACGTGTTTGGAACAATAAATTGGAGTGCAGATCCGGATACCCTTTTCGCCAAACTGTCAAGATCTGAAAATAGATTTTCTGTCGAACAGTGTAGGTCAGAATCAGACATTTTAGGTCAAAGGTAACATTCATTTTTGGTTCAGAATCAACATTCTGTTCTGGGTCAGAATCAAAAATTTTGGGTCACAATCAGAAATTTTGGGTCAAAGGTGACATTCATTTTTGGGTCAAAATCAGACCTGGGCCAGATTTGGAAAAGATTTCTAGATTTTCTTCGTCTCTGCATTTCTGTTCTAGATCTGATTGCAGAATTTCCAAAAACTCAGTGAAGACACCCAAAAACAACATTCTTTAGATTTTTTGCATTTTGAGGTTAGTACATGTCTTCAATTCATTTCAATTAAAGTTTTAATCTTCCTAAATCTATTACACACTCTCTTCTATAAAACAAAATTTAGGGTTTTTCTCTTTACACCTATCCTTAAGAGGTTGATTCATTTATGCATTGATCCATTCTTTAGGGTTAATCAATTTGGATCTCCCTTTTATTCAATTTGGGATTAAGAGGACAATCTTACCTTCTCCACTATCTCAACAATATAATAATAACAATACATTCAATTACTACCCGACATCATTATTTAATCTTACATTCTAATAAAACCTCTCGATTCTCTTATATATATATATATATATATATATAATCCATTTTTTCATCCTTTACAATTTTATACACCTACAATTTTAATAGGAGAACATCAAATTCTCATAACTACTTGAAGGTTTAGATTATTATCTTATCAAATGGGATTAAGAAAGTTGAGGTTAAATTTTTATTCTATGTTATTATATATTCTAATAGAGTTTCTACATATCACTTCCTAGAAAGGATTGGATGGAGTAGCTAAGGATCATTTCATTCATGATTTATCAATAGTTTTGACTAAGTAAAAATAGGTTTTACAAGGACCCGAAACCTTTACAAAGTAATAAAGTTCAGCAGGCATTACAAGGACCTGAAACCTAAAGAGTTAAAAGAAATGTTCAAAAAGGAGAAAAAAATAGTTGTGCCCGAGCACCCATAAAGGAAAGGAAATAGGAAAACACGCAACTAAACAAAAATAGGTCCCACAGATAAAACATTAAAAATAGGGACAACAAAAACCCCCAAAGGGACAGAAAATAGGACAACTACATTCAATGCACCAGCTCCTCCGCTTTGATGATCATAATCTACATATTGTTGACTGAAATCTTGATCTCCGTAGTATCTTTGTCCTCCTTAGGAATATTCTCCTTAGTACTAGCTCTAGTATGTGATCCCAGGCCAATTTCCTCTTTGATATCTTTTCTTTCCTTCTCTTTTTTATCCCTGTCCATTTTTTCCATTAGAATCTGTGCATGACCACAGTAAGCCTTGAGACTGATAAGACATTGTTCCCTGATTTTTTTAACAGTAGCCTCCAACCTCTCCACCTTAGTGGTCAGGTTCATGATATGCTCAACATTACTCTCTTTCTCAACCCTATCTTGGATGTCTTTGATATTTCTCTCCATTATCCCCACTTTATTAATAAATTCTTCCTGGGCTTCAAAATTCCCTATCACTTCTTTCATTTCATTCAGACAAATAGCCACTGGTTTTTCCCCAATACCCATACTGTTAAGAATATTTATCTTGGCCTTTATAATATCAACTTCTTTTTTCAAATTATTTTGATGATCAATCAAGTTGCTTACTAGACCAGTGAAACCCACAATGCAATCTTTATTGTCCGTAGAGAAATAGTGCTCCCCTGTGTCTACATTGTCATAAAAATCACTTTCCTAACACCCAGAATCTTCATCAATTCTATTGTTCTTTTCATCTTTTATATTTTCTTCTTCCTACTTCTCTTCAATTTCTTCCTTAAGACTGGTGTCATCATTACCCTCTTCTTTTCTCTCCTCCCTATTTTCCCCTTTTTCCTTATCCTCCCTATTCTCCTATGTTTTTTCCTTTAAATCTTCCTCATCCAAAGTAACATCAATTCTCCTCTTTCTAGAGTGGCTACTCTTACGGGTAATTTTAATTTCTCCTTACCCTCCCCACATTTCCTTTTTTTATCCTCCTTTTTCTCATCCTCAAAATTAGTCTCTATTTCTAACTCCTCATTCTAAATCTTCTTCTTTGTTATCTTTTTGCCCTTTTTCTTTCCGCTTCCCTCCCCAATCTCCTCATCACTATCCTTCTCCATTTTTGACCCTTTAGAGTAGGGTTTCTTCTAGTTTTTAGAAACACCCTTTCTGTTAGATTTAGGGGTTTTAAACCCTTTGGAATCCTCTTCACTTTTTGTTTCTTCCCCATACATACTATCATCTTAATCCCCATCTATCTCTTCTTCCTCCTTCAAAATAATCTTTCCCAACGGCCTTTCCACTTTCTTAGATTTCAGCACCTCATATATGAGAAGCATAATCCCTTGGTGGGATGCATGATCCCCCTTCAGATCTTTCCATAAGCTAGATATGGTAGCATCTAACAAACTAAGCATATAGTAAGGTAAACTAACTTTAACCTTATGCCTAAAATAGTTTAATAACATGAAATGGTGCACATACGCCCTATTAAACCTACCATCCAGAGTGATATAATTGATTATCACATAAAGGACATACCTCCAGGGTCTAGAAGTACACTTCGGATTATGGTAGGAAGCATCAATCTTGACCAATCTATTCTTTTCCTTCTCATCTTCTGGGAAATTCTCTTAAGCTTTATCCGAGATCAGTCTATCTCTATAAAACCTAATACCATTCATACCCATTCCCGTAGCTTCAACAATGATCTCCTCTATAACCTCCATATACTGGTCTCCAAGAAAAATCTTGCCCTCTTTCCATGATTTTGTAAAGATCCTAGTGATAGAAGGATTCCTGCCATGGAGCCATTCCAGGAAAATAGCCAACCCACCCTCTTTCATGATTTTCCAAACTCTATGCTTTTTCTTCTAGTTGTTACAATTAACAGGCTCAACTCTTTTCTTGTTTCCTCCCATTTTCTTACTCTGGTTGCAACAAATATTACTGTAATGGCAGAAGAAAATGCCAAAATGAATATTTTGCAAAGCCAAAAGGACCCAGAAAGCATGCCAAATCCATCTCGAAATCATAATAGAGTACTTACAACTTTGAAGGTAATAATGACACATCACCTCCATATTTAATGACTTTAAAACAACTTACCATTTATAATAATTTTCTGATGGCTCCTCAATCGATCCATCTCAAGTAATAATTTTGCTTGAGATGGCACGTCATTTCCATCATCCCACTGTGCCACCTCATCACTCTGACATGCATTATTTTCCACCCATTCACCAATGTCATTAACCTCACGGTAATTATGCATAATAATACAACTTTCAAAAGAGTGCATAATATCTTTGGCTTTTTGAATAATATTATATATATTCCAAGAGGTGAGAGTGTCATTGTTTAAACATTTGACTATGTTGAGAGAATCCTCTTCTAACCAGACTTTAGTGCTACCTTTTTCTTTAGCTAAAATAAGACCCTGAAGAGCCACATAGGCTTCTGCAAGATGATTAGTTTGATTACCGATAGGGATAGCTTTTATACCTGTACAGACACCATTTTCATCTCTGATGACAATGCCACATCCTACCACCCCCGAATTTCCATTACAGGAACCGTCAAAAGTAATTTTCTGCCATCCCTTCGGGGGACAATCCCACCTAGCATCCTCTCTTTTAGTTTTGTTATCTTTTTTTTTGGAAATGCCATTTATTTTCCAATTTTTGAATAGGGTAACATCGTTCTCCTATAGAGGTTCTAACACTTTATCCTATAACATAAGATTCTCTTTTATGGCTCTCTTAATCTTAAAGAAAACCTCCTTTTCACTAGTAATCTTGTCTCTGAACACTCTATCATTTTTTTTTCTCTAGACCCCCAGCAAACATGGGGTAGGACAGAATTTCAGATCTTGACAACTATGTCATGCTTTGAAGGATGGATCCAAGATTTAAAAATACTCTCTAGATTATCAGGAAAAACCCATTCAATATTAAGGACATGGAAAAAGGGATCCCAAATTGTTCTAACAAATGAGCAGTGGATGAAGATATGTCCCACACTTTCCTCCTCTTGCTCGCAAAGATAGCATGTGTTAACAATAGGCATACCTCTTTTTCTGAGATTGTCAGTTGTCATAATTTTATTTTGCATCATTAACCAGAAAAAAAACAATAATTTTAGGAATGAGGTTTTTATCCCAGACTTTCTCCCAAAAAGGCTCAATAAGGTCTTCAAACTCCAAATGGTACAGAGAAGAGACAGTTAAGTTACCATCAGTACTATGTTTCCAAACAATCCTGTCCTCTTCCTCAATCAAATTGATTGAATTGAGAATTTTTTTAAGATGACCCAGTCTTATAACAATGATAGATAAATCTTTGCAGTGATCCCTTTCCCAATAGTCTTCAACTTTCCTTCAAAAAATACTTTTACACTGATTCTCAAAGATACACTATTTAGGGAATTCCTTGAGGGGGGAATGAAGAATCCACTCATCATCCCAAAAAAGAACCTTGCTACCATTTCCCACTTTCCACTTAATTCATTTTTTGATTTTGGATTTATTTTTCATAACATTGTTCCATATGAAAGATCCAACCCTTTCCCTGTCCTCATTTAGAAAGGCATCAAGATTAGGCCTGTCCTTATTATACTTGTTATCCCATATAAGAGTCCATTATCCTTTACAATTATAGTATCTCCATATAACGTTCGTAAGGAGATTCTCATTCAAGTTCTTAATTCTTCTTAGCCCTAAACCACCTTTCTTGATCGGACAACAAACTTTGTCCCAGGCTATAAGCGCTATCCTTTTTTTTTCCATCCCTATCCATAGAAACTGTTTTTGAATTTTTTCAATAGCTTCACCAAACTTTTTGGAGATTTTAAAAATGATCAGAGCATAAAGAGGAAGACCTTGTAGGGTAGCTCTAGGAATCTGGATTTTACCCGCTTGACTTAGCAGCATCCCTTTCCATCCCGCAAGTTAACTATGAAATATGTCCACTAAGGAGCTCCAAAAAGTATCAGGAGGTTCTAAATAGAGAGGGAGACCAAGATAAGTACCAGGCATAGCTCCCAAGTCACATCCTAATATCCTTATGATTCTCATCTTTCTTCTATCAGGGACATTGAAAATATACAATGAGCTCTTTCCTCAATTTATAATATGGCAAGAAGCTTTCCCATATTTATTCAAAGCTTTCTTAATATTACTAGCATTTTTAACCGAGGCTTCTCCCATAATAACCAAATCATCTAGAAACTACTGATGAGAGAAAACTTGGTTCTCCAAAGATGGTTGTAACCCTTTAATGTCACCTTTCCTCACCTGATTCTCCATGTACCTTCCCATCCATTCAGCCATGAGGATGAAAAGAATAGGAGACAGGGGATCCCCCTATCTTAGTCCCCTTGAATATTTAAAGAATGAGATAGGAGACCCATTAACCAAAACCAAAAAATTAGGAGAGAAGATAAGGTGGAAAATGAGATCTGAACATTTTCTATTAAATCCAAAAGCCTTCAAGACTTGCACTAGAAACTCCCAGTCCACTCTGTCATAGGCTTTAGACATATCCAATTACAAAAGAAGGCCCTCCTTCCTAGACATCACTAGAGAATGAACATTTTCATGGATAGTAATGATGGAGTCCATGATTTGTCTCCCTGGCACAAAACCATTTTGTTGCCAAGAAATCAAAGAAGGGAGAATTGCCAAAATCCTAGTAGTAAGAACCTTAGAAATAATTTTTTAAACAAAATTGCACAAACTGATGCATCTTATTGGCTCCTTGTTTCTTCAGGATAAGGGCTATAAAAGTACCATTCAGCTCCTTCAGAAGTTTTCTGGTTCCAAAACTCTCTTTAACCGCATTGGTAACCTCCTTTTCAATAATATGCCAGTAATATTGGAAGAATAACATAGGAAAACCATCCGACCCTAGGGATTTTTCTCCTTCAAAAGAAAAGACAGCCTTTTTTATTTTAGAGTTAGAAGGGATAGCATTAAGCCCAACATTCTGGTTTTTATTAAGAATATGTGGGATGCACTTCAGAAATTCATTTTGTTCATACTTGTCAAGCTCACTATCCTTTTGCAGCAAAATTTGAAAGAAGTTTTTCTCCTCCAATCTGATTTCCTCCTCATTATTAGAAATATTTCCACTAATTTTTATCTTAGAAATCCTATTAGCCATTTTATGTTTTAATGTTTTCATAAAGAGATACTTAGTATTTCTATCTCCCTCCAAGAAAATCTTTCTTGATCTCTGTCTCTAGAAATTTTCTTCTTTTGCAATAATGTCATGCATCTCGACCATCTTCCCACTCTCTTGATCTCTTGAAATATAAGCATAACCATCCATTTGGATGCTCTCCTAGATTTCCTTAATCTCTAAACTGACACTAGCCTTAGTGGTAAATCTATTGCCAAAAGTCTCTTTGTTCCAATCTTTTATATTATCCTTGACATTTTTAAGTTTTTTAGCTAGGATAAACATAGCAGTTCCCTTTATATTTATTTTCCACCACTCCTCTATCCTTTGTTAAAGTTGTGGATGCAAAGTCCACATTTTCTCAAATCTAAAAGGAAAGTTTCTTTTCTTATCAATTGGGTCAGCCAGAAAGGTGATGGGATTGTGATTTGATCCTACCCTAATATGGGCCGATAAAGAGCAGTAATAATTAGTGAACCAATCATTAGTAATGATAGCCCTGTCCAACCTAACTTGAATGAGGTCCTTACCATTTCTTCTATTAGTCCAAGTATATTCAGTTCCCTGTAACTCAATGTCATGGAGATAATGACAGTCAACAAAATTCATAAGGTCCATCCTACTATCCAGATTAGAATGGCTTCCTCCAGTTTTTTCCTTTTCTCTTAGAGGAATATTGAAATCTCCCATAACAATCCATTCTTCATTTTTAAAGGAATTTCTCAAAGAAGACAGCTGCTGTCAAAAGAATTCTCTACCTTTTTTGGCATTGGGGGCATAAATATTAGTCAAAACCCATGAAGTGTTATCCTTTAGATTTGTAAACCTGATACAAGCCACATTATCACCTTGATATATAATATACCCTTTTTTAATATATCCATTCCATATTGTTGCAATGCCCCTAAAAGCTCCATTAGAATCAACCCCACAAGTTATTCCATTTTAAAAAAATCTTAGCTTTTCAACTTTATCCTTGAGCATTTTAATATATTGAATCAAAAAAATATCTTGTCTATTATCCCTAATCATATTCCTAACAATGTCCTGCTTATGGGGATTATTCAGCCCTCTAATATTCCAAGATATAATCTTCATGATTTAACAAAGGATCCTACCTCTAGAATCTGATGGCTTCCATCCACAATGTTCTTTTTGGCCTCTTTAATTCTCACCTTCTGGTTTGACAAACTAACTAGAGAAGATATAATAGCTCTCACATCTCCATTCATGCTACTTCTTGTTGCTACCTTTCTACTTGGTAACTCTTTGTCCTTCTTTCCTATTTTTTCTCTCCTTGATTTTCTTTCTCATCTTCAATTTCACTTTGTTCCCCCACTAGGATTTGGCTTATCTTTGTGGGGTCCCCCCAGTTAGTTATTTCATTTTTCATGATTTCTTCCCCCTTTAGGAGTCATTTCTGATTGATTAAGGGTATCTTGACTCACCACCATATCCTATTGTTTCTCCTGCTCTGTTCCACTCACTTCCTGAGTGTCAGACTCTGGGCTTCCTACCTATTGTTTATCCTTTTTATCCCCATTAGGATCTTCCATTTGTTCAACTTCTATATCCATTATTATTGACTTTGTAATGTCCCCCTCTTCCATTTGTGCTTCTTTTGTTTCCTGATTCTATCCTTCATTTTCATTTCTCTCAGGAACCTCATTATTCGTAAGAATAATTGTAATAGGGTTAGCTATCACAATATCTCCCATTCAAGCACTATTAGTAGTATTGGATTTACTATATTGTCCATTTTTCTCTTTTTGTTGGCCTTCCCTATCTATCTCTCTTCCAACCTTGATATTCCTCCCTACAGGAACCTATTTCTTGTTACTTTTCTGCATGACTTTTGTCGGGCACTTATTTGCCCAATGTCCAGCTTTCTTGTAGTGAAAAAATGCAAAAGGGATTGTTTCATATTCAATAGCTTGCTCCCACGATCCCAGTTTAGAGTTTAGATTTATTTTCTCTGGCATATCAGTATTTTGAGTAATGTTGATGCAGATCCTTGCGTAGGTGAGTCTTCTCCTGGAAGCAGTTACATTATCTATAGAGAGAAGTTCTCCAAATGAGTTAGCTATCCATGCAAATATATCCTCCAGCCAACATTCAAGAGGCAAACCATGGAGCTTGATCCAAATAGGGACCTGACTGACCTCTTCCTCCTTGAAGACTAAATTGGGATGCCATCTCTGGAGAATCAGATTAATTTTCCCTATCATTCAGGGCCCATTGCATAGGAGATTCATTCTATTTTCCTCACAAGAGAAAAAAAAGACATACATCCTCTTTCCATGGCTACCACATCTACCTGCCCTTTCATACCCCATCTTTGGGATACGAAGGCCCTTACCACTTCAATATTTGTTCTAACCCCTAAAAATCTTCCAACTAGGGAGTTATTCATTCTGGCTATAGAATGATCAATAATCTGGTCTAGAATATCTATAGAAAAGCTACCTAGAGAAGGTCTTGAAATGTCCTTAACCAGTGGTAAACAAGATTTACCTGAAGGTTTGACTCCAAAAAGGGATGACCATTTTTTGTTTGACTTCTATATTTTGTCATTCCTGGGTCCCCCACCTAGGTCCCCAAGCTCTAGACTAGCATTGGGATCCTTCCCTTTGTTCTCATTGTCCTTCACATTGTCCTGCTTATTGTTCTCAGAAGGACCTGCCTCCTTCAAACCATTCCCACCCAAATTCAAACTTGATTTTGGCAGATCCCACACTCCTACTTCCCATGCTCTGCTCCCGCTCGCCATTTATCAATAGTTAATATATACTTAGTGATGATATATTTGTAAATAAAAAATGAAATACATATCTACTTATTTTTAAGTTACGTCATTTAACTTGTTTCATATATAGAAAGCTCTTAAAGAATCCCTTGATGAGAATGTAGGTAAATTTTAAAAGTTATGTCACATTAATTTATAATGAATAACCCAAGAAGGAATCATATAGAAAAATATGGAGCAAATGAGACCCTCTTGTGTACTTACCATATATTTCTACAAAGAAAAAACAATCTTACAATTATTTTTTCTCCCAAATGAAAATATAAAGGATGTGTCTCATCTTCTAAATGTATAAATCATAGAGGATTTCATATTTATCCACCAAATAAAAATTAATTAATTAAATAATTGTATCTTAAATACCACAATCAACACAAGTCCTAAAGAACAATACATATGCTTCAAAAATATGTATGGGCTCTACTCCTAAAAAAATTAAGGAATGGATAAAGAGGGGTAGTACACACTGTAGACACATAAAGCTTATCATCGCCGATAGCTCCCCTTTTTAGTCATCGTTTATGTCCTCGGTCAACATTGCTCAATTTTGGTCAATTTTGTCCAATTTTAACCTTTTTCATAATTTTATGTCATTTTCAAATATTTTAAATAATTTTGATTTTTCTATCATCTTGTCATTTTTTTGTCATTCTATTGCATTTTTGACATGTTTATTTAGATAATTTAACAACTATTCAATTAATGCCTAATTTTTTTTATTAGGGGAAAACTGGTTTTATGTTACAAAATAAAACCAAACATCTCATTCTCAAGATGAAACCATTAAACAAAGAGACAAGAACCAGATGCCAAAAAATAATAAAAGGTAAGGGATCACAAAAACTAAACCTAACTACAACATCTTAACCATATTTTCATCATTCCTAATGATATTCTTAACTTTCCTAAATATTCTTTCTAAAGGAGACATGCTCTTACTTTTACTTTCCAATCTGGTAGTAGGTCCCAGCATGGAGGAATTGGTCCCAGTCTCCACCACAATATCCTTCTTCTTAGTCCTCTCTCTATACATTTTCTTCACTTGTGTGTCCTCCTCGCTACACAGCTTTATCTCTTTTGCACTGCTCTAAGGGGAGATGGTCTTGTCCTTTGAAATATTATGAAATTTTACCACTTACTCAGTCCCTCATTCGTATCCTTCATAGTTGTTTTAATAACTACCACAATCATATTAGCTTTTCCTAATTCACCCTAATAGTTTCCTCAAGTTTGTTGATTTTCTCTTGATGGTCCTTCTTGAGGTCATTGATTCCTTTAGCCAAACACTGAGTATTAGGCAAAATGTTTCCTAATTTCTGAAGCGAAGGTAAATTTTTCTTCAAAGTATTAATCTAAGAAATGACAATCAAATTGATGAAGGGGACTCCCGTTAATACCACAAGTACATGATAGAAACAAAGAGAAACAAAAAAAAATTGCAAGAACAAAAAATTGGCTTCTTATTGGCTCCACAAATGTGGAATTACAAACTTCAGAATTACAATATCAAAAGCCACATGGACATCCCTTACAATAATCTGTAGGACAAAGCCTCAAATAACC
>MU226416.1:1736116-1761412 GCA_018584345.1 Thuja plicata
GATCTAGAGTGCCTAACTCATGAAGCGCCAATTAGCTATGGGTTCGACCTTGATCCGGAGCTCTAAGGTCCTTAAAATTGAGCTCAAAGGTTTTGCACCCTAGAATCTCAACAGTAAATCCTTAATAACTTCACCAATACAGATGATCTGGCAATGAAATTCAACTGACATTCTTATATGACTATGATGAACCTTTACTTGGAAAATTAGAACATTCTGAGTTCAAACGACCAAATTACTAAAAATAGTAAGTTTCCAAAAAAGTAGCTTTGTACAAAATAGCCCTTATTGAATAGAAAAACACATATTTTTGGGTGATGCAAGATTGCCGTTACACCCAAAATGCTCCTGCATCACAAATACTTCTTCCTGATCCTGCATAAGACTCTTCTCCATTGTGTTAAAAATAATTCCAAAATAGATGAACCTTTTTCCATTAATGGTGTGTCCTTCCCAAGATTCATAGGATTCTCCTCATCCATCACCTTCTCCTCATTGTCAACATTGTGTAAGACAGTGGATATCTTTCAAGAAGGTGGTGAATCTTTCAACTATGTGACTATTTTCATGGTCTTAGAGGAAAACCAAAAAATATTAACCTTTCATTTATGCTTTGTCACACCAGATTTAGCCTTCCCTTTTCTTTTATCCTCATTAGGACCCAATAAATCAGGAATGACTTCAACCGAGGACTGGTCTTTAGAGTCCCCATCTTCTGAAGACACACCTTTCTTCCTCTGAGAGGAAGAGGGTTTAGAAATATGAGTTTGAGAATTTTCCTTATAGATGGGTTTATAAATTTGAAATACCTCACCATTTTTAGAATCAATGTCTGCATTCTCTGAATCCATGTCCCCAAAATGAACCCTCGCATCTTTCTTGAATTCAATTCCAGTTTTAGAAGGTGAGGAATCTTTCTGCATCAAGAGCTTTGACATGTTTCATTATCACCAGAATAAGAGCCTCATGAAGGATTGGGGTGAGGGTTTCTTCCTATGGGTTAAAATACTATGATTGAGTTAAGAAACAAGATAAAATAGAATAGAAATGACCTTGTCATGGTTAAAATGATTCAAAATGATAAAATAGTAGCTAAAAATAATCCCAAATTTTGCATCGAGAGTCAAGTAGCGTATATACTTACCTCTTTGACATCTAGACAAGGTTTGGGAAGGGAAAGCATCTCGAAAACACTTTCCATGCTCTTGCGAGCCTTGTCTCTTTCACCAGGCAAAAAGAAAAAATCCCACGTCTTCATTATCAGACTTCTTTTTCCCTATAAAATTTGGTACATTCAATAAAGGTGTTGGAGACTTTAGCAACGATCTCTTTGTTGATAACCAAATCCAACCCATACACATGTAGTACACCATCTTTCCAACACTCCTCAAAAGCTTCATTGACAAGGGTATCAACACCATGAACTCTCTCTATATATCCATTAAGCCCCCCCACAAGAATAACACTCTAGACCAACTCCTTGTTTTACCATTGATCATAATTAGTTATCTTTGTTATGTTTTTATCGCCCGTTATAGCTCTAGTATCAAAACCCTAGTGAACTGAGTAGAAATGGATACAAAAATAATCTTTAAGGGGAGTAAAGAGTGATGCAGAGGATCTTGGATTCAAAATTCAACAAACTAAAGCATCTTCAATATTAATTTTTTTTTTGTAAAAACACCCTTTCAACTTACATACCTTCCTTCTAAGGAACCTTTAATGACAAAAAAGAAATTATATGGCTTTTCCAGCAACATTTATACACAAATTTAAATCTAAATGCACTTAAACACTTCCCTCAAAAACTTTGAGGAAATAGAATTCTTCCCACTTTCCACTCTAATACAAAATTAGGCTCTAAAGGCCTATTTGGCCTTGTGGTACAGGAGCACTAAGGCTCCTCAGAACACTAAGCTAAGGAGATAAGTGTGATCATCCAAAATCATGGATGGTGGAGAAGCTTCAGACCCTATGGGTCTTGTTTGTAATAAGTGAAAAATGATAATCCCAATGTAGAGTCAACATTCGACCCTAAATGGTATTTAGGGACATTTAGGGAAAATAAGCCAATATGTTGTAGCTAATGTATGCACCCTAAAATGGTCGCTTAGACTATGGGCCCCCATTCTTCAATTTATCAAATGACCGGAATCAATTTATCAAATTCCTGAATCAATGCTTTGCAACATTTTCATTTCAAATCAATTTCCTTGATCAAATCGTAATTAATTTAATTATTTCAATATTTCCTAAGGTTTGATCACTTTTTCAATAATATTATTTAATTAAAAGAAAACATCTTTTTTTATTAAATGAAATAATCTTATTTTAATAAAAGAAAATATATCTTTTATGAAATAATCTTATTTAATTAAAATATCCCTTTTTAATTAAATGATTTTATCTTATTTAATTAATATCCTTCTTTTAATTAAATAATCTTATCTTATTTAATTAAAAGAAAATTCCTCTATTAAATAAATAAAATCCCCACTTAAAGCTCTCTTTTTATAAAAAGGGAATAAATCCAAAAAATAAAATAAAATTCCTTTTTTCTCTACATCTTCCTAAATGGTGGGATTTTTCCTCTTACTTGTCTTTTTAGGGATTTATCCCACATTGCTCTTGAGGATGCATTCCTCTCCACACTTTCCTCTATAAGGAGCCCTCTCCTTCTCATTTAGACATAAGGGAAAAAATAAAGATATAGAGTTTTTATGCTATTGTTATGCTACAGGTTTGGAGAGCAATTTTGGAGGAGAATTTGAGCATTTGAGCTTGGATATTGAAACTTCTCTCTTCTTGTCTTCTTCTTTCATGCCCCATGGAAATCCATTTAGATTAATTTTTCACTTGCATATTATATTAGATTCATGTTTCCTTTCATAGATTAATCTTGCATTTGTATTTCCTTTCATAGAATAATCATGCATTGTTATCATATAGATTAATTTCCTTTCTTTCATTGTTGTCATATAGAATAGCTTTCATTTGCATGCATACTTGATGATCATGGAGACTATAATTCTTTCTTTTCCTCTTTGAATATCTCATTTTATGGTGTACTTGTAGGGGCACAAACTAGATCAATCTGAGGGCCTCCATTACAAACCCTTACACTCCATGAATAGAGAGCTATGAGTCGCCATTAGAGACCTCATTCTTGAGAAATCTTGAATATAATGACTCATAGAAGTGTGACAAATTTTTAGCATGTAGTTAAGACCAAGGGTCATGGAAGAGAAATTTAATAGCCAAATATTCTCTAATAGTTATAATATCACTTACATGAGTTATTTTTAGGGTCTCATAAGGTTAGGAGTCACAATAGATGTAAGTTGTCAAAATTACCAAAATGTTCTCCAAAAGTTATAAAATATCTAGTTAGTTTGAAATTATGTTGTTTTTTGGTGGGGTAAGTTGTGTATGGGTGATTTAAGACCCTACACATGAAGAGGATCCCCTGATGATGATGATTTTATGAACTTTTAGCATTCTCAAGCAGTAAGAAATTCAGTGTTTTATTTTAGTTTTGGTATAAGTACGGATAGAACATGTGATGTTGATTAGTAGGAAGGAAATTTTTTCATGCTTGGATAAAAAAAAACTTTCTATCTTCTGAATTTTCTTGATTTGAAATCATTTGGTGGAGTGTGAAGAATTTTGTAGAAAAATCTTTGTAACCCTCCTAAATTAAGGGTTTGGTGAGGTTTTCCGAAAAAAATGCCTCTTGCTTGAGTTTCCACTTTGGGATTTATATGGCCCTGGGGAAATTAAAGTACAAAGGATGTACTATAAGGTTCTAAAGGATTTTTTTTAGAGGGACCTTGGGGTTTCAAAGAAAATGGATGCCCTAGGTGAGCACCTCAACGTGCTCACCATGACTTTGTTTGTAAATTAAGTTCCAGAGGGAATGTTAGAGGGGTGAGAGACAAAATAATGGTGGATTTAGTAATTTACAAGATCTCTCTAAGTGTCTATAGTAATAGGAGTTCTGGTAGAAGCACATAAATGGGTGTTTCTTTGTATTTCAACTAGGATTGGGCCTAATTGCCTAGTAGGTGCAGAGTGATTTGAAGTAATTGTTGAAAAAGTTGGAAACAAAGACTTGGGTTTCAAGAGTAGAAGTCCAAAGATGGTGTTCAGAATGTCCATATGTTTAGAAAGTTCTTTGTGAAATTATACTCCAAAAATAGGTAAACCAGGGCTACTAGGAAATAGGCCTATTTACTAGGTCCTAGTGGAAAATTGATGTTTGAAGCCACCTTTGGGGGAATGAGTGATTAGGTTGGATTGTGAAAATTCTCACAAGGGTGTGGGAGTTCACTCTACCCACTAATCTTGAAATCCCATAAGATTCCTTGTGTAACCATTAGTTAGGGATCAAGGGTAAATGGAAGGAAGGGTGAGATGTTGAATGCTTGAACCTAGTGACCAATCTATTTGAAGGGGTTGAATTTGTCCAATAAAATGATGGACACTCACCTATGTTGTGGGCCCTTTTGAAGGATAAACTTATAGTTTTACAAGATGTTCATACAAGGAGAAAGGATTTACATTACCCTCTCCCCATCACCTTATCAACCAACAACATATAATACTTGATTAGTTTCTTGTAGATGAACCTAAAAAATAAACACCCATTAATTCCATCAAATTCCCTCAATTTTAGTACAGCGTATTAAAGGAGATATGTAGGATTACAACAAGGTAGAATCATCTATAGACTGTTAACATACCATTTTGCTTCCTGATCGCAGTTATCACACAATTGTTAGTAATAACTGAGAGGGTGGGTGAATCAGTGGCCTCAAAAATTAATACTTAAATAAACCCTTAAAACTTATTACCACTTTTAAGCTTTCAGTTATACTCAGTCCTACAAGATGAATGCCTTGAAATACTTATAACAATTTACTACTTGTCAGCATGCTTTGTAAATCCTTCTCATATATGTTTACCGATAAGCAATCTTGTATTTACTGAAACACAGTAAATAGCTAGAGTATACCGATGAATCCAGAATTGCATATGTGAAATTTAAAATAGTAAAGTAATGAAACATAAACACATAACACATAGATTTTTAACATGGAAATCCTGTTAAGGGAAAAACCACTGGGACCAGTACCCCAAAATTTTACTCTTCTGAAGTGAGCTCTGTTAGGAGCCAACCCTATTAAAGGTTACAAACACACTATTAGGTGTGACCTTGTTAGAGGATTTAAAAGATATTTTGTCACCTAGTATCTGGAATCTAATGCTATCATCCTTGATCAAACACTCACTTGGCCTGTCAATAGGTATCGGGCATATCCAACGCTACTTTCTATGATCAAACTTTTTGATACTCCTTGGGATTTATCTCAATTATAAAATACTTTTAAGTACTGCTTGATTAAGCCACATGATGCTTCAATGGTTAAACTGAAACATTAATGGTCTACTCACATATACGACTTGAATTGCAGACTTTTAGATCTATTGTAAGTGCATTACCTTTCTAATCAATATAATCAATTCTACACCTTTGCTCCACACTGTTCTACTCTATGATGCTATCTCACTGTTTGTCGGTGTCTACAGAATCTAGTTCTTTCCTCAGCTTATTTGATCAGGTCTGAAAGAAGACTGTCTTCTCCTTCAGAATATCTTTAGCATCTTTCCTCTTTTTCTCTTCACCCCACACACTTTGTAATGAATTGGGTTTGTCTCTTTATAGACATGATTCACCGTTTCTTGGCTTTCTTGATTCTTGGCATGAACCACAATTCTTGCCTATTAGATTTAAAGAAAACTCCAATTTTATCTCAAAGAGATATTCTTGCCAACTGGACAAAGAAACTTTAAATCCATTACTTATCCTCAACTTTATCTGGTTGATTTAATTCTTGCAGCTTTATCTCGTCTGCAATTCTTTCTCTTTTTATGTACTCTCCCTTTCTTGTTACCTCTCTCCTTCTGGATACTGTAATGGATGTAATCTCTCCTTGATGTATAATCTCTCCCATGGATATAATATCCTTCCCTGAAGTGATAATATCTATCTCTTAGGTGGTAAGAAATGATAATGGATATAATCTCTCCCTTTGACAACAATGCCAAACAAATATTTTTGACAGTTAATGCCAAACAAATCCTTTCTATCCATAATATATTCCTTAAATTTCCCAATCCATCGGTAATAACTCTGGTGCTTGGAGTAGATAAATACCTTGTTGTGTATAGATGTATCTTTGAAGTCCATCTCTCTTCTTGTATCAACATGAATAATATTTTGATAATATATAGGCTAATGCAGCCTTCTAGTCATTTACTGACCAGTAGAATAGGGTTTGACCCCTAGTCTCTTTCTCAAGTACTCAAATGCATCCTTGGGCAGTGGCTTGGTAAAGATATCAGCTAATTGTTCCTTTTATTGCACATACTCAAGTATCCCCTCATTTTCTTGAAATTTTTCTCTTAAATAATGATACTTGATGGCAATATGCTTTGTTTTAGCATGCATGACTGGATTCTTGGAAATGTTTATTGCACTGGTATTATTACAATAGATAATTACTAGTTCAAGAATTTTCATATGCATAGCTTCTAGTAACTGTTTGATCCATGCAATATTTGAGCAGTTTGCTACAACAATGACATACTTTGCTTTTGCAGTGGACTATGAGATGCATCCTTGCTTCTTGCTAATCCATGTGACAAATCTATCACCCATAAAGAATGCTCCTCTAGTTGTGCTCTTTCGTTCGTCAATATTTCCATCCCAATCAGTGTCGGTAAAGATGTTAAGTTCAAATTTTCCTTCTCTTCTATACCATAAGCCATATTCCTTGGTATTCTTTAGATATCTTAGGATTCTTTTCACAATAGTCATATGTGAATATCTGGGATTAACAGAAAATCTTGCAACTATTCCTACCGCATGTGCAATATCCAGTCTAGTATGTACAACATACATGAGTTTTCCAATCATTGATCTATACAAAGTCTGATTTACCTCTGATGACTTGTCTTCCTTTGTCATATTACATCTAGTTGCCATTAGTGTTTCAATTGGTTTGGACTCTTCCATCTTGAATATTTTCAGTACTTCTTTTATGAATTTGGATTGTGTAATGAAAATACCTTCATCTTTTTGCATGATCTCCAGACCAAGAAAGAACTTGATCTCCAGACCAAGAAAGAACTTGATCTCTCCAAACATAGACATCTCAAACTCTTTGCTCATTTTATTTGCAAATGATTTGCATAGCATATCATTGCCTCCAAATATGATGTCATCAACAAATGTCTTAGCAATAAAAATGTTAGCATCAGTATCTTCCTTTAAATAAAGATTACTGTTTTCACTAGTCCTTAAAAATCCAATACTTATAAGATAGGAATGAATTCTTTCATACCAGGCTTGGGGTGCTTGTTTCAATCCATACAAGTCTTTGTGAAGTCTACATACCATGTACCTCTTGTTTGGATCAACAAACCCTTCTAGTTGTTCAATGTATATCTCTTCTTCAAGTATTCCATTTAGGAATGCAGACTTGACATCCATTTGATATACCTTGAATCCTTTACATGTTTCATAATCAAGTAATATTTTCACTGCTTCTAGCCTAACAGGAAGTGAAAAGGTCTCTCCATTGTCAATCCCTTCTTCTTGTGTATACCCCTTGCATACTAGTCTTTCTTTATTTCTAGTGACTTCTCCATTCTCATTCAGTTTATTCCTAAATATCCATTTTGTACCAATGACATTCTTGTCATCTGGTCTTGGTACAAGTGTCCATGTCTTTTTTCTTCAATCTTCTCAATCTCTTCATTCATAGCACTAATCCATTCATCATTATCTAGTGCAGTATTGACAGATTTAGGCTCATAATCACAAATAAGACAACTTATATTTAGAGACTTACTTCTGGTTCTCATACCAGCCTTCTTATCTCCAATGATCTGGTTCTATGGATGGTTCCTTCTAACATATTTGGCAAGTATAGGTTCAGCTCTTTGTCTATCAGCTCGATCATCATTTTGTCCTTCATTTTGTTCTCCATCACTTTGTGCATCATCTTGAGCAATATCCTGATCGTCGGTATTTGCAGCTTGATGCTCAGGTGCAATGATCTGTTGCTCAGGAGCTCTACTTTGTTGGTTAGGTAGAGTGTCAGGTTCCTCATTGTATACAAACCTATTGTAGTCTTCTGCTTCTTTTGTGCTTTCATTCTTCTCTGCAAATTCATCTATCTTTACATTTGCACTTTCAACAATTTTGTTAGAGGCTTTATTTAGACATTTATAAGCCTTGCTCTTGGTGGAATACCCTAGAAAGATTCCTTCATCACTCTTGGAGTCAAGTTTTCCATTTCTATCATCTTTTAAGATATAACATTGATTACCAAAAATTTGAAAATAACTCACATTGGGTGTGTATCCATCCCAAAGCTCGTAAGGTGTCTTCTTGTTGTCTTTCTTCAATTGTACTCTGTTTAATGTGTAAACAGTAGTAGTGACAACTTCCCTCCAGAAGATTTGGGTGATGTCTTTCTCTATCATTAGTGTCCTTGCACAATCAACTATGTATATGTTCCTCCTTTCACCAATACCATTTTGTTGGGGTGTTCTCAGTGCAGAGACCTATCTTTTGATACCATTCTCATTGCAAAAGGTAGCAAATTCATCTAAAATAAATTCCCCTCCTCTACCTAATCTTAAGCATTTTAATTCTTTACCACTTTATTTCTCAACCATTGCTTTGTACCATTTTAACATCTTAAATGCTTCAGATTTATCTTTTAGAAACATGATTGTCATCATTCTAGAGTAATCATCAATAAGGAGAATAAAATATCTATCACCATAATAAATCTTTGTCCTCATAGGTCCACATAAATCAATATGGACTAATTCTAGAATGACATCAGATGTATGGGTTTTTCTTTAGAAACTAGACTTTATCATCTTACCTTTTTGACAATTCTTACACATGATATTGTTGGGCTTGGTCATTGTCGGTAAGCCTCTTACATTTCTCTTTTTGCTTATCTTTATCATGTTTTCAAAGTTCACATGACAAAATCTTTTGTGCTACAACCATATGTCTTCATTTCTAGCCATTAAGAAAGTGGTGTCAATATCATTCAGATACAATAAGTTACCTTTTGTCTACTCACCGGTACCAATAAGATTTCCTAATTTATTGAATATATTTTCCTTCTTATTTTCAAATGCTACTCTATGACCTAAATTATTCAACTGAGAAACACTCAATAGATTATAATTCAACCCATTTACCCAATAAGCATGTTCACATTTTATCTAGTTATTCAACATTATGGTTCCTCTACCTTCAACTGGACAAGGTGTGTCATTACCCATTCTTACTGAACCACCTTTATAGTATTCAAAAGTCTCAAACTTTTTCTTGTCACCGGTCATATGGTGAGTGCAGCCACTATCTATGATCCACACATCATTTTTACTAACTTTAGATATGAGTGCAATTTCTACATACCTTTCTTCATCATCATCTGAAGCATCTTTTACTTCCACAAACACCATCTTGATGTCTTCATCAGATTCGGTTTCAGTATCATCATCTTTTCATTTTTCTAGGTAATTGGCATTCTTTCCTTTGTCCTTGTAGTCTCAGGTATCTCTTCTTTTTTTTTTTTGGTAGCTTCTGTAATCACCTCTGTCAAACTTCTTTTCAAATGATCTGTAATTACTTCTATCGTATTTTCTTCTGTTAGGACATCTTGCAGCAAAGTGTCCAATCTCTCTACAATTAAAAAAAACAAGTCATAATTTACCTTTGTATTTACCTTTGCCTCTCTGCATTCTTCTAGCTATAAGTGCTTCAATTTCATCAAGATCTTCTTCTTCACTTTCACTATCACTATCTTTTCTCATAGTGTGTTTATGACTTGATTTACTTATTCTCAAAGAAGATTTGAATGCAAAATCTATGTTTGGTAAGACACTATTATCAAAATTGTTCATCTCAAATGAAATCAGTCTTCCAATCAAAGTGTCTAGAGTAACATTTCTATTTGCTACTGCTCTCATTTCTTGAATGGAAGATACTCTAATAGCATAAGTAGGCAGTAAGGTTCGTAGAATTTTACTTACCACTGTATCTTCTTCTAGTACACCTCCAACTCCTCAGATAGCATTGATTGCCTCTTTGATTCTTGTGTTGTACTGTGTGATGTTTTCACCTTATTCCATTTTGAGATCATCAAACTTTCCTCTAAGGCTTTCTGCCTTGGCTCTCAAAACATTCATGTCACCACCATGTACAAGCATCAATTTGTCCCACATCTACTTGTAGTTTTGAAGGTTTTGACATCTTCAAATTTAGCATCTGAGAGTGAGGAAGCCAACTCTATCATAATATAGTTGTGCTCATGCTTCTCTCTCATTTTTTCAACTATGGGTGCTCCTGTGGGAAACACATATACAATATCTAAGTATTGAGTATCATCATTTCTAATACCTGATAAGTGGAGTCTTATTTTACTCTGCCATGAAGCAAAATTGTCTTTTTTCAACTTGGGAACACCTCATCTGTTCATCTTGTGATCTTTAGCTTAGGTCTTGAAACCTTCCTTCTAATAACACAAGCTCTGATACCAATTATTAGTAATAACTGAGAGGGAGGGGGGGTGAATCAGTGGCCTCAAAAATTAATCCTTAAATCAACCCTTAAAACTTATTACCACTTTTAAGCTTTCATTTATACTCAGTCCTACGAGATGAATGCATTGAAATACTTATAAAAATTTACTACTTGTTGGAATGCTTTGCGAATCCTTCTTATGTATGTTTACCGATAAGCAGTCTTGTATTTACCGAAACACAGTAAATAGCTAGAGTATACCGATCAATCCAGAATTGCATATGTCAAATGTAAAATAGTAAAGTAATGAAACATAAACACATAAAACATGGATTTTTAATGTGGAAACCTTGTTAAGGGAAAAACCACTGTGATCGGTACCCCAATTTTTCACTCTTTTGAAGTGAGCTTTGTAAGGAGCCAACCCTGTTAAAGGTTACAAACACACTGTTAGGTGTGACCTTGTTAGAAGATTTAAAATATAGTTTGTCACCTAGTATTTGGCATCTAATGCTACCATCCTTGATCAAACACTCACTTGACCTATCAATAGGTATCGGTCATATCCAATGCTACTTTCTATGATCAAAATTTTTGATACTCCTTAGGATGTATCTTGATTATAAAAGACTTTTAAGTCCTACTCGGTTAAGAGACTTGATGCTTCAATGGTTAAACTAAAACATTAATGATTTGTTCACATATACAACTTGAATTGCATATTTTCACATCTATTGTAAGTGCATTACCTTTCTGATCAATATAATCAATTCTATACCTGTGCTCCACACTGTTCTTCTTTGTGACGTTGTCTCACTATTTGCTGGTGTCTACAAAATCTTTCTCTTTCCTCAGCTTGTTTGATCAGGTCTAAAAGAAGACTTTCTTCTCCTTCAAAATATCTTTAGCATCTTTCCACTTTTTTCTCTTCACCCCACACACTTCGTAATGAATTGGGTTTGCCTCTTTATAGACATGATTCACCATTTCTTGGATTTCTTGATTCTTGGCGTGATCCACAATTCTTGCCTATTATATTTAAAGAAAACTCTAGTTTTATCTCAAAGAGATCTTCTTGCCAACTGGAAAAAGTAGCTTTAAATCCATTACTTATCCTCAATTTTATCTGGTCGATTAAAACTTTGATAAGTATCAGTTAATTCTATTTATAGCTCTTCACAGCTAAGCATTTTGTCTTTTCTAAACTCTTTGTTCTGTCGGTCAACACTTTAGTTAGTCATCGGTGATAACTGACTGTTCTGTCGGTGTGACTTCAGTTTTCATCGGGATCTTCGTCCTTGTCTTTTTTGTCAGTCAACATTGTAATTTTGTCCATCAGGTTACACTGTGCTTTGCTTGTCAGGTAACACTATGACTTTTCTCATCGGTAATGCTATGCATTTGCTCGTCGGGTTACACTGTGACTTTTCTCTTTTACTCTGACCATCGGTGTATACAGTCACTTAGTGAATACTTGACTTATATGTATTACTGAAAGCATAGCCTTGATTCATCGGCTCTTTGAATTCTTTGGCAGTATGTCCATGACCATACATCTTATATCAATTTTACATCAATGCCAATAAAATACATTAACTAATCTAATGCCTTGCATGATCATCAACTTAACATCTTCAAACATTCAAGCAGTTACATGTCATCAACAATCTCCTCGGTACTTGTTATTAGGGATAGTTTAAAATCACTCAAAAATATATATAATACTCTCTTTCATCCTAATTTCATGTTAAGGAACATACAACCATGGTTGGAGTTCAAAACATAGTAGATCCCTATTTAGAAACAATGATTGTCCTATGTTCTTATGAGAGTACAGTGACTAAAAGAAGATTCAAACCTCCACTTTTGGGAAACCCTAACACCATAAAGGTTTAAATGACCATTAAAAAATAACCTGAATCCCTTTCCAACATTAATAGATCAATTTTCAATAACTTAATGCGTGAAAGCATCAAACTATACCTGTTATTCATAGTGAACACACTATATTGCAGAGCTAGGGCATTCATGAAACATGATCAATACTTTAAAGTTTATTTTATAACCTTGGATTATTAAAAAATAAAATAAAAAGGACCATTTCACATATTTATATTCATATCCATTGGATAAATGGACATAAACATAATTTAGAAAGTCATTGTTTACCATAGGCTATTACGAAAGCAATTTCTAGAGAAAATGCCATATCTTCCTCCATATTCAATGAAATTTCTTCAAATTAAATTCATAATATATTAAAATCATCCTAGCATCCTAAAAATCAATTTTATGCCAATTTCAATCCATATCTGAAAGTACAAGATGAATTTTATAAGAACATAAGAAGATTATAAAATTTACATGACTTTTATTGATTTTACATCTTTCAAACATTCAAAACTGTAACTCCTCCTCATTGGTTGATCCAAAAGGGTTTTAAATATTTTTACAACCTATGAAATTCCTGTAACTTCCTTTGAACTACCTAACCACCTTTTGACAATTTTTTCAATTTTGCAATAATACAATTTTGGAACTTTTACAACTTTTGGTGCAACTTTTGCACTTTTGATCTAATCTTCAGAAAAATTTGTGAGGACCCTTAAAATATATTTAAAAATTTGAATTTAAAAAATCAATTACACAATTTTACCTCATTTTGGACATTTTTTAAACCTTTGACCATGGTTGACCAAATTAGGACCTTAGGGGTCATATGAACTTAATGGCTTTCATAGCCTTACAAAATGATTGAATCGACATAAAAGATTCAAGAATGGTCCTTTGGACCTTATTAAATATTCAGAAACATAAAAACATAAATCCAAAATAAACTTTGAAAAAACATAAATAGGGCTCAAGTAACTCCATAGGTGATCCTACAAAATACAACCCCCTGAAAATAATTTCAAGTCTCTTGGAAATAGACATGTAATAGATCTCTTTGGTCCACATCATCTCTTAGTTCCTCAAATGTTTCTCCATTTGGCTGTCCCTTCCTTTCAGTTAAGTACTTGAAGTAGGCATTATGTATTCATCATCCATGACTTCTAGACATGATGGGGAGATTGTAGTGTAAATCCTTTCTCCTTTTATGAAGATCTTGTAAAACTATAAGTTTCTCCCTAAAAAGGCACACAACCTAGGTGTGTGTCCCACCTTTCCTTGGAAAAATCCAACCCCTTCAAATATATTGTTCACTAACTCCTCACAACACCAACCAATTCCCCTTCAAGCATTCAACATCTTACGCTTCCTTCCATTTACCCTCGATCCCTAACCAATGGGTACACAATGAATCTTGTCAGATTTCAATATTAGCAGGTAGATTGAACTCCCACACCCTTTTGAGAGTTTTCACAATCCAACCTAGTCACTCATTCCCTCAAAGTTGTCTTCAAACATCAACTATCTACTAGGATCTAGTAAATAGGCCTATTTCCCAACTTAGCCTTGGTTTACCTATTTTTTGGGTACAACTTCAAAACTTCCAAAAGAAGTTTCTAAAAAAATTGGTATTCCAAATACCCTTTTTGGACTTATACCCAAACCCCAGTTCTTGGTTTCGAACTCTTCCAAGAAGTACTTCAAATCACTCTTCACCTATTAGGCAATTAGGCCTAATCCTAGTTAAATTAAAAAGGAACACCCCTTTATGTGATTCCACCAACACTCCTACAATAATAGACACTTAGAAGGATCTAGGAAAATTACTAAATCCAACATTTGTTTTTCCCATACCACTCTTCCCTTCCCTCTGCAAATTAATTTGCAGACACAGTCACGGTGAGCACATTGAGATGCTCACCTAGGGCATCAATTTTCTCTGCAACCCCAAGGTCACTTTATAAAAATCCTTTAGAACCTTATATTAAATCCTCTATACTTGAATTTCCCCCAACTCCATATAAATCCCTCGGTGCAAAACTCAAGCAAAAGGCATTTGTTTGGGAAAGCCTCACCAAACCCTTAATCCATGATGGTTACTAAGATTTTGCTACAAAATGATTTAAACTCTACCAAATGAGATCAGATCAAGTGCATTAGAAATTTAGCAAGTTTTTTTTATCAAAACATGAACAAATTTCCTTCCTACCAATCAAACTCCACACATTATGTTCATACATATACCAAAATTGCAAGAAAACACTTAATTTCTTATTGCTTGAGAATGCCAAAACTTCACAAAATCATCATTAGGGGTTCCTCTTCATGTGTAGGGTCTTAAATTACCTATTAAATAAAAACCCACCAAAAACAACCAAATTTCAAACCAACTAGCCTTTTTTGAGTTTTGAACAATATTTTGCAAAAGTTTAGCAACTTTTGAGCAAGATTTTGACAATTTTGACAACTTACATCTATTGTGACTCCTAACCTTATGAGACCCTAAAAATGACTCATGTAAGTCATATTGAAACTATTCGGGCCTATTTTTCTGTTACATTTCTCTTTCATTCCCCTAGGGCTTAATTACAACATTTCGGCTTATTTTTCCTAAATGTCCCTACACACCATTTAGGGCCCCATTTTGACTTTACATTGGGCTTATCATTTTGTCATTATTACAAACAAGAGCCATGGGTTCTCTTGCTTGTGCACAATCCTTTATTTTGGATGATCACACTTATCCCCTTAGGACTAAGTGTTGATGCTCATGCACCAAGACATCATCTTTACTCTTGGCCTTCCTACCCTCTTGTTTGGGTACATGAACCTGTGAAAAATAAATATTTCTCCCAGTGCATTAAAATGATCAAGATAGAAATTTCATGAACCAAAATCAATGGATTAATATAAAAAACATGCATATGAATAATGTTCTCCTCCTCAAATCAGACTCCTTCTATTTACCATCAACCTATGTAAACTCCTAATTACATTCTACCCTTTGTTAAACAACATCATGAATATCACTAAAATTATCCTCATAAACTCATTCTTCTTCTTCTAGGATCATCACCTCTAATTGTTCAAATCCTCCCTTACTTTTCCATACCTCTTCAAGGGCTTCATATACCATCCAAAAATATGGTTCCTCATCTCTGATTTCCACTCATACATCTTCTTCTTTTCCTTCTTCTAATTGGTCTTCACCATTCTCCATCAGGAGTTCTTGTTCCTTCTGTGATTCCACTTTTTTTTCATTTTTCCTCTCATTTACAATAGCCTTTTAATTGGCCACACTATCTCCCCCTTGATTGTCAACTGCCAACTTGTAGTTATCTTAAGAAATCTCTCTCTCTCAAGAGTTTGTATTCTATTTCAAACCTCTCAATATCCCTCTTTCCTTTCTCTATAGATTTCGCCAATTTCCTTTCCCTTTCTATATTTTCTTGTAGGACTTCCTTTAATCTCCATATATAATCTTTCCTCATTTATTCCTCTCTTATCTCTTCTTCTTTCCTCTTTCTTTCTTCTTCTTCTCTTTTCTTTCCCTATTTATTTTTGATTAAACCCTCACCCTCAAGTATTCCCTCAATAAAGTCGCCAACTCTCTTTCTTCTTGCTTCATCTTGTCCTTCCCTCACCTAGGTGTCTCCACTTTTCTTTGCCTAGTCTTTTGGAAACCATGCACCAGGTTATCTCTTCAACTTGAACCATACGCAACACCACACAATCTTCCAATTAAAAACTATATCCCATATATCTTCTTGGCTCTGATACCAACTGATGCAGTGGCTCTTGGGTTCACACTTCAACAAACTGAAGCATCTCCAATATTCAAATTAGTTTTGTAAAAACACTCTTTCAACTTCCATACCTTCCCTTTATGGAACCTTAAATGGAAAAAGAACTTATATGGCTTTTCCAACAACATTTCTACACAAATAACTCTATATACACTTAAACACTTCCCTTGCCAACTCTGAAGAAATAGAGTTCTTCCTACTATCCACTTTGATAAAAATTTATGCTCTAAAGGCCTATTAGTTATTGTCAACAAAAAAATCCAATACTTGATTAGTTTCTTGTAGATAAACCTTAAAAAGAAACACCCATTCCTTCAATCAAATGCCCTCATTTGCAAACAGTATCTTATTGGAGAGATGCATTAATACAACAAGGTACAATCATCTATAGAGTGTCAGTAAACCATCTCAGTGCCTGATCACAATCATCATACAATATCCTTGGTACTTTTTATTGGGAATTTTTTTAAATCACTTGAACAAATGTAGAATACTCTCCTTCAACCTACTGTCATGTTAAGGAACTTACAACCATGGTTGGAGTTCAAAATACAGTAGATACCTATTTAGAAATAGTGACTATCCTATGTTCTTGTGACAGTACAGTGACTAAAAGAAGACTCAAACCTCAAATTTTTTGAAACCCCAAATACCTTAAAGGTTTAAATGATCATTAAAAAACAATGTCAATCCCTTTCCAACATTAATAGATCAATTTTCAATAACTTAATGCGTGAAACCATCATACTATACCCGTTAGTCACAGTGAACACATCCTATTGTAGACCAAGACCCACCTTGAAACATGATCAAACCTTAATAGTTTATTATGTAACCTTGAAATATGAAAATATACAATACAAAGGCCATTTCACATATTTACAAACCTATCCATTGGATAAATGGAGAGAAACATAATTTAGAAAGTCATTGTTTACCCTAGGTTGTTACAACCATTTTTAGAGAAAATACCATATCGTCCTCCATCATTGAATGAAATTGATTCAAATTGAACTAATAGGAAAGAAAACTCATCCTAGAATCCAACATAATCAATTTTATACCAATTTCAATCTATATCTGAAAGTACAAGATGATAATTATAAGAACACAAGAAGATTCTAGAATTTACATGATTTTTTATTAATTTTACATCTTTCAAACATTCAAAACTATAAATCCTCGTCATTGGTCGATCAAAATTTTTTTTTAAAGACTTTGACAACAATTCAAATTCCTATAATTGTCTTTGAACTACCAAACCACCTTTTGACAACTTTTTGCATTACTGCAATTTTGCAACTTTTAGAACTTTTGACCCATTCTTCACAAAAATTTGCAAGGGCCCTTAAAATCTATCAAAAATGACGTTACAACATAAATTACACTATTTTACCATATTTTGGAAATTTTCCCAACCTTTGACCGTGGATAACCAAATCAGGACCTTAAGGGTTATTATGAGCTTAATGTCTTTCATAGCCTTAAAAAATGATTTAATCGACTTGAAACATTCAAGAATGGTCCTTTGGACCTTGTTACATCTTCTAAACATCAAAACATAAATCCAACATAAACTTTGAAAACACATCAACTGGGCTCAAGTGATCCCTTAGGTGATCCTGCACCAAAGAGGCCAATCTGCCTACATTTGCTCACACATATGTGGGCATCATTGCCAAGGCTTTAAACAAGTCATCACCCATATTCATGATTATGAAGGTACAAATGTAAACTCATTGGGATGTGATTATTTCCATCCCAATCCAATCTTTGATGGGCATTGACAACCAAGTTGCCTAGGTAATCCGCAACATAGTTCCCCTCATGATAAATGTGAGAAATAAAATACTCCTAAAACCCCTTTTAATAACCTAAGCTATGTTTTATAATAGCCTTAATGGTCCAGCTACAGGGGAGGCCCCTTTGATGAAGTTAATTATATTCATAGAGTTTCTCTTTAACCAGACCTTAGTCAAACCATAATTTTGATCCATCTTTAAGCCTGCATAGACATTTATAGCCTCAACATAATGGTTTGTATGAGTCCCCAAAGGGAAATTCATGCCTAAAGTTATCTCTAGGGATTTAATCAACTATTAATGGCCCTATATGCCCTTAGGAAAAAACAAATTTCATTTATTTATCCATTTTTGGTCTTTTATTTCACATTTGAATATTTTAATATTCAAATGACTTTTTATTTAATCATTTTATTACCTAGTTTTATTATTGTCTTTTGACTCTTATTCTCCTTTTGGTTGTTCGTTTTGTATTTGTGACTATTTAGTTTTTGATCAAGATTTCTATTCAATGGGCTTTCTTTCTCAGTTTGTGGCTAACCATGATTCAAGTATCCTCATTTGTTATTCCATTTTCATAATTTCTTTTCAAATATTATTAGTACAATTGTCATATCAAGAGCAGCATTAAAGAGGGGAAAGAAAAACAATGAAGTGATTCACAATTGCATAAATTTTATTGTTTTTATTTTCATGATATTTTGTGCAAGATTGATTTTAATGCTTCATTGAGAGGTTAGAATTGTTTTGAATGTAATGTTTATAGTTTTTCATGGTTAACCTATTCATATTTGCATGCTCACCCTTTTTCTTAATGATTTTTCTAGACTACAACTGGTGAACCCCACATGAATTTTTTTCCATTAAAGTTTAAAAGAATTGGTTCCAAAATTGGTTGAGTCTAACTTAAATGTATTTTATCAATTTCAGAATAAACAGTCATCTTTTGGAATTTTGAGATTCTTATTTGAAAAAGAGATACTATAACATTCTGTTAAAAAACGAAAAATATTTCATTATTTGACGAAATTTCTGTATAATTTGGACAAATGGTTTTAATTTCATTTCTGACAATAATGAAACATCTCATAATTTCATGGAAGTTTAAAAGGCTGTAAAGAAGTTTAAAATTCCTGGTCTTGTTTTTCCTTAGGGTTCATATTTTGAGGGCTTTCTGGATAGGTTTAACTCTTGGACTTCTTGGTGTTTCGGTTAAAAGAGATTTTCTCATTGCTATAATGTGGGTGTCGACCATGTGTTTGGAGACCACAGATTTTCTCATCTCTTCCTTTTTGAAATAGACCAGAGACTATTACCTTTCTTTGATGTGGCCTTCCTCTTGGTGGAGCTATAATTTTTCCATTGTAAATATCTTTGCATAAATAAGTCTGTGGGTGCTACGATTCTTCATTGGTTGACTTTCATTTTTGGTCTATATATATATATTGCAAATTGGCGACATTTATTTCATTTGCAAATACCATGCAATTTGGCATGAGGTTTGTTTAAAGCCAGCCGCTTAAACTTTGGCTTGAATGAATATTATCTGGAAAGAGTATTATATGTGCATTAGCTTTGGAATGAAAATGAAATATCTGATATTTTGAATTTAAAGTGTCGTATTTCATAGCTTTTGTGCCCTTTTGTTTATTGTTGGCTTTGAACTAATTAAAGTGGACTGCACCATAACTAGCTGCTAGCAGAGAGATTGTGTTTTCCCTGTTGCGTATGGCCTTCTGAGTTTGTCAAATGTTAACTGAGACTTTCATGGATGGTAAGAACACATTGCTCTAGTTTTCAAAAATTACATAACATAACACGTGAGTGTTTCAAAGGGAATCAAAGTTTCCAGGAAGTTTCAAGTTTCTAAATTATTCTCATTGAATAAATAAGGAAGAATTACGAATCTATCCTTCCATTATTATCTTTGGGAACTAATTCCTTTTTGACTTGCAAGTTATGTTTTGTCCTTATGCTAGTTTAGGTTAGCTTTTACTTTTAGATTAATTTGTTTTTTCATTAAGCGTTAGTTTTTTAAAATTAGTTTTTTTTTTTTTTTTAATTGTTTTTTTAGAATTTGTTTATATATATATTAATTATAGGTAGATTAAAAAAACATCGATTTACAGTTTGAGAGGCAAGGCCTCACCCAGAGAATATCAGATTGGGATCAATAACAAAACATCACAAAGAAAAACAACTAATGCAGAATGCCTTCAAAAGTGTCAGCCCAAGTGGTCCAGCGTAATGGGCCTTCCATCCAAACAATACTTTTCTTTTCTTGTATCTATTTCAGCATATGTATCTGATCATCCGTCATATTTTTTGACTTCTGGACTTCAAGGTTCAGTTTCTTCAGAGTTTCCTCAAAAACAACCAGATTGTCCATGTTCTTTCTCCATTCGTATCCATCTTTCATTTCGAGGGAAAACATCATGGTGTGCTCCACTTTGAGGAATCTTCTGAGCTTCTCACGCTCTATCATCTAAGCACCTGCAAGGAGATTTTAAAATATGCGAGTTTCCGAACAGACTTAGTAAGGGCCCTGGGAGTGTTCTGATACCTTTCTTCATTTCTGATTTTCCAAATCTGCCAAAGTATATTAGAAGAGAGAATTCTCCAGAACATGTTAGTGTCCTTCTTTAAACCATGAATATGACTAGTAATTATTTCAAATATGTTAATATTCTTAGGTTAAAAAATGTCAAACATAAGTGAGACTTCCTTAACAAAAGTACAATAAAACAAAATATGTCTGCAAGAATTTGGATGCCTACCTAAGCCACACATTTCAATATAAGAAAAATACTTTCTTAAAAGAAGTTTGTCCAGCAACACCAGCCATTTAAAACATTTAATCTTGGTATCAATAGCACTCTTCCAAAGTTTATCAAAATATTTTTTCCAAGAGTGATTATCTAGATCAGAGTACCACACCTTATTCACATGTTTAATAACAGAGTCATTATGAGAGATAACCTTATAGATGTTCTTAGATTTGAGTTTATTCACAACAGTACCATCCGGCCACTTGAGATCAAGAAATCTGTGGGAGTCCACATGAAAATTATTAGGAAGATCACGACAAGCATAGGCAATCATGTTATAAGTTTTCTTTTGGTAAATAGGGATGTTGAATTTGGAACTAAGGTCCTCCCAGCTGACAAGACTGTCATGCTCAAAAAGACACATGAGTTAAGAGAAGACCAAACTAGTCTGTGATCTGGCTGAGCATCCCTGAGATAGGTAAAGGGGGTTACCCAAGTGGCATAGGTTCTACCAAATCGATCTTTCACCATGCAACTGATTGTCACCATGCAAAGCCTTGTTAGGAAGAAATTTTCTAACATGTTCCCAAGCCCCATATCTCTCTCTGTGTCGTTCTAATTAGTAGGATAGGTCAGCATTAGCTTCTTCAATACATCCAATGCAAGTTCCAAAAGTTTGTTGTCTTTCATGTATGTCCTCAAGAGTTATTTTCTAGCTTTGGCCTAGACTACCAAAGCATGCCTCATCATCTGCACAGAACTCATTGAATCTAACTAAATTGAACCTTTAATTAACTATATATTCTCTAAATGTGTGCCTTCTTCAATAAGAAATTCTTTCATTGTCTTCACAATGTCTCTTTCCTTTAGTTTATGTTTAATTGTTGCATCAAAGGCCTTCTCCTCCAACTTATATCCATGTTCTAGAACTTTTCCTTTTTCCTTTATCTTCCTTAGCTTCCTTTTCTTTTTCCACCTTCTCAGACTCAATGTCAGTATGATCTCAAAAATCTAAACATCATCATCAACATTTTCTAAATATTCCTTCTCCTTATCTTTTATAACATAATCACCTTTAGATAAGTTCATCCGTATATATTTTACTTCATCTCCTTGGTCTCCTAGAGATAAGATAAATGGTATGCATGAAATAAATACATCATGTGCATCAATAACATCTCTAAGGTTTTGTACTAGTTCATTTTCATAGACAGTGGTATCATAATGTGTCCGTTCGTCAACATCGTACCATTTGTTCAATAAGATTTTCTTAAATACTTCCTTTGTATCTTATACAACTTCATCTACTTTTCCAATCATTAGCTTCTTTATTCTTTTATTTCTTATGAACTCTTTCTTAGCTTTATCAAGAATGCTATTTATCTCATCTCTTGCAATTACAGGTCATAGATTCATCAAAAATTTCTCTTTAATACTCTTGTCCTCTTTCAGTTCTATTAATCTCCTTCCTTCTAGGATATTATACAGTTCATCAGGTATATAGCCTTTAGTCTCTACGAAGGCTTTGTTAATTTTTTTAAGATTGAAAATTACTCCTTCCTCAAGTGTATTTGATTAAGTAAAACAAGTTTTATAAGGACCCTGAAACCCGAAATAGAGGTTTGCGATATCAAAGTTTAAACATCAAAATAGAGCGAGTTCAAAACATAGGACAAGCCAAGAAAGACCATAACAAAAAGAAGGCTAAACTTCTAAAAAGTAGAAATAAACAAAAACAACAAGTAAATTCAGGGAACCTCAAGATAAGTCCACCATGATTTTGGCCGCCTCGGCCTCCTTCAACTCCATGCTGGCAGCCAAATTTTTGATTTCCTGTATCACCATCTCCAGATCCTTGTAATCATATGTATTGTAATAATTATTGTAATACTTCGGACTCAAGTGTTGTTCTCTCTTGCTCATCATATTTATTGTAATACTTCTTCAATTGAACTAAAATACCATGAGTTTTCAAATTTCTAATCACATCATTAACAGTGAAATGTGGCTTACCAATAATGATAGTTTTAGGCTTCTTACTTGTTATGCTACTGATCGACCACTTACTACTCTTGTATCCATATCTCCCTCTTCTTTTAATTCCCTAATAGCATCATCTTAGTTTGTCTCATCACCATTGTCATCTACTTCTAGTCCTTTGTACACCCTTTTGACTTTAGATTTTACTTTCTTTCTTGATGATTTAAGTTTTTCCTTCAGTTTGGATGATTGTGACTGAGATTGTTTTGAATATGATGTTTATGGTTTTTCATGATTAACCTATTCATATTTGCATACTAATGATTTTCGTACCTACACATACATTACATAATCTCAATTATATTTTCTTTAAGTGTTATTGTAATGAAATTCTCTTACATTATAAAGGTTGTTGAAAACTACACATTTGGTATTAAAATAAACTAATAATTGATTAATGTATCATTGGTTGAGATTTGAATCTTAAATATTTGAGTATTCTCTATGTTGACAGTGGGCCAACATCTCTTGCGGGATTCACGACATGGTTTAACGACCTGCTGTGAATTCTATAATTATAGTGGTTGTATCGCGCATTAACAGGTCGATCTTTTGGTGTAATGGTAACCACTACTTGTAGCAAGTGGTATCAGAGCTTGGTCATAGGTTTGAATCATGCAGGCCACAATGAGTGACACTAGGACAGGGATTGTTGGCAGTGGGCCAGCTTCCCTCGTAGGATTCATGACACGGTTTAACAACCTCTTGTGGATTCTATAATTCTAATGGTTGTATCAAGAATTAACAAGTCAATCTTTTGGTGCAACAACAACCACTACCAAAACCATGTACAAAATTCAAAGTCAACACCAAAACCATGTACCAAATTTTTGTCAACATGACATATAAGTAGAGTCGATATCTATTACCATTGTATTGGTACATGATCTTTGATAAACAAACTATTTATTAGTGCTTAAAAACTTCACTTTGATTTGTAGAGCTATGAATGTTATAGTATTTGAATATTTTAGAAAATAATATAATTTTGTAGAGTAGCAGATCTTTAGTTAAAATTTAAATACCAAATACATTAGAATTCATACCAAATTTAAAAAGTATTTATCACTTTTTAACATAGTATTAGATCATAAAATAGAGAAATCGTTCTATACACAATAAAAATTAATAATTGTATGGAAAGACTAGTTTAAGGCATTGTAGATGTGGGGTTTTATTTCTTGTCTTAATCAGATTGAATAAATAATAAAGATGAATATATTTGATCAAATGATATTTAAAAGCTACTCTCCTTGCATATTAATATTTATTGCAGCTATTCAAAAAAGTATTTTTAAAAATAGTTTTGATTACTAGTCCTTAGGTCATTTATATATAAAAGTTATTACATTCATAAAAATGGTAAATTTTGATAAGTACAAGATATTTTCCACTCGATGTGAAATTATGATATTGCTATAAATATATAGTTTTGTAGTTTTGTGTCAAACTCATTGACCCAAGTTTCATGAGTAGATGTTCACAAGAACCCACCTCTCATTAGAATGAATGAAATGCAACACTCTATTCGGCCTTTTGAAGAGGTTACTCATCCCTATACCAATCCAACTAAAGAATGCTTAATGATGCAATTCCCCTTAATGTTAAGAATACTTAGCTTGATAACCTATTGGTAAAATCTTCAGCAAGTGTTGTTCTTTACATGTTTTAGTTTTGTACTATTGGGAAAAGGTTGCCATTGATGTCAAAATTTCTGATCAACTATTTCATTATTGTCAAGCTATCTAAAAGAGTGAAATTACTGTCATGTTTAATGTTTAAGCACTTATCCTTTGGAAAGGATATGAAAAGACACAATTGATGGTTCTCTTAATGTTATCATCATTCTTTGGTATTAGTACTTCCTAACTATCTTTCATATTTTATGTTGTTTAGAAGTATCTACGTATGTTTTTAAGATCTATCACTTAAAAATAATATGCATACTCAATTGCACTGTCATGTTGTCAGGTTTTGCATTTTATCATAGTTGAGTGTGATGACATGTGGTTTGGAAGATAAGTAAAAGCACATATTGTAGTAGATCATATTCAAGAGTTTCAAAGGATTGATTAAGAGGATTAATTAGTGGAGGCAAAAAAATGCTCAATGTTAGTTGATTGATGTTTTATTTTGATGCATTAGAGGTTTGTAATATGCACTAGATCAAGAGGGAGAATTTAGATGTTAATTGGAGTTTGTATCTAGTGTATGTTGAGTAACATGTGGGACTTCAAACTAGTTCTATTATAAGTTTGGTTAAAGGTTTATTCTTTTGGCTAACATGTAGAAGTAGTAATCATATTCTAGACTGACATGTCAATGTAATCTCTCTCTCTCTCTCTCTCTCTCTCTCTCTCTCTCTCTCTCTC
>MU226416.1:1766679-1786283 GCA_018584345.1 Thuja plicata
AATGTTGTCACATTCCATTAAGGAATGATTAACAACTCCACCCACTTGAGAAAGTCAAGGAATCTCAAGATTCCTTTCTCAAGTCCATTTTCTCAAGCCATCCTCTTACACCCTTCCCATGCTTCTTAAAGCTTTCATTAATGCCTCATTAATGAAGATTCCTTAAACCCATTTCTCTCCCATGCCTATTAAATGCCCAAGGCATTTATTGCTCTTACACCACCATTAATGAGTTCCTCAACTCATTAATGAACCTTGTCCCCCTCTCTCTCTCCTCATTCTTCTATAAATAGAAGACATTTTGGAGAGAAAATGAGCCTTCATCTCATATTAGAAAATACATTGTTATGCTGTTAAGATTTAGATAGCTTTATTTTCATCTCATAGTTTTATTACCATGCATTGTTATAATGTCCATTTTTAGAACTAGAATGCATTGCTCATTGATTAAATAGCTAGTGTTAATTTAAATCTTTCATGCTAAGTCATATATGTCACTGATAGTAGCATAATCTGAATAATATTATGTTATTAATCACACTCTTCTTAGTTTGAAAGCAATAGGTCGATATTAGTTGGTTTTATATGCTCATCTAACCCATTTTAAGCTAATGCAATGATCTATTGAAGTGTTGTGTCTTTCTTAAATAGGTACAAAAATCACACACATTTATGACACCCACCGTACGGCCCAATTTCCAACTTAGCCTCATTTTGAATCAATTTTTCACTAATTTGCATGTACAAGATCCTGTTACAGAGTCATTTTTGGTCATTCTGGATCACATCCAGGATACGCCATCGTACCGCAGAAAACTAGGCTCAAATCCAAGATTTCCCAGATCATTTTTGGTTTAAGATCGCATATGGGGAGCATTCAATCTCATCTAGTAAGGAAAGTCACATCTGGTTTCTATGTCATTTGTTGTATTTCTGGATCGCATCTGGGATTTTTTTTTGAGAACTTCCTAGTCTAACCACTAATGTTTGCATGTTTGATTTCTTTGGTCTCTTCACAGCTTAACAAGTGCTTGCAGGTTGCATCAAAGGATCTTCTTGGAATTTGAAAGAAACATACTAACTTGTGGTTTTTCAGGTTGCCCAAACCCCATCTTGACCTCTATTTACTCGCTTTAAAAACTAAGGAACATTTTCCAATCTATCACTAAACTGACTAGAGGACTATGCTCTTTTCCTTTTAAGGAAAATTAGAAACTCACACATCATTTTATGGGTTGAAAGGAATTTGGAGTTAACTAAATAAGAAATCACATTGTATAATTCTTTGGATCAGAAATTGACCAAACACAAATCATTTAAATATTGTGGGATAAATGAACAACTACATCGTATAACTTCTTTTGGGATACAGAAATTGAACAAGAAAACTCATTAAATATTCTGGTTAAATGAAAAAAAGGAAAAATTTATCTTCAAGCATCCTATTTTCATTAAATAGGAACATCTTAAAACAAGGACAACATTGCTTGAGGGAATGAATTGTTTTCTTGATTTTGTTTTAGGAGAAAATGACTTAGATTAGGAGAGTATGCTCTTCTTCTTCAGAAGAATAAAAAATCTAGACATCCAAAGCTCGCCAATCCTTTGTATGCATATTTAATAGTAGAGGGCCTACCGGTTGAAGAAACAATATCCTAGGAACAACCCAAGTGAGGACAGGTTTTACGCCAACCCTTCCAACTCACTATAAATAATTCCTTTCTCATAGGCTAAAGTCTCGGAAGACGGAGTTGGTTTTGTTAATGGAATTTTGACATCATTCCTTGAACATGCTTGGCTATATGTAGAGTGGAGCCTCTTGAATCTTTCTTGTGAGACTACATATATTTAGGTACTCATAGGGCTATATGCCTCAATTTTTCCTTGTGCAATTCTATGGGGGACGGTTTCAAATAGATTTTGCAATAATAGACAACACTTGAACTAAAAGAATTCCTAATTCATCCCTGAAAGGGTGATAATCTTTGTGCAAGGCAAAAAGAAATTGCCCCAAGACACTCGTCATATCATGCCCTCACTTACATTTGGAGTTGGCTAATACAACATTATGAATGGAGCCATTGCATGCTTGGTGATGGTTGTATTTTGATTAACACTTGAGTGTGTGCCTAAGTCAACAAGCAAATGTTTTCATCCTCCACCTAGAGAATAGGAAAAAGATGTGTATCTGTTTCACCCTCCTAACAATGAAAATCTATTTGATGTTTTTGAAAAGTCATTAAAAAGATAACATCTTATAACAAATAACAACATTCAATCTTGTATCAACGCATGTGTTTTTCACTCACCGACGGGTGTCAGAAAGCAAACTGCAATCAGACAAACTTTACGCACTTCCAAAACAAAATTTTTAGAACTGACCAAAACTGACAGAGGCATCAAAAAATTACATCCCATATGTCCTATATTGCATCTGGTATTTTGGATCACATCTGGTATCCTAGCTCGCATTTGGTGAGCACACAGTCGCATCTAGGGTTTAGGCTCACATCTAGTGTCATCAGAAGCTCACATCTGGGAGCTCACATCTAGGAAAATGGGCATTTGCAAGATAATTTCTTAGAAAGTATCAGCTGATTTGGATACCCTTTTGGCTCTTTAGTCTGTTCCTATTGTCTTTTATGGTCTCCCTGTCATTAAATCAAAACACTTTTTTCAGGCATCCTGTTAGTTTCTTGTAATTTATCTCGATACGTGTGATCTATTCACTTCTTACAAACACTTGGTTCCTAGCTCACTATCAGGTCATTCTAACCCTCTAACACTGGAATCATTACTCTCACCCAAAACTCGAATGATACTTCCACCTAGACAGACTCACTTGGACGATTTGAGACTCTACCTGATACTCTTGGGAAATGTTGATGAAAGTTGAGACACAACTTTATGGTTAACACCAGATGCAACAAGTACACATCTAAAGGATCAAAAGTACCTCCTAAAACACCACACTTTCAAGGGGAAACATTTTTTAGTTCCCTATTCGATCTAGACTCTCCACAAATAGATAGTGACACTCACAGATGGAGTGAGACTTTTGAGGAATATAACAATGGAAAACACCCAAAGCCCAAAGATAAAGATGAGGAGGAATAACCCATGTTTGACTGTCCTTTATTTGAGCCTGACAGTGAGAAAAAAATCACTGAAGAATAATATGAAAACTCAAACAAAGCAAGAGGTTCCATAAAATAATGGAAAAGATGATTGACGAGGATAAAGAGAAATACTTCCTCCATCTAGCATCAATGGGTGTCAAATTACCTAAGGATTACGATGTGGAACAACTCAAAGAAAAGGAAATATCGACTCTTATATCTATTCTTTCCAAATAGCTAATATTGATGCAAACCAAGCTTACAAATCTCAAACAAGAGAAGGCTAAACCAAAATCACCATACTCTTTGGACTCCATTTGTCCATTCCCCTTTGATAAGAGTATTACTATGATCCCATTTCCACCTAATACGAAAAGACCAAAGTATGACAAGTACATAGGAGAAACTGACCCACACCATCATATAAGGGAATTCTATGCTCTAAGCATAGAATACATGCACAAACCTACATACCTGATGTGACTATTTCTAGGAAGTCTAAGAGGTAATGCCATGGAGTGGTTCTCAAAACTAAACCCTAAGGTCAAAAAATTTGAGGAGCTAATTCAATGCTTTATCCAACATTACTCCTACAACATCCAACATGATGTGACTATGATGGACCTATGTAATACTAAACAAAAGACTAGTGAATAATTTACACACTTCCTACAAAGATGGAGGAAGATCTTTGCACGATATTCAAGGGCCATTCCTAAATTGGATAAGATGGAAATCTTTGTTAATAACCTGGTACTTGAATTGAACTACACATTACAAATGCAAGACTCACCGAGCTTTGACAGAATGGTTAAGAATGCCATCTGTATCGAGGAAGTCATAATCAAAAGGGGGGAGATCACCCTTCAAAATGAAATCAAAACCAATAACTCTAACTCCAAGCCTAAAGGGCGGAAGAAAAATAAGAATGTTGTTAATGATGGAGTAGTTGATGCCTCTAACATTAACCCTAAACCTAAGGTATTCAATCTAACCAATAGTATGGAAGCAAGAAATGATGCCAAGGTAACAACTCCCATACCCAAAGAAAATAATGATAATAGAAAGGGTCGGACATGGAATTCAAAACCTCAAAGAAGATTTACTCCTTTTGGAGAACCTCTCAAGACCATTTTGAAGACTTTATTGGATAACAAGCTTCTCACAATTTCTGATTTCACACCATGCGAACCAGCGGTTAAACCAAGATGGTGGGATGATAATTCATATTGTGTCTTCCACAAAAATAAGGGACACAAAACTAATAATTGCCTTAAACTTAAACATGTTATTCAATACCTCATTGAAGGTGGTAAGATCAAAGTGGATGGACACACTACCAATGAGGATCATACGACATTCAATAAACCATTTCCTAATTATGACAAAGGAGAAACTTCTAAAGGGAAGAGTAATGAAGTGAACTACACCTATTCAAATAATGACAATGTGATCAATATGCTAGAAGTTAAAATAGAATCAATTAATATGATCACAATCAAAGGTGTTTCATCTCACTCAAATTCTGTAACACGGAGCCAAGTACAGGTCATGATCAAAGGATTCCCAAAACCAGCATCAATGTCTAAGGATCCCACCATTACTATCTCCAAACCAGCAGCAAAGCATGTAGTTACTATTCCTGGAGCAAAGTATGACTTGGTAGATCAATTGCAACAAACCTCTGCCAAAATTTCCATCTTTGAGTTGCTCAAAATATCCACAGTACATAGGGAAATCCTAGAACAAGCTCTACATGCTGCTAACATCCCAAAGGATATTTATATAGACAAATTCCAAGCGATGGTCAATCACATCTCAGCACCACATTACCTCTCCTTTTCTGAAGAGGATGATAAGTCATTAGCACATCAACATAATCAACCCCTCCATATCAAATTCCTTATTCATAAATCCCATGTTCGATGTGTGTTGATAAATGGAGGTGCAGGATTGAATATCTGTACACTTGATCTAATCAAGAGACTGCGTCTCTCAGAATAGACAACTGACTCTAGAAGAAAAATAACTATCAAAGCTTATGATGAGGAAGAAAGATCTTCTAAAGGTCTTATTGTTCTACCTATCCGCGTGGGACTAATTGAGAGGAATGTCATTTTTCAAGTTCTTGATATACCCCTAGCCTATAATATCCTATTGGGGAGACCATGGATTCATAAAATGCAAGTTGTTCCATCCACTTACCACCAGTGCATAAAGTTCCCACATAATGGGGTGGAAGTGACGATTCCTGCAGATGCTAACTATACTTGTAACAATATCAAAGTAGGTAGTATGATCCTGCATAACAAAGAGGCTATGGATGCAATTGCTCCTAAAACTACCAAGGACATGGTTATGAAGAGTTTTGGCAAAACCTTAAAATTGAAGAAACAGGTATGGGAGAATACAAGCTGGACCTGACTCCATCATTGACAGAACTTCCAGTATCACCAAGATCCTACAGAAAACCTTCTTCAACATTCACACCTACTACATCCAAGGAGCCAAAATTACACAAAGCAACTAGAATAATAAAGGCATCCACATCTTCTTCAGATAACACAGAAGAATAGGCAATTTTGGACTGGCTTTACAAAGGAAAACCGGTGGAAGCTGAGGTCAAACATATAGAGATATCCCCTAAATAGTATGGAAAGGGATATGATTTCCTCAAATAGATGGGATTCAAAAGAAAGGGACCTCTAAACGACATAGGATGAGGGATTATTGAGCCTATACCCATGGAGTTCTAGAATACTAGAGACAAAACAGGACTGGATTTTAATACTAAAACTGATAAACCTACTTCAAAAGACAGTCCAACCTCAGACAAAGGGAGTGATGAAACAGATGAACTAGAGTAGTGGTCCTATGAAAGATTATTACATGTTGGCATAGAGGATCCTAACTACCAAGGAGAATGCTATGTACCTATTTTTGAGGTACCACAAGATCTTCACACCCCTTTGTTAGCACAACCTCCCATTCAAGAGGTAGGAGATACAACAACAGCTGGTCTAGAGATATCATTGATAGCAATAGTTACTCAAGACACACCCTGACAATAGGATTTACATCCTAACTAGGGGCAATTGGTCATGGTTTCACATATCCTTGATCTAGCCCACTTTGATCCACATGTAGCTAACCGGGTACATCAAATAACCATTGTTGAATACTTAAACAGATTTGATGATGAGGTCACCGACTCTCATGATTATGAATGGGATGAGATATTTGTTGCCACTGAAGATATTGGAATAGATACAATTCACATGTTTGCGGCACCCTTAGTTCCTCGTGAATAGCCTAATACTACTCCCAATGACACTGATAATCCTAAAGCAAAAGAAGAGTTCCTTCCCCCAATCATTGATGAAGAAACTGGTGATTACATAATTCTAGAAGAATTTTAGAGGCTACAAGCAAGAAGCCTCCTTTTATGGAGAGATGATGATGACATTTCTACTGATGATTCACTAGAGTTGGGTCTGCATATAACTAACAATGACCCTTTTTATGACGATCTAACTCTTATTGATCTAAACATTGAAGAAATTAACTTAATAGAACATGTCCTATTGGTTAATAGTCTTGATGCTAACATGATGGTGTCCTTCCCAGAGTCTAACTCCCTATCATTGATACTTCCAGACCTAATTGATTGGACTGAAATAGATCCTATGCCTATACTCAACTTTCCCAATGACTATAACCTAGCTTGCTATCTCAATGCTTGTGAACCTCATCCCTCTTCCACCAATGCAAGGAGTGAGAATATGTCATAGGAGGATATCAGGTTTCTCAGTCAAAAATTGAAAAATAAAAAGAAAAAGGGGACTGATGGTGAAAACCACTTTTTGGCAGTATCAGATCCTAAAATAGTAAAAATAAAAGATGTATCCAATGGTGAAAACCTCTTAGAGGCGCCAAAGGATGGGATTCTTGATATCCTCCCCAAGCACTTTCAAGAAAGGTCTTTAGTACTGATTGAACCAATGCTACCAGTAAATATGGGCACTATTGGAAATTCTCAAATAGTCCACCTTGCACAATCTTTGTTAGAAGAGGAGAAGACAGTTCATAGAGTTCCTGAGGGAAAATAAAATCAACTTTGCATGGTCTTATACTGATATGCTAGGGTTGGATCCTAATCTAATCATGCACCACTTATCTATAGCTCCCAAGATCAAGCCCGTAAAACAAAAACTTAGAAAGATGCATCCTCATGTTGCATTACTAGTAAAAGCAGAGCTAGAGAAATAGTTGAAAGACAGATTTATCAGGATCATTTTCTATGTAGGATGGATCTCCAATGTGGTCCCCATGTCTAAAACTGATAAATCTATCAGGATCTATATAGACTTCCGAGACTTAAATAAAGCGTGTCTGAAAGATGACTTCCCTCTACCTAATATTGACATGATCATAGACCTCACAACAGGCCACCAGATGTATTCATTAATAGATGGATTCTTGGGCTATAATCAAATCAAAATTGCCCCTGAGGATCAAGAGAAAACTTCCTTTACATGTGCATGGGGCACCTTTTTCTAGAATGTCGATGCAATATATCAAAGAGCCATGACAACTATATTTCATGACATGATGCACAAGAACATAGAGGACTACGTGGATGACACATTGGCTAAATCCAAAGAAAGGGGTACTCATATTATGGAATTAGGAAAGATATTGGATCATATGGAATAGTTCCAACTCAGGCTCAACCTAAAGAAATGTGCCTTTGGGGTCCAATCATGGAAGCTCCTAGGATTCATTGTTTTAGCAAAGGGAATTGAGGTAGATCCTACAAAGGTGAAATCTATTCTAGAGATGGTTTCTCCTCGTAACATCAATAAAATGAGGACAATACAAGGGAGACTCTAGTCCCTCAAGAGATTCGTGTCCCAATTTGTAGATAAGGCACAAACTTTTACTAAATTACTACATAAAGGGGTTACCTTCAAATGGGATGAACACTGTGAAGCAAACTGTATAGTCAGAAAAATGGAAGCACTTCCATTATAGACTTGTTTAGCCTTTCAAGTAAGTTTTTTGGGGTCATATCAAGCACCTTGAATGGGTTCCTAAATTATACTTGGCTTTCCCCCTATTTTGCCCCACTTTCCACTTGTTTCCAGCCTGATTTCTGCATTCTGGACTACAGACCTAAGATTCTGGACTTCAAGGTCAAGGTTGACCTTTTTGGTCTATGTCAACCTTGACCCTGACCTAGGTCAAGGTTGACCTTGAACCTGACCTAGGTCAAGGTCAACCTCAACCCTAACCTAGGTCAAGGTTGACCTTGACCTTGATCCAGGGTTCAAACTTTGGGGTCTTGCAGTTTCCGGATGTTAGTCTTTGCAAAAGTTATTTCCTGCTTCCAGGTCAGCTATTTTGGGTTCCAAAGTGTCGATTCCTAAATTATATTTAACTTAGGTCCTCTCCTAGGGGTAAATAATTTAATGTTAATTTAATTCTCCTATTTTTTCCTCCTTAGAATATTGTGCCCTAGTTTCATATAAAAGGGAGCCTTTCTCCCCTCATTTTCTCTAAGTCCTCTATTGAATCCTAAGCATCCTTGAGAAATTGAGGAGCATTATCAAGTGAAGTCCAAGAAAGCTAAGGATAAATATTTGAAGCAATCATTCATCCACCATCAAGCCTTCAATAAATCAAAGAGATCCATTGGAGACCATTGAAGGATTCAAGCTACATAGTGCTCTTTTGGTGATCTCTCCATCCATCTTCTTCCAAGCCTCTTCGAGATTCAAGAACCCATTCAAGACTTGGTGTTAGAGATCTACAAGAAAGAGATTGAAGACATCCTACCATTCTACATTCTACATGTTTGGTGCATACATAGTTGTGGAATCAAGGATTTGAATCTTCCACAAGGACTTTTTCAAGCAAGGTGAGTTCATGCATTTACTTTGTTTATCTTTATGCAATTTAAATTACATATATTTGAGGTTAATTCTAAAATCAGGGTTTGACAAAGGCAAACCCCTCCACCCCCAACAAAAAAACCTCTTTTTCATGCAGGTATAGGTTTAGGACTGTGGATTTGGACTCAGATCTGGATACCCTTTTCGACTTTCTTCCAGACTCCGTGAACAGATTCTCTGTCGGACCTGTGCAGGTCAAGGTTGACATTATTGGGTTAGGGTTGACATTTTTGGTTCAAGGTAAACCTTTTTCATAAGACGATGTTGGATTGGAAAATGATTTCTGGGTTTTATTTTTCTCTGTGTTCTAGTTCTGGATCATACTTTAGTTTTTTCCAGAAATAGAGCATAAACCTAAGAAAACAATATTATTTGATCTATAATTCTTTAAGGTTAGTACATTTCTCCTATTTCTTCAATTACTATCATATATCATATCTATATATTCAATTAAAAAAATTTAAGATCTCCTTCACTCTCTTTTCCAAATAGTTGATTCATTTGTGCATTGATCCTTCTTTGGGGTTAATCAACTTGGATCTTACATTTGTGCATTTGAGGATAGAAGAAGAGCATCTTATCTTCTCCCTAATCACAATCTTAATATACAATCAACACAATTCAATTTAAATGTAAAGGTTAGGGAAATACACAATCAAACCCTAATAAAACTAAATAAACATAAAAGAAAGATTTTTCTTCCTTTACATTTTGGTGAACCCACGATAGACAACTCTTTATTTTTTGTGTTAGATTTACATTGTTTATGTTAGATCTTCCATGTTCTTTCAGTTACATTCAAAATTAATAAATCAAAATTTGGTGTTAGTTCATTGGCATTGTATTGGTGTATGAGCTTTACCACCTCTAGTCCTACTTATAGTATCCTGGTTAGAAGAAGCCGTAGACTTATGGGTTCCTTTGACCCTAAGTATTCCTCTCCTTTCCTTAGGATTCCTGATGATAATTTGATAACTCATGATGCCAATCCTTCTATGGAGCATAACTCTTCTCACTCATCTCATGATGAAGATGACATTTTAAGAGTTCCTCCTGAACAAGTGCAAAACCTTTCGACCGAACTTGATAAATGGGAAATTGGCTTATCCAAAAAAACCATAATCAAGATTCTATCCAAGCTATAGAGGATCTTAAGAAAGTCCTCCATGATAATGATCAAGGTATTAATTTTTTGCGTAGTATTATTCATCTTGTGAATTTGAATGTTAAACCTTTAGCTCAAGAAGCTCAAGAGTTAGGATTCACACATATTGTCACTAGCCTAGGACCTTCTTATATTCCTCTACCTAGTATTCCTACTTACACTCCTCCTTTGATAACAACTTATCTCCCAAGTGCACCTATCCTTGCGAGTGTTCCATTGGTATCTTTACCTACCTCAAAACCTTCATATCATAGTGTGCCTTTTACTTATACTAATCCTCTTCCAACTGTGGTTCCTAATGTTCCATCGGTTGTGTCTTCTATTCCTGCCGCTTCTTACACTTTTCCTAGTGTTCCTAATATTACTATGCCACCTGTTTCCTCTAATGATTATACAATTATTAGCTTGGCTCAGACTGTGTCACCCTTAGAATAACAACTTGCATCTTTAACTCAATCAAAATTTAGCATTCCTACATGTGACATGGGTAGTCCTTTATCCCTAGACATCATTCATGCTACTATCCCTCAGCAAGCCGATATGCCTCATCTTGAGAATTATACTAGTAAAGGTGATCTTGTTACTCATGTTAAAACATTTCAAATCCTTTGTAGTGATTATTCTCATGACCATAGGATTTTAGCTAAATTGTTTGCTAGAACCTTTCAAGATAAGGCTTTACAATGGTATTGTTCCTTACCTCCTTATTCCATTGATTCTTTTCCTAAACTTGCTAATTCCTTCATTCAACAATTTCAAAATAACATTGGACCACAAGTGTCCTTATCTGATTTAATTCATTGTAAACAAAACATTAAGAAAAAATTGACTGATTTTATTGGTAGATTTAAGCATTTGTATGCTCAGATTTCTTATCCTGCTCTTGATATTGATAATCAACATATGTTTATTTCAAATTTACAAAAGGATATTAGAGATAAGATTTTTCTTACTGAATTTACCTCCTTTAAACAATTGTGTGCAACACTTCACCATTATCAATTACAGGTGAGTCAGTTTGAGAGAAACACTCCAATGGCTCCTGTTCCAGTTGATAAGGGTGATAATGCTCCTAATCCTAATAAGTTTCAAAAACCTAACAACTATGTTAAGATTAATAAACATACGAACATGGTTACTGATCAAGTTGTGGCTACATCCAATAATTCTACTTTTGCATCCACTACTTTCCGTATGAATTGTACATTTACTCCTCTCTCTGAAACTTTGCATTCTATAATGAGTAGGTTGTTAAGTGCTAGCATTATTACCTTACCTCCTATTTTACCTCTTCTTCCCACCATGATAGCTTCAAAATCCTTTGATTCTAAATCTTTCTGCCAATACCATCGCCAGAATGGCCATGATACTAAAAAATGTTACTCTCTAAAGCATAAAATTCAAGACTTAATTGATTCTAAAGCTTTACATGTTGATAATTTTGATGGTAATAGGAATAAATTTGTTTCTCCTCCTAATCAAAACCTTCAAATCTATACCAATCCTTTACCTACACATGATACTAATACTATAGCTCAACTATCTTCTGTAGACATTATTTATGATTCAAAGATGGATGATCTTAATCACATTGTTAATCATGTGGAGAGTGTTGTGCCATCTAAACTTATGGTTCAAGATCCTTCACCTCCACTTCAACTTCCAATTCCACATAAACCTCAAAAACAAACTAAGGATAAGAAACCTAGGGAACTTTTAATTACCTTTGATGATTCTGAAATGATTAAGGCTCCCGATGGTCCCGTTTATACCTACTCCTGGTTGTCTAGTTGATCCCATATCTTTAATAAATTTAATTACTGGGGAAAATATTTTTCTGAAAGGCCTACAACGTGATTATTATGATCCATCTGATGCATGGATCCAAAATTGTAATGGCTTTCTTTATCCTACACTTGGTTCTATTAACTTACCTGTTGAACTTTGTGGTAAAGTTATAGATACTACTTTCATCATTATTCCTACTTCTGATCAATTTCAAATCAAATTTGGCCTACCTTGGATAACTGCTATGCATGCTATCGCTTCTCCAATTCATAAATGTCTTAAGTTCATTCGTAATGGAGAAGTCAAAAAAATTAATCATAGTTTGTATACACCTTCTAGGCCTAGAGATTGTGCTACTCTTAATTTATTTTGGCCTTCATTATCTAACTCATGTCATCCTCGCCATAATCATCTCTTTCACTCATATCAAGCTTATAAACATCACAAAATTGTTGAGTTAAGTATGCCTCAGATTAATTCCAACCGTGGTCTTTTGCCTACTCCTGCAATACCTCCTTTATCCATTTATGCTAATAATATTAATCAAATGTCTACTATTTCATTGCAACCTATTGAGAATCCTCCTATAGAACCTGTGAAGGAACATGTTTTCATTCCTCCTAGTTCTCAAAATGTGCCAACCAAAGCTAAACATAACAAATCTGCTAATGAACATCGTAAGAAGCGTAGAGCTAATGCTAGAGCATGTGCTTCTGCTATTCAAAACTCATTACCTCCTTTTGACCAACCCATGCCTAATGCGTTAGATGTTAATATTCATAATGATGTTAAGATGAATGAGTATGATGATCCTATTCACATCTTGGATCTTATTTCAATCAACCTTGATAAGGAGGACACTCTCGATGATCCTATTGACCTTAGTGATGAATATGAGACCATTGATCTTGATAATGATATACCTCATATGCTTTCAACTCAATTAACAATTACATATAGTATTGAGCATTGAGATTCTCAAGAGGATCCTTGTTTGGAACTGGCTATCATTCCTACTATATTGGATATAGTCCCTCTTGCAAGTTTCCCACCTTTCATCAATAACATAAACCAAGAAGGGGAGGGTTGACAACATGCTTGATTGGCTCATCCTTTATGGTAGCCCTATTTTGTGTTTGTATGTTGTAATGTGCTTCTCCCATAATGTGTTTTTAAATGTTTGTTAGATTCTTTTATATGACCCTTGTTACTCTGTTGGTGCAAGGTGATAAAGGAATCAAACCTGTTGAACAAATTCTTCTATATGTATCTATATTATTCTATATGTTGTTTCATGTTATGTTGTACTTGTGCTATTGTTTGGAACTATTTTCCTTGTATAATCTACTTGGATCTGTGACATGGTATCACTAATTCTTTTTGGTCTCTGTGTTGTGGTCTGAAAAGATTCTTCTTCGTATTTCTTAAGTTTTATTTCCTCCTTTGTGATTGTAGTTCTACTTTCTTTGGGGAATGATGTCAATTCATTTGCAATAATATCATATTTCTATGTACATGTTATCTTATGATCATACTGACCCCACATGAGGTAGATCCCTCTTGTGTTCTTATGTATGTTTATGTTTTATATCCCGTGATTTGTCTTCCTTTGGGGGCATCTCGCAGTGGAAACGTAATCCATAGAGTTGTGTATGTTTCTGTTAAAACCATTGCTCTTGTTAAAGTGTTAGCAATGAATTTAACATGGGGGCATAAAATCTACTAACTTTCACACACATCCACATTTAAAATAGTTTTCAATATTTAAAAACTTTTCCCTTTATGGATTAAAAAAAACTAATCCTTAAAGCATGGTCATTTTTACTTTTTAGGATCTCTTGATCCCTCCAGTTTAAAATTACATGGATCTCTTGATCCTGCCAGTTTTCAAATTACAATGTTTTTGATCCCTTTAAGAATGGATCTCCCTAATGGGTTGACTAGTGAGTAGCCACATTCACTAGGCAGTTCAACTCCATCTTTCTAGTTATGCTTTTTTGTGTAGTTCACAATGGGACATAAGTTCTCATTGGGCAAGATAATCACACCCTTTCTCTCTCTTCTTAACTAAGTGATGTCTGTCTTATGGTGATCTTAGGTTTGATAAAGACTTAACTCTCTTGGGGTCTTGAGGATTTCTTTGTCCCTTCTGATTCCAATAAGATATTTTTTTCTGTATGTTCTCCTTTACCAAGAGTTTGTGTTCAGCTCATACTCTTGCTAAAGTGGGGGCTAAATGTATAGTCAAAAAATGGAAGCACTTCCATTGTACACTTGTTTAGCCTTCCAAGTAAGTGTTTTGGGGTCATATCAAGCATATTGAATGGGTTCATGAGTTAGACTTTCCTTTCCCCCTATTTTTCCCCTCTTTCCACTTCTTTCTAGCCTGATTTCTGCATTCTGGACTGCAAACCTGAGATTCTGGACTTCAAGGTCAGGGTTGACCTTTTTGGTCTATGTTGACCTCAACCCTAACCTAGGTCAATATCGAACTCTACCCTGACCTAGGTCAAGGTCAACCTTGACCTTGACCCAGGGTTCAAACTTTGGGGTCTTGCAGTTTTCGAATGTCGATCTTTGCAAAAGTTATTTCCCACTTCTGGGTCAGCTATTTCGGGTTCCGAAGTGTCAATTCCTAAATTATATTTAACTTAGGTCCTCTCCTAGGGGTAAAGGCTTTAATTATAATTTAATTCTCCTATATTGGCCACCTTAGAAGATTGTGCCCTAGTTTCATATAAAAGGGAGCCTTTCTCCCCTCATTTTCTCTAAGTCCTCTATTAAAGCCTAAGCATCCTTGAGAAATTGAGGAGCACTATCAAGTGAAGTCCAAGTGAGCTAAGGATAGAGATTTGAAGCAAGAATTCATTATCCATAAAGCCTTCAAGAATTCAAAGAGATCCATTGGAGGCCATTTAAGGATTCCAGCTACATAGTGCCCTTTTGGTGATCTCTCCATCCACCTTCTTCCAAGCCTCTTCCAAATTCAAGAACCCATTCAAGACTTGGTTTTAGAGATATAAAAGCAAGAGATTGAAGACATCCTACCATTTTACATTCTACATATTTGGTGCATACATACTTGTGGAATCAAGGATTCGAATCCTCCATAAGGACTTTTTCAAGCAAGGTGAATTCGTGCATTTACTTTGTTTATCTTTATGCAATTTCAATTACATATATTTGAGGTTAATTCCAAAACTAGGGTTTGAATAAGGAAAACCCCTCCTCCCAACAAACAAACCTCTTTTTCTTGCAGGTTTAGGTTGAGGACTATAGATTTTGACTCAGATTTGAATACCCTTTTCGGCTTACTTCCAGACTCGGCGAATAGATTCTCTGTCGGACCTGTGCAAGTCAAGGTTGACATTATTGGGTCACGGTTGACATTTATGGGTCAAGGTCAACCTTTTTCATAAGATGGTGTTGGATTGGAAAATGATTTATGGGTTTTGTTCGTCTCTGCGTTCCAGTTTTGGATCATACTTCAGTTTTTCCAAAAACATAGTACAAACCTCAGAAAATAGCATTCTTTGATCTAAAATTATTTAAATTTATTACATTTCTCCTATTTCTTCAATTATTGTCATATATCATATCTATATATTCAATTAACAAAATTTAAGATGTCCTTCTTTACTCTCTTTTCCAAATAGTTGATTCATTTATGCACTAATCCTTCTTTGGGGTTAATCAATTTGGATCTTCCATTTGTGCATTTGAGGATAGAAGAGGAGCATCTTATCTTCTCCCTAATCACATTTTCAATATACAATCAACACAATTCAATTTAAATGTCAAGGTTAGGGAAATACACAATCAAACCCTAATAAAACTAAATAAACACAAAACAAACATTTTTCTTCCTTTACACAAACTTTAGAGAACTAAAAGGGTAGCTAGCTACTCCTCCTATTCTTATGGTGCCTATTCATGGAAAGTCGTTGGTCCTCTATATTTCAGCTACAACTACATCCCTAGGTGTATTTCTTGCACAAGAGGATGAAACAAAGAAAGAAAGAGCTATCTACTACATTAGTAGAACACTAGTCACCTATGAGCTCAATTACAACATTATTGAGAAAGCATGCTTAGCAATCATGTTCACATCACAAAAACTAAGACACTACATGTTGTCACATACAGTAAAGCTCATTGCTAAGATAGATCCTTTAAAATATCTTCTAAGTAGAACAACATTAACAAGATGTTTGGTAAAATTGGTTCTAATTCTAAGTGAGTTTGACATTGATTATGTAGAAAGGAGAGATATTAAAGGATAGGTCCTTGCATAACAATTGGTTGATTCACCGCTTCAAGATGATGAACCTTTAAAGATTGAATTCCCTGATGAAACAATCATGCATCTAACTGAGTATCCATGGAAGATGTAGTTTGACAGTTCATTCACTCAACAAGGCTCTGGAGCAGGGGTCCTATTCATAGCTCCTCAAGGTTACAAGATTCCCAAATCTTACAAATTGATGTTTCCATGCACCAACAATATTTCAGAACATGAAGCATTGGTAAATGGTCTTAAGCTAGCCATGGAGTGGAAGATTGTAGAGCTACACATGTATGGTTAATCCCAACTAATTATTAATTAGGTCAATGGGGAGTATCAAAAAAAATATGAGAAGTTGATACCCTACAAGCAACTGGCTAATGACCTAAAGAAGTAATTTGTCTTCATCACCTTCCAGCAGATACCAAGATTAGAAAATAAAGTTGCAGATGATATGGCTACCTTAGCATCCATGTTACAACTGGAGGAACATCAATTCTACTATGACTTCTTGGTGGAAGAACTCTCCTATCCTACCTTTGATACCCTTGAATACCAAGTAGTATGTTCTTTGAATGCCCTAGACCAATCTCGGTATGCCAATATCACTGCCTATCTCACTGACCAAACCATTCCTGCTAATCTATCCAGAAATGAGAAAAGAGCCTTGATTAGGAAAACATCATGTTATGTTCTCATAACTAATAACTTATATTGATGAGGTCTCGATCGTATACTTCTTAGATTTTTAGAACTCGAAGAGTCTAACAGTGCGTTAAAAGAAGTCCATGAAGGTGTATGTGGATCACACTCAAATGAATTTTCACTAGCTAAGAAACTGCTCAAAGTTGGCTATTACTGGCCTACCATCAAAAAGATGCTATTCACTTCTCAAGAACCTGTCATAAATGTTAGACACATGGAGATCTAATAATTCTCCTACTAGAGAACTTATACCTTTCATTACACATTGGCCATTTTAGCAATGGGCCTTTGACTTGGTTGGACAAATATATCCCAACTCTTCAAATAGAGACAAATTCATCATTACAACCACTGAGTATTTCACAAAGTGGGTCGAGGTTGCGCCGCTACCCAAAGCCACTCACAAATAGGTGGCTATGTTCATTATGAACTACATTATCTGTAGATATGGGATACCCTCTTAAATTGTAACAGACAATGGGGGCCAATTTAAAAATCAAGATATTGATGACTTTTGTGAACAGTTCCACATTACTCAACATTGCTCCTTAATCTATTACCCTTAAGGTGATGGACAAGCTAAGGCATCCAATAAAAATATCCTAAAAATCCTACATAGAACTATGAGTAAGTCTGGTAGAGACTGGCATCTACAACTAAATCTGACACTATGGGCCTACAGAATGAGCATCAGAACACCAACTGGAGCCACACTATTTTCCCTAGTCTATGGCGTTGAGGCAGTACTACCTATTGAGGTTGAAATCCCATCTTTGTGGATATCTTTACAAGGTTTCATTATTGATGAGAAGTACCGCATTGATAGGGTGAATTATTTGGAACTTGTAGATGAGTGCAGACAATAGGCATTCAATCATCCAAAGGTGTACCAAGAACGTATGTCCAAGGGGTACAATAAAAAGGTCAAACCACACAAATTTGAAGTGGGAGATCTCATCTTAAAAGAGAATCCTAAGAACCAGCTTAACAAAGAGCAGAAAGGAAAGTTTGAACCTAACTGGCTAGGACCTTATGTTATCACTGGTACTGTTGGGACTGGAGCTTATCAACTAGCTATGCCTAAGGGAGATGTTCTTCTAGATCCTATCAAAACTCTACATTTGAAGCATTTCTACATTTGATATTCGGCTAGAAGAGCCTGTAAAAAAAAAAGTTTTCAGAAAATTGATCCCGAAGAAATCCAAAAAAAATGGAAAAAGTCCTGAAGAAAGTGGTACCCCTGGTGAAAACCTGGTAAAACAAAAATCTTGGTAGAAAAAAAGAAAAGCAAAAGATCTTTCCAAGTGGTGAAAACCTGGTGATCAGGTGTCACTTGTGTTTTGCACTCCATCTATCAAAGCATCCCTAATACTGAGCCTTCACAATTACACCTATGCTAAAACGCTAACCTTGTTTCCTTACAACTATCTTATCCTTGCTTGGGATTTTTCTATCTTTTCTATCTTAGGATCAAGTCATTTTTGCACTAGGGGCATCTGTGCCAGTCTGATAGGTTGCGTCTTCTATTTTTTCATAGATGGTTTGTCTTGAGATACGATACTCTCAGATACTTTCACTACCACAACCATGTTCACAAAACAAGGATGACACAAACATGGCACTAATGGTGTTCCTAAAACCTACTTTGGATTGCAGACAGAAACAATGATGAACATAGACATTGGAAACATATTGCTTAAAATCTAACTTTTTGGTTGATGAATCTATACTGCGCTTGAAAAAAATGATGAATCAATAGTATTTCTCAGTACTACTTAAGAACACAGTTTGGTCTTGGATTGATCATAACTCTTTTATGTCCTGATGATGTTTACCTAGGGGTATCTAAGCAGTTATGAATTTTTAATTGATTCTCAATTGATGTTGTTATACCTTTCAAGTTACTCCATGATGTCTGTGCAAAGACAAAGAGTCACAAGGATAGGGGGCATAACATTTTCTAGGTTTTCTATGTATGGTTGTTGTTCCAAATGAACCTATAAATTTCACCTAAAATTGGATGTTTATGGTAAGAGCTTCCACTATGGGTGGATAGCCGCATATATCTTGATCTTAGTTATGTGTAAACTATGGTGAGGTTGAAACAATTTCCTCGTCTATTTTTTGATTCAAATTCTCATTGAGGTATATGAAGCATAATGTACCCAAGGATATGAATTTTCAAGGTCATTGCGGGTTCAATATCTTGCCTTAGACAGATTCTGATATAATAAAAGGAAGGTGACTATTTTGTTATCCTAGCTTCTATGCCTTGATGCCTAAGTCTATTTCTGACATTCCAATAAAATATAGTATTCATACTTTCATAATATCAGTGGGTATTAGTGATGGTTGTACTATCAGGTGGTATTTGTTCCAAACAACACCCAATGATGATAAAAATGTTGCAATATTTGCTAATCACTGACAAGTCCTAAGAGTCTGCATATAGCTGCATTTAGATATTGCATGCTGCATTTTGAAGGAAAGAAGAACATTTGGGAATATTTTCTCAAAAGTGATTTCTATCTCTCTTCTTCTTCTGAAAACCAAATTAATTACATTCATCCATACTACTAATATATATA
>MU226416.1:1786336-1807953 GCA_018584345.1 Thuja plicata
TATATATATATATATTGGTGCATATCCATAGCATACATTTTGCATTGCATAAAAAGAATCAACAGGAAAATACACAAACAAAGCATCCATGTATTGCATTTTTACTTTTACACCCTAAAGTGCATCCATGCATTCTACATTGCATATAAAAAACTCAAAAACATACATTTGCATATTCACATAATATCATTTGAAACATATTTATATCAGTGATAAACTCAACACATACATAAAATAATGTCATCATCTACATCTACTCATCAAGAGGCCAAGAGATCATCACATGTGCAAATAACTCTATCAAAGCAAGGAGATAATCATAAAACATATCAGGATCAAAAGCTGCATATATGTGTGTCTGAACATGGTACAAATCAAACAAAATATGGCATAAAGAGTATCAACATATCAAGGATTCAGAATAAATTAGAAATATATATGTGTGTATGTGTCATGCACAAAAAGAGGATCTCAGCAGGATCCAGATATACAATATAAACTCAGATATACAAAATGAGACAGGCTATCTCAGCTCTAGCTTCCCCCTTCTCCCTGATCTAGAGGAGGAGGAGGTGGAGGTAAAAATGGAGGTGGAGGAGGCATTGCCCCCTCAAACTGCTAGTCCAACCATGAAAATGAGACCCCTCTCTACCCCTCTAGTACTGCCGCATGATAAAGAGCATAGTACTATGTAGCTCTCTGACCTTGGTGAGTGGCTATACGGGCCTGTATGTCTCTCTCTTCTCAGAGTCTCTCCATCTGCATGTCCCTATTTTCAAGCAAGGCATCTGATATGGAAAGTCTAGACTCTACAGCTATGGCTCTCACCTCTAGAGCTATGATTTTTGCCCTCAACTGCTCTCTCTCCTACTCACACTATGACAGAGCATCACCATCCCTTCCAGATCCCCTGCCTAAATCCTATCCAGAAAACCTATCTTGTTATCTATCATGTCCTCTTTCAAGCTATCTCTGCTACTGCTCCCTTTGCCTCTGTTTCTCTCCTATCAATAATGGCCTTGGATCTATCCTAGGAGCAACAAATATAAATCGGGTGCACCGACCCTCTCTGCTCCCACTAGCACCCTCTACATGACCACCCACAGCATCACCACCCTTGTCATCTCCGCCATCATCACCCCCATCTAGAGGAGGTCATCTTCCATCTCTCCCTCCATCTTGGCCTCCATTCCTCCCTCCATTTTGGCCTCGCCCCTATCTCTATGTACTCCTCCCCTCCCTCTGGTAGGACGCTCATCCAGATCATAATCAATTAACACCTTGATGCAAGGAATGGGCTCCTCCAGCACTGTAAAATGTGGAAATAGATACTGAAGAATCTCTATGGCATTACCCATTAGAAAAACCTACATCTGCTACATCAAGGTGAAGCTCCCAGTCTACTCCAACCATGTCAAAAATCTCCTAATGGGCAGTCTCATAACTCAACTGGGCACCCCACAATGGTGCCTCATCTCAGATCTGGGCATAACCAGTAATGACTTGAGTCCTACCCTACTAAAGGCCCTACTATCTTAGCACTCTAGAGATCATGAACCTCTCTATAATGTATCTAGTCCTCCCATTGAGGTACCTTCTCTGAAATAAAAATGGTACTTCCCAAGTATCTAAGGTCCACTCCTCATAGTCTAAATATGGTCACCAAACAACCTCAGTCATATCATCAAAGAGACATCACCAGTACTCTACCTTTCCCATATGGGGCTGCTAAATAGGACTTGCATACATATATACATAGGCCTACTCTGGTGCCCACTGTCTATCTACTATCGGCCGTGTAACGGGGATGTGCTCCGAGGCCCATATCTGAAGAATCAATATACCTACAGTCATGCTCTAGGTATAATGATATACTATCTCATGAAGCTCTCAGTACATATGGGATATAATACAATTGCCCAATTTAAACCTCCATCCTTGGGTAACCATCTGCTCTACCATGCCTACCTATCTGACCATAAAACCATATTGACCTCTGTCTGGCATCAAGACGCCACTTATCAACCCTACTAAGTATATAGATTATCGATCATAATGGTCGACCATATAGTCCCATGAGAGATATCTATGATCAATAGTGTCATCCTAAAAATATCGGTGAGTTGCTCCAATTGCTATGGCCGATGTCACCTCGAAGCACACCTCATGACTAATAATCGAAACCCAAAGTATCCGCCATACATCCTCAGGAGTCACTATAATCTCTCCAATCGACAGATGGAAGGTGTTGTGCTCTGACTGCCATCTCTTGGCAAGAGCAGTCAACAACCCTCAGTTTACCCCTATATCAGGTAAACCTATCAGAGACCATAATCCACAACGGATAACTATCGCCCGCTCATCATCTGAAAGTAGTCCAAATAAGGCTAGCACTCGACCTGGATATGTACCTCTAAAAGTGACTACCTTAAAATATCGCTATTTTTTTACACATACACAGATAAAATTAGTATTCTATCTACAAAAAGATGCAGATACCTACTTAGATAAGTGATTCACAGTCTGTAACACGCAAATCAGTAAAAAATGAATAAATTCCTAAGTCTACAAACCATATGTAATCTTGAACAGATAGGGTGTGATCACTTTTATAGGATGCGATCCTGGATATACAAGATACAACAGAGTATACTAGGTGCGATCCCTAACATACGTGATTCGACCCTAAAAGCTGGGTATGATTCTAAAAAGACAGGGTACGAAACACAGCCAAAATTAAACTCAAAACAAGACAAAAAAATGGCAACTAGATGTGATCTAGAGTATCCTGGATGTGATGCCGAAATCTAGAAGAACAAGACGCGATCCAGGAAATACCAGATGCGACGAGGGTTTGATAGGGTGTGATCCAGAATTCTGGATGAGACCCAAAATTGAAATGGTTGTAAAAGCTACAAAAATACATGAAATTCAAAATTTCAAAATTCACGAGGTAGTTTTACGAGCACTTACCAGAGGTGGGTAGTCAGTTGGGTGCTGATGTCAACGAATCATCTCAAAATGATGCTTCCTAACAGGGACCACCATCTTCTCTGCAGAGCTCTTAGAATTACTATGGGTAAAAGTGAAAATGAATAGTAAAATGGTAATTTTTGAGGCTTATATTGGTCTTTTGAGCTATTTAGGAGTTCTGAAACTCCTCCTAGGCAATTGAAACTCCATTTCTGTTATACTTTTGATCAATCAGGAACCAAATCGAAGGTGCCTAGGGTGTTTTATGCAGCACAACAACATTTTTGTGATAACTCCTGAAAATGAAGAATTTCTTTTGAAAAATCTGTCAAATTGCACATGTTATCATAAATCTTGGTCTAACATCATTTTATCAATCTCACCACCCATATTTTCATGTAATTAACTTGGTTCTCGTGTGTTTATTTTTAAACACACCATCTTTTTCCACTTCTTCTACTCTGTTCTTTCTTGCCCTAAACGCTTCTTTTAAGTGATACAACATTTCAACACAGGGATTTTATTATTTTCCTTCGATTTCATTCCCAAGGGGGCATGGTCACACTACCATCAATTAAATTTTTTCTCGAAACAACATTAAAATGACTTTCTTATCAAAAAAACTAGGGGCATAACAGTTTTCTTGACTAATTCAGAACTATTGGATAGAAAGCTTTGGTTCTCATAAGCTAGATATCTTATGTTTCCTCATTTTAAAAGATTCTTATTAATCTCTTGGCAGCTTCTTACTGACTTTTGGATGACAACCAAGTTCAGAATCAGTATTATCAATCTTTGGACAACAACAAAGTTCAGAATTGGTATCTTTAAGATCTTTTACTGACCTTTGTACGACAACCAAGTTCAAGGTTAATTCTATCAGTTTAGTTTGATCAAGTGTGAGACTAATCTCATCAACATTTCATTCACCAACCAAGAACATAATTCTCAATCTTTCTGAAGTTAAAATCAAAAAATTTCTTTGAATCAATGTGTTACTCGCACATCAATTCAAAGAGGGGCAAATGTAACCACCTGGATTTGGTCTGTTCCAACTATGGACCCTATTTTCCCTAAATATGATCATACCCCCAATTATTTCATGACAATGTTACTTTGGCATAATTCATTTTAAATCAAATTTAATGTCCTAGGTGATTTTTTATCCCTAAAATATATTAACTATTATAGCCATCTAAAAATCAAATTCAAATATGGCTATAGTATTTAATTATAAAGGAATTAAATAAACCCCTAAATCAATTGCTCACTTGCAAATAAGCATATTCCCCTAGCCTAATTAATTTAATTAAAATGGCTATAGTCCTATTGATTATTAAAAAGCAATTAATTGTTTAAATAATTAATACCCTAATTTTGAATGAATTAAATAAGTTTAATTCATTTCATTTATAGTCCCCTAAACCCTAACCTAACCTATCTCAACCACTTCTACCCTGGGTTCTAACCTATCCCAACCTATTCACCCCATGCTAATCTAATTCTAATCCTAAATTCTATCCTAACCGACCTCCTAATGTTGTCACATTCCATTAAGGAATGATTAACAACTCCACCCACTTGAGAAAGTCAAGGAATCTCAAGATTGCTTTCTCAAGTCCATTTTCTCAAGCCATCCTCTTACGCCCTTCCCATGCTTCTTTAAGGATTTCATTAATGCCTCATTAATGAAGATTCCTTAATCCCATGTCTCTCCCATGCCTATTAAATGCCCAAGGCATTTATTGCTCTTACACCACCATTAATGAGTTCCTCAACTCATTAATGCACCTTGTCCCCCCTCTCCCTCCTCATTCTTCTATAAATAGAAGACATTTTTGAGAGCAAATGAGCCTTCATCTCATATTAGAAAATACATTGTTATGTTGTTAAGATTTAGATAGCTTTATTTTCATCTCATAGTTTTATTACCATGCATTGTTATAATGTCCATTTTTTGAACTAAAATGCATTGCTCACTGATTAAATAGCTTGTGTTAATTCAAATATTTCATGCTAAGTCGTATGTCACTGATAGTAGCATAATCTGAGGGCTATTATGTTATTAATCACACTCTTCTTAGTTAGAAATAAATAGGTTGATTTTAGTTGTTTTATATACTCATCTAACCCATTTTAAGCCAATGCAATGATCTATTGAAGTATTTTGTCTTTCTTAAATAGGTACAAAAATCACACACACAGTAGTCTACACTGAGAGACATAGTATAACCAAATAGAAGTATAACCGAGATACACAGACAACACCGAGCACTGAGTGACAACATTAACCGAGTGGACCAGAGGCCACATTAAAGTTTGTTATGGCACATTATTTTATGTAAAAACTTTTTTTCTGACCTAGATAACAGTTTACAAAGAACGAGGAGAGCATTAATTATGGATTTACAACATTCATTATTTATATCTCCTATGTTTAGATGATCAAGGTAAATTATGTACACCATTTATCTTAGGTTAGGGATGGAATTGTAAAACCCTAATTAGGTCATAGAGTTTGATATATATACTATATAGATGTCATTTTGTAATGTATGTTGATCAAGCAATGATCAAGTAACCGCCATAATACAGACATCAGAGACTAGAAAAGGATTTTAAGGATAAAGACTACATTGCAGTAATCATTTTTTAGAACAGAGGCAAGACTATTGAGTAGAACAAAGAACAAGGTATTATGATTCACATTGAGGTGATATATTTTGTATGTACTTAATGGATATGTATCAGAAATATTGAGATTGTCTATGTTCCATATCAAATTTTTGTTACTCTCTAACAATTGTAATAGACCCAAAAATCTCATAACAGAGTGGACTTAATCATCTTTTTGTAAATCTCTTAACTGAGTGCACAGATACTTTGTGTTTCTAAATCCTCTCATGAGGTAGATCTAATCGATCTCATTGTTAGTCCTAACAGGGTAAGATCATCAGAAGTGATCAATCTTTGTAAGCTTTAACATGCTACTTTATTTACTGCATTAGTGAAGTTTTGTTGGTCTCATCCCCACCATAGTTTTTTACCTTCTAACAGAGGTTTTCTGCGATACTAAAATACCAGTGTAACGAATACTTAATTTAATGTGTGTATTGTTTACTTTACATGCATTTACATTTCAACAATGATACTATATGTTTGGTGTATGCAATCTACTCAGTCAGTTATTACAGAACTATTGGTAACAAAGATTTGATTAAAAAATTATAAGGGTACTGATTCACCCCTCCCCTCTTAGTACACACCTCTCCATTATCCAAAAAATTGGTATCAGAGCTAGTTCTCTTGTTTTGAAGGTTTAATTTCTAAAGTGAAAATATCTTACAATGGAAAGGTATACACTTGATAAAACTATTGAAAATAAGAAGTTATAGTTGCAGATCTATGCCAAACAATACAACAAAGAAAAAGAAAAACTCAAGGAGATGTTGACTAAGAGAAAGGACATGACACTTCACTATTGTGAGACTGATTATCATGAAGAAGAGATTAATGACCCATTTGACACCTCTGGATCCGAGTCTGGTAGCATATCTGATGCATCTAAAGGAATCATATCAAAGCTATCAAAGAGCAATCAACAACTTACTGAACAAGTGAAAGCACTACAAATCGGTCAAGATACACAAATTATTAGAATGGTTTAAGTCTTGAACAATGCAAAGAAAGCTGAACAAGATAGAAACATGGTTGTTGATTAAAAAAGCCAGATGACTAAAAAGTTACAAGAAAAAGAATCTGAGATATTGAGACTTAGTGAACATTACTTTGAGATCACCAATCAAGTGGTTTCTATTAATCATGAGGCAAACCGAGTGAATACTAAATTTGCAAGAAGAATAGAATAAATTGGTGTATTGAAAGAAGAAAATGATAAAATAAGAAATGAAGGGAACATTTTACAGCAACATAATGAAGTGACTAAGAGATCTAAAGAAAGGACTAAGAGAATGGATGAATTTTTGAACTATCAAAGAAGAATGAACAACAATATCGGATTAGGGTATACCAAGCAAGGAGAATCATCAAATCAAGTTGAACAAAGGAATGTATAATCAAGTCTGAAGCCTAAGAAGCCCTCTTTCCATTACTGTGGAAAACCAGGCCACACATCAAATGTTTGCAGGAGTAAAGAAAAAGGTATTCCTAGAAACACTCCTAAATGCAATGGTGTTTGATATAGCTATAATAAACATGGACATCAAGAACATGAGTGTAGATCCAAGTTGAACAAGCCATAGAAGAAACCATACATGGATAAATGCTATCAATATTGAAACATGCATTTTCATACAAAACAAGCATGTAGGAAGAACACAAAGAAAATCTAGAAGCCTAAAGGACAAGAAAAGGTAAATCAACCGAGAAGACAAGGCAATGCTTATGCATGGGATTATAACACTTGGAGTATTTATACAACATGTGGTAAATAAGGGCATATAACAACAAATTGTATGAGATAATGGTGAACCAAGTGTAGGAATTGGTTAAACTCTAGAATGGCATGTTCTCACTGTCACAATGTTGGTCACTTAAGAAGAGATTATGCAGACTGAATAAATACTTATGGAAATGGAATAATAATTGAAGAAATTGTAAGGATAAGAAATCAAATGTGGAGGAGAGAATCAAATGATAATTTAGGACCAAGCACAACAATTGATGACACCTCATCCAATGCATTGGATGGCTCCACTGTCTCCAACTGAGAAATATAAGTAGGTAAGGAATGATGTTTTGCAAATCTATATCTTACATCAGTTCCTATATTCATTACACATATGCCAAATTAGGATGAATTGAGATGCACTATGGTAGTATACTTTTGATTACTTTAATCTAGTTGAGTTGGTTAATATGTACCAAGTTAGTTATGTTAGTCAGTGTTAATGTGTGAGACAACCAACTTGATATGACAACTGAGCATTTGGTTTACTCACTGAGCTGAAGTATTGTTAGTGTTAACCAAGCATAATGTTTGTCTGCCAAGTGGTTTATGAAGAGAATTTATTGCGTTGCCCTATATCATTTGATATAAATTTGATTGATGTGAACTCATTTGTTCACACTGCGATCATAGAGTTGAACAAAAAAAAGAGAGAAAATTTGTAGTAGAGCATTTTCATGCATTTTATACAGATTCAGAGAACACTTCAAGTAGCATTTAGGTTAGTTATTATGCACTCTTTTATTACCAATTCATTTAAATACCGTTCTTGAAAACCCTAAACCCAAAATTATGGAATCCACATCTTAAACCATGAAGGAAAATATGGAGAAGGATAAGAAGGTTTTTTTGGTTAAGAACTCCACTTGTATAGAGTCAATCTATAAGTTCCATCCACAGGTTGCATCCCAACTCAATTACAAAGGTGTGTTTTCATCAATTCTGCCTAAGGTTTTGTTAGTCCAAGACCTGTGTGCTTACATTCACTACAAAATAGGTGAAATCAGGGATTTTGAACTTATATTGACTTATCAGTCACTATGCAAAGTTTGAAAGTTAAAGGAAGATAATAAAAATCTAGATGTCAAAGGGTTACCAATGCCCTAAATTTCCTGAATGCATTTAAGATTGAGTGGATATGCATTTTTTTGAGTCGAGTTCACAATAGAAAGCTTTGGTTGAATGAGCCCAATAAGATAAAAAGTATGTTCTTCATGGCATGACTAGGTATCCCATATTTGATAAATCAAAATCACTAATGCACTCACCGAGAACCAAGATAGAAAAGTTAACAGGAGTTGAATGGGAGGGTAGAGGTCTGATGATCAATTTCAAATGAGTTCCTATTAAATTTTCTATTTACATTCCTCAGGAATTATACGATAAGATATCAGCTAGATGGTCATATGCACTAAACACCGAGAAACACATGAGAGAGGCATCTCTCACTCTACTAAAGTTTGAATGGATAGTTGGAGAGATTGAGTAGATAATGCAGAAATAGGCCAAGAAATTTCCCAAGAAATCATGGACATTAAATATCCTTCAAGGGAACATGAAGGGAGTGGAGGACAAAAGCACCAAAATTTGGAAAGATCTACTATATCCACCTGAGGAAATAGAGGAAATCAAGGAAGAAAAAGACATTGCATCTAGAGTCAATACCAAGGGAGATTGATCGAGCACAGAACCAATAGATGTTGATGATATAGATATGTTTACAATGTATTGGATAAAATTCCTCAACTATTGACTAATATGAGTCACCTAGAGATCATAGTAAATGACATAACTGATGGTGATCCTGATGATAAGGCTAAGGAAGATGAGATATTTAGAGCAACCAAGACCATGGATGAACAAGACACAACAAAGGTTGCCCAAGCAATGGTACCAAGTGAGTTGCCTATTTTGGTGGAAACAATTAAAATAGAGAGTGAAGCACAAAAGACACCTGAGTAAGATATAGATACAAATGAAGACAAAGGTGATACTCATGGTAAAGAGACTAAGCATAGTGGTCAAAAAACACAAGGTGATGCACCTAAAGATACCACTAATACAACAAAAGAAAAAGGTGAAGGTAATACAGACAATACAAATAATATGGTAGACAATTCTACTACACATACAAGGTCGAATACCGAGGCACCTCACCGAGTCATCACACCGAAGTCCAAGCCAGCAAAGAAAGAAACCAAGAAAAAGGATCAATCAGAATTAACTCTATTTCCTTCATCAAGTGTTCAAGAAGAGAAAAATAAGAAGAAGAAAGGAAGAAAGGACATAGTTACTTTGGATAAAATCATAGAGATTCCAGCATGGGATCCAAGGACACTCGATCTAGAAACATTGAATAAATATGGTGAATTATGCACCGGGAAAGAAACACAAGATAAATTAAGGAAAGAGCATACAAATGCACATGTATTATAAGTTTGCAATGCAAATCTACATAAATCTTTTCCCGACTTAGATATCAATGAATAAAACCCCATCATTGATCAACTTGCACTACTCACCGAGGAAATTAACAAACCTAACATTGATGCCAAGTAGAAAGTGGAAGAGGGAGTAGAGAATAAGATACAATACAAAGTTACCAAGAAGATCAGCCAGGTAGTGGCACTAAATACGGTAACTTTGTCTCAATTTGTAATTGGTTTAGAAACTATCATATGTGAAGCCATTAAAATTCTATAGCATTTATGCACTTTAGATCACTTCACTACCGAGATTAGTGAAAAGATAAAGAAAATAGATCAAGATCTAAAAGATAGTGCAAATATCCTATCAACTGAGCAATGTGCATTACATATGCATTACACCTAGGTACTTCAAAACCAGTGGTTGAGACTAGACTTGAAGAAAGAAGAGGAGCAAATCAGAGAACAAGTAACCAAGTTATAGGCAACGTTACTACCACATTTGGATATGATGCATAAACATGTGACATTGGAAAAGACTTTGATTTCCACCCTAGAATTATCAGTCATAGAGAGCATATATGAAATGCATGCTCAGATAAATCTAGGACTATTAACCCTAGAGAATTTAAAAGAGGAGTGGGAGAAGCTACTGGAAAATCTCAAACAAGCCCATCCTAATATTTTTGACAAATTGTAAGTTATATTCCTTTTGTCATTATTTTCAAAAAATGGGGAAATATTTATATAAGTATAGTAAAGGGGGATACTATAATCAAGAGGAATTAATATACATATACCGAACATGTACAAAGGGGGGGTTACTATATATAGTATTATGTACAGTAATAATTTTTTGATACTAATTCAAAAGGGGGAGAATGTTACTCCAAATGAGCATTGAAGTTTTCATTAGTATTCAAGCACAAAAAATGGACACTTAGTAATAGATTCACAAAGAGGACAGTCGGTATAATCACCAAAGTACAGAGTTAACCGAGAGCACCGATCACACCTAGAGTTAACTAAATGCAGTGATTACCGAGAAGATAGACTTTACCAAGAAGTAGTCTACACCGAGACATGCAGTATAACCAAACTCAGTATAAATGAGATACATAAACAACACTAAGCACCGAGAACACCGAGCACCAAGAACATCGAGGACCGACAACATCGAGCAGCAAGAGACATCATTAACCGAGTGGACCAGAGGCCACATAAAAGTTTGTTATGGCACATCATTGTATGTAAAAAAAATTTCCAACCTAGATAACGGTTTATAAAGATCAAGGAGAGAAAAATTACAAATTTAGAACATTAATTGTTTATATCTCCTATGTTTAGATGATCAAGGTAAATTATGTACACCGCTGATCTTAGGTTAGGGATGTAATTATAAAACCATAATTTGGTAATAGAGTTTGATATATATAATATATAGATGTCATTTTGTAATGTATGTTGATCAATAAATGATCAAGTATCCACCATACTATAGACATTAGATATCAGGCAAGGGTTTTAAGGATAGAGACTTCATTGCAGTAATCAGTTTTCAAAACAGAGACAAGGCTACTGAGCAGAACAAAGTAGAAGGTATTATCAGTCACATTGAGGTGATATGTTTTGTATGTACTTAACGGATTTGTATCAAAAATATTAAGTTTTTATATGTCTTAGATCAAATTTATGTTACTCTCTAACAATTGCGATAGACTGCAAAATGTCTTAACAGAGTAGATTTATCCATATTTTTGTAAATCTCTTAACCGAGTGCACACATAATTTGTGTTGATAAATTCTCTCATGAGGTAGATCTAATTGGTCTCATTGTTACTCCTAAAAGGGTAAGATCATCATAAATGATCACTCTTTGTAAGCTTTAACAAGCTACTTTATTTACTGCAGTAGTGAAGTTTTGTGTGTCTCATCCCCACCACAATTTTTTACCTTCTAACATGGGTTTTCTACGATACCAGAATACTAGTGTCATGAGTATTTAATTTCATGTATGTATATTATTTACTTTACATGAATTTACATTTCAGCAGTGATACTATATGTTTGGTGTATGAAATCTACTCAAACGGTTATTACAGAACTATTGGCAACAAAGATTTGATTAAAAAATTTTAATGGTACTGATTCACCCCTCCCCTCTTAGTACACACCTCTCCATTATCCTAACACTTATCCTTTTTGAATTTATATAAATTCTCCAATAGATGTATCCATAATGATTTATAGATTTCATACTCGACATTTTCTTTCACAATTATGTAAGCTCTATGAATGATGGTGCTTGAGATTAAATTTTCCCTATTCGAGTGGTATACCTTATATCCCAAGATTATTGCTAAAAATCTCACATCAGCTTGTTTGATATTATTTATTGTCATTGATTGTTCATCCCACTGTGATTTAGTCAACTTAGTGATAATATTCTTCTTAACAAATTTTAGGGCTAGAACATCAGCACATGTATTAAATCCAGTGACTACTTCTAAGACTTTCTTGGTTATTTTATATGGTCTCTCAAGCCATATGAATTTGTTGTGTATTCTACTCAACACTATCTTAATCCATTTAGTCTCATAAATAATGTGAAAGTTAATAACTTGGGAAATTTTCATGGTTTCCAAGATTTTAAACACATATCTCATTTTTCCATTCACATGGAGTTCTCATACATCAGAAATGGTATTCTCTCCAAACTCTTCAGAATTATAGTGGATGTAAACCCTAATATATTCTACATGCAAAAATTCATAAGGAAATTTAGAGAATGTGTCCTGAGGGTCATATTACATAGATTTATGCAGATGTTTCTTAAATTTTGGCCTAGTTATTTCCTTAACATCAATGATCATCGGTTCACCCATGATTCAAAAAAAAAAATTTAAGTCGCAAAGTGCAAAACACCTTTTCACATGAAAACAAAGGGTTTGGTGATGGATTTCTAAAATTCACCCTTAAATGTTGTTCAATAACCTCAAATCATTCTGTAATCTCTTTCTCTAGATAGCACTGTGAATAATGAAATGTTAATTCTCCCTTTTAAACCTTCATAAGACAAAATATAAATTGAAATTAATGCATCGTACCCTAGGTTCCAAAAACTGCCTTTTAAAATATAATGCGCATATCCTTCTATGATCCTCACAAAATGTTCATATCCAACCATAAATGATTACATTGTGTTCTTAAATCAAATCTGCATCAATCACATTCATCGATCTATTCGATTAAGGGGTTAGGTACAACTATTTTTTTAAAAGATCCCCCTTAGGTATCTGACCTAATCAGTTTACTCATGAAATGTCCACACCAGATGCTGGTGCGATCTTTCCAGTAGCATAAATTTATTCTTTTCTCACCCATGTCTCTCTCATTTCCTTCTTAACTTATTCAACATCATTTTTTATTTTCCTTTTTTTCATCCTGCACACTATTTATTTCTATCGAACCTCTCCTATTTACATTAGCACTATTGTATCTACAATTCCTGGAAATCAACCTAGATTGTTACATTTGAAGCATATAATATTACAGTCTCCATACCTTTTGTTTTCTTGATTTTTCCTTAATCTGCACTACTTCGCAATATTACCAAAGTTGTTGCATTTGTAGCAAGTTATGTTCTCTTGGTTCACAGAGTTGTTCATCTTTGATCTACAATCATTTGAATTTTGTCCATACTTGTAGCAGGTGAAATAATAACTAGAAAAAGATGTAGCATTAGGGTTTGTTCTAGAATTTTTTTTCTTAAGATCAAATTTGTTTCATGTAAAGCATCTCCCACTGAATTTTTGTATATTAGGTTATCCTACAGGATTCCTTTTAGGTTTCTCATTGTGATTGTCTGATGAAATTTTATTCTGACTAGATCTAGAACTTTCTCCCTTGCCAAATCTAGGTCCTTGTGTATCTCCTATCGGCCTTAGGCTCTCAAGTTGTTAATCAAGATTCATTGAACCAATTTTGAATTTTTCTTTGAATTTATTAGAAACAATAAGATGACTTCTAATAACTTCATTAACCATTTTAATTTCTTTCTTATTATATCTAGATTCATCAAGATCAAGATGAAATTGTCTAATCTCACAGTTTAGTTTACGATACTCTTAAGACTTATCCTTCAGATATTTCTCAAGACGTTCTTCATTTTCTTTCTTTTCTTCAATCTCGTTATTTATCTTCATTACCATGGCTTCCATCTCATGTTTTAGATTATCCTCGCCTTTACAAGTTGCTCACATTCATTTGATTTTTCTTTGAATGCATGAGATTCATCATTGCTTCCTTTCTTCTTCATCTACTCAACAAGATATTTCTTTTGTCCCTATATTTATTCAATTGTTATTTCAAAGTTTCAATGAATTTTTTAGATTCCTTGAGTCTTTCTTCTAATTATCAGTTATGAGTAATTGACTTTTCAACATCTTCAAGTGCAATCAAGAGTTGTCTCTAAACACTCCTAAAAATTGTGGAATCTACCATTAGGATCTTCCTCAAGATTTTAGACTTCCTTTGAGGCACCAAGCTCTGATTCTAATTTTTCATATTGAGGAACACTAAGAGGGGGGCAGGTGAATCAGTGTTCTAACACTTTTAACCTTATTAATCTAAATTATTAACCATAAACCAAGAGCAATAAAAAGTAAACAACATAAGAAAAAAAAAAACATCCACAACATTATAACACCATGAATTTTTTGGGTGGAAACCCTCTTAAGGGAAAAAAAAACATGGTGGGAATGGAACCCAAGAGTAATTACTATTGTAGAAATAATAACCCTATTAAAGGTTTATTTACAATAATGGGAATGCACATGCATTCAGAAAAACTACCTAGAGCTCACTACTTAGATTAAAAAATGGAAAGGCGCACTACCTTTAAAAAGTGTTTGACAATTTAATCAAAATGGTGAATTAAAAAATAGCATCAAATGTGACAGTAAAGTTCCACGAAAATGCAACACAAAATACATTTCTAGCTTTCAATCAAACCAGTGATTATTTATCCTTTGTACATATAGGACATATCCCTTGCATATCTAACCATCACAATATCAATTCAACCCAAAACATTGATCTTGTATATTACATATAAAATATAATTCTTTGTTGGTCTACCTTCAAAGCATAAAGTATATCATGTGAAGTGTTGTCTGAATTTTCCCTCAAAACATTATGCTAATCTCAAACAATGTTATAGATCTTATCTACCATGTCATCTCTACCAAATTAAGCTTATAATATGATCAATTCAATGATCAGATAGGATCTCTTAGCGATCTACCAAACTATTGTTAGTATTGTTGTTGGCTTTGATTGTAATTGATGTAAAAAATTCCATACTGAAACTCTAGTGATATCGGTTGGTTGTTAACAGTATGGGGTATAACCTATTGTTCAGCAATATATGAACAATAATCTTGGATGAGCATTTCTTATGCTCAAAATTTCTTCAAGGACAAGTGTAATATATTCCACCAGTGCTTCATATACATTAGTAATCTTATATGGTTTCAATGTTTGGTTATTTATATTGGTTTCTCATGCTTTTTGATGTAGAGTTTATCAGATAATTTTGGTGCTTTGGATAAAGCATACTATGGACATTCTTCAATTGGTGGTAATGACTATTTTACATCTTGATCTTTTGGACTTGGTTGTGGTATTCAGATTTGTTGGCTCCCCTTTTGAGTCACCTTTTCTCATTATTGTAAAAAATTTATAAGTTAAAGTGGCCTTTGGAAAATTCCTTGAACTACATTGAACCTGGTTGAACCATGTTCAAAGCAGTTGAAAAGAGTTCAAAGCTCATCCTGATTCGAGTGTGCACTTAGTCTTTCCCAAAATGTTTTTGGTCTATGTTATTCTTGAACTACTCTAAACCACATTAAACCTCCTTGTACCCAGTTCATAATATTTCATCATAGTTATTTTAGGTTCATTAAAATTAACCTTGTGCTTTAAAGTAACCAAGTCTAATGGTAAACTTAGTGTGTCAGTTCTACGTCAACACTTTGTCATGTCACACATTGAAAATCTATGAACTAGGTTGAACTCAGTTCTTTCAGGTTCAAACAGGTTCAATGAGGTATGGATGTCATGAAATTTCATTAATGAGGGATTTTAAAAGCCAAAGTGGTGGAGATTAATGTGATTTAACTAAGCACACATGTAACCTCAAAAATGATTATGGAAAGATGAACTATTAAAGAGAGTAACCATGATTAGATGAGGACGCTAAGTGATGTGACAAGTAATAAATTATCATGCATCGTGAAGTCACATCACCTTCACCCTACACTGATAATAGATTTGGTAATTAATCTTCAAATATTCCATGAGGTAAGGTGGATTTTAAAAGGAAATTTAAGCAGTTTTATTTTTTCATTTGCATGCAAGGAGTAGCAGAAAAGTAATGAATTTTCTAGGTTATCTCACTAGAGCATTGCATTGTGTACAGTATACAAGGTAAGTTATGAAATCCTTCTCTATTGGTGAATTTTGGTATTAAAAATTGCATACCTTGTGTGTTAGTTGATAAAATGAAAGAAAGGAGGTCAACCTTTCAAATTTTTAACAATACAAATGATTGAATCTATCAATCTCCCATATAGGCGAACACTTTCCTAGCTAATGTTGATGTGGAAGAATTTAAGCATAGGCTTAGGGATTTCCCAGATGAACTGTTTACCAAATAATTCATTGCTAGTGGTCTTGTTGAATCTTCTGCTTTCCCTCTAGCGGTCTCCTATCCTAAATTGGTGTAGGAGTGTGTCAGTAGATACAATGAAAGACATCAATTCTTTTGTAAAGATGATGGTGAAGTTTTATTATCCATCAATAGGGAGACCATTATCTCTATTTTTAAGATCCCAGAGTAGGAAGTTTATTCTGACATTGAGCTCATCCTTTCAACCAAAAAATATGAAAAGGAAGAGAAAGTGTTCAAGAATAACATAGCTCACAGCTCGCTACTAAATCCTAAAAAAGGAGGGTCTAGGTTACCCAGGTTATTGTCTGCTACATAGATGAAACCCTATATTTAGGATTTAATTATATTGATCTGCACATAATTAGGGGGTTTGAAAGAGCCAATATATTTAATGGGTGGATGTACTTTTTCATACAAATAATTCTAGAAGGAGAACAATGTATAGAATGGGGGCAAGTGATTGTCTAATCAATGGTTGAACGACTTAATATAGCTCACCCTAGTTCAAGAAACTTATATATGTCATCCTACCTGATAATTTTTCTTTCCCAAACTCAAGAGTCGGTAGGCTTGTCTCAAAATCCATGGAATCAAAAGATCACAATTTTTTTAATATTACCCTTTAATATAGAGAGATAGAACTTTAGAGTACTATATGAGGTTGCATGATGTTTTTATAGGAGTATTTTTGTTTGAAATTATTGGTTTGACAATCAAGAGGTTCACAGATGAGGCAAAATAGCTCATTAGTGTGTATGGAAGCTACTACATTCAATTCCCCCACTTTACTTACATTTTTGTGGGAGGCTATGAAGGGAAACCCATTAAACTAACAAGGTATGCCATGGAATATTTTTTCTTGGCCAAAATTTGTAGACAGGTAACACAGGTAGTTAAGAAATACTTACCTGAAGGATAACTAGATACTATGTTTCCCCTGGAGTTAGGGATTTGTTCTTGTAAAACTTTCTCAGATGTAGTTAGCATCAGGTATGATTTAAAGAGGTTTGACTTCAGGTATTGTAATATCATACAAGGCTTTGACAATAAGGGTTATACACACCAACACTTGAATCTTAACAATCAATTCCAACCTACTGGTCACATAGAGGATTATTGGGAGGATTGTACAGATGGGTATGAGGTCAAGAGAAGAAATTGGAGTAGGCTTAGTATTCAATAGATACAAGTCATGAAATTAGAAGTAGACACTCCTCATATGTTGAGTGACAATAAATATTTTGTTGATCCTAAATTTGAAGAGGAGAGGAATCATTCACTTCTTGAGGTTAATTGGGTAGAAGAAGAAAAGGATGACATTGAAGCAAGAACATATAGTTTTTTGTGGAGAGCTTAAATGTGGTTGAAGTAAAAGAAAGTGAAACAGAGTCTGGAACCCCAAGGATCAACTCCCACAAAGAAAAAAATCCCCCAAAATTACCATTTCTTATGATGTTAATGTTGACTCTTGTGGTTCAGGTGAAGCAAAAAAAAATTTAAAGGTCCCACAGGCAGCAAGACAGAAAGAGCCCAGATGTTGTAAAATCCCCTATTCGAGTGACCACGTAAAGACCAAAGGTCTAGAGAGGTAAAAGGTTAAAGTTTGAGGTTGTGATTGAATTGGATTTGAAAGATGATAGTATGTAAGAGTGAGCGCATTCTCCCCCATCCCTGGAATCTGAAAATATTTCTCTAGACTCAGGTGCAGTGGCTATGATTGACACCACTCCATCCAAGCCCGATACTGTCAAAGATCTGATCATTAACACCCCCACTTGTTTGACAACCAGTATTAGTAAGAAGAGATACATAGTCCTTATCTCTATCTTGTTTGGAGATATAGTAAGAAAATACAATAGCAAGGAATCAAAGCATAAGAAACTTAAAGTCATAGCCAAATTTGATGTTGACTCAAAAATAGGGAACAGGGTAGCAAAAGTGGAAAATCCGAAAATAGGGTATGAGGTTGTGGATCCTTCAATTGATGATTTCACTATTGAAAATTGTGATTTGGGTCATGTTAACAGGGCTCTAGATAATCATAATTTTTAAATATCTACTAAGAAGACGTTTACTCAGTCTTGGAAGGACAACAAAGAAAAGATAGAAATGAAGGAGATGATCCAAGCTCTCGCTAACTACATTTTTGTTAATAACTATTAGTAATAACTGAGAGGGGGGGGTGAATCAGTGGCCTCAAAAATATTAATTAATCAACCCAAAAACTAAGTACCACAATATTTAGCCTCTAGTCATCTTCAGTCCTATAAGATGAATGGCTTCAAATATACTTATCAAATTAATACTGCTCAAAATGCTTTGTTAAACCTTATTTTGTATGTTTACCGAGTAGTAGTCTCTTAATTTAACAAAAAATAATAAATTATCTAGAGTATACCAATCAATCCAAATTAGCTATGTGTAATGAAAACACTAAAGTTATGACTCATAAACACATTGACACATGGATTTTTAACGTGGAAACCTTGTTAAGGGAAAAACCACATGGGACCGGTAACCCAAAATTTTCACTCTTCTAAAGTGAGCTTTATGAAGAGCCAACCTTGTTAAAGGTTACAAACACACTGTTAGGTGGGACCTTGTTAGAGGATTTAAAAGTTTATTCTATCACTTGATATCAGGCATCTCTATGCTACCTTCCTTGATCATACACTCTCTTGGCCTATCAATAGGTATTTGGCATCTCATGCTATCTTCATGATCAAAAAATTTTATACTCCTTGGGATGTATCTCAATATAGAAAGGATCTTTAAATCCTACTCAGTTCAGAGACATTATGAATCAATGGTTAACCTGAAAAAGTATGATCTATTCACATATACAACTTATACTTACAAATTTTTAGATCTATTGTATGCTCATAAAACTAATCAGATCAATATGCCTATTTTAATACCTTTGCTCCACTTTTGTTATGCTCAGTGATGCTATGATCTGTTGCTCGGTGTCCATAGAAAACTTTAGTTCTTTCCTTAACTTGATTGATCAGGACTGTATGAATTTTCTCTTAATTTGTTTCTCTTCAACATCCTCTTTTTCATTCAAAGCCCTTAATTCAGAATGAATTAAGTTGTCTCTTTATAGACATGATATCACCATTATTAGGTTCTTGATTTTCTTGATCTTGGCATGATCCAAAATCTTAGCCAATTAGATTTAAAGAAAAACTCACATTTTATCTTGGAGAGATCTTCTTGCCAACTGGGAAAAACAACTTTAAATCGTTTACTTATCTCTGGCTTTATCTTGTCAATGAAAAAAATGATAACTACCAGTTAAGTCTATATTTAGCTCTACCAGCTAGATATTTTTGTGTTTCTGAACTCAAGTTAATTTTGGTGTTTTAACTCTTTGATAGATTCGGTCAACACTCCAGTTCTCCTCAGGCTTCTCCGTTGGTTTACACTATGATTTTGGCCATCGAGTATGCTTGTGATTCTTCTTGTCATTTTTCTTGCTTGGGCATCACTATGAATTTGCTTTCAGTGATCTCTATCTATCGAGTTTCACTAGCCATCGGTGTTTGAATTCACATAGTGAATGCTTTTCTTTAATACATTACTGAAAGAATAATCTTTATCTCTTTGATTCTCTAAAGTATTTGATACTTTGATTATAAGTTATTAGATTATATTAAGTTAACATCAATGAAAATACAATCCATTAACTGATTTAATGTCTTGCATTATCTTTCTACATTTTGGTTATCAACTTAACATCTTCAAACATTCAATCAGTTACATGTCATCAATCTCTCCCTTTGGTATTGATGGAAACACACTACATTATCATACTATACTGTTACTAATACAATATGAAATATAATAGTTTTCATCAATCTTTCCTATTTTAACTATTACAAATGTTTGGCTTTCGATAAGCTTAAAAAAAAAGATTAGATTTGTTTCTTATAGAATGGTTTCCTTCAATCTTCAATCCCTTCACTAGATAGATGTAGCATCTAATGTCTCTATTCTGATATGTCATCTGCCTTGATTGTTCCTCTTCTTGATAATCTCTTTTTCCTTTGGCAGCAATTTCTCTCATTGTATGAACTCTCTCTCTCTCTCTCTCTCTCTCTCTCTCTCTCTCTCTCTCTCTATTACTTCTTTCCCTGAGATGGATATTTCATATGTAATCAATTTCTCTCCCTTTGAATATTGATTATCTCTTTCTTTTGATTCTTAGGAACTTCACTTCATGGATAATGATCTAACCTTTTCTGATCAATGAGATAATCTCTCCCAAATCTCTCCCTGATGATAATCTAATGATAATGAAATAATCTCTCCCTTTGACAACAATGCCGAATAAAAATCATCTATATCATGTTTCATCCCTTTATATAATATATTCCTTGAATTTCCCTATCCATCAGCAATACAATATCTTTGGTATCAATTATTTTTCATCTTAGTGTTTGCATCAACATTAATGATCTTCAGATTATGTGTAGGCTGATGCATCCTCCTAATCAGCTTAATGACCGATAGAAAAGGGTTGGACCCCTAGTATCTGTCTTAGGTACTCAAATGTATCATTTGGTAATGTCTTGGTGAATATATCAGCTAATTTTTCCTTTGATTGAACATATTCTAGTATCACCTCCTTTGCTTGCAATTGTTCTCTTATATAGTGATACTTGATAGAAATATGCTTAGTATTAGAATGTATGACTAGATTCTTATTGTAAGATGAAAAATGTGGGGTTTTATGTTTAGAAGATGCAAAGATGGAAAATTTTGGTTAATAGGAGGGTTTGAATTGTTAATTGTTATTTATGTTGATTTCCTTAACCCCACTTTACACTTACTTGAATTTGATTGATTGTATATTGCAATTGTGATTGTGCTTAAGGGAAGATAAGTTGCTCCTTTCTTTCACCCTCAAATACACAAATAGGAGATCCAATTTTGATCAACCCCAAAGGGTTAATACACAAATGAATCCACTATTTGGAAAGAGACCAAGAAAGGGGATCTTAAATTCTATAAA
>MU226416.1:1827868-1850150 GCA_018584345.1 Thuja plicata
TACATAGTTGTGAGGTTTCTGAAACTTATTGGGATTAGGAGCATTATCACTCTTATCAACTAGAATAGGAGCCATTGGAGTGTTGCTCTCAAACTGGCTCACTTGTAATTGATAATGGTGAAGTGCTACACATAATTGTTGAAAGGAGGTAAATTTAGTAAGCAAAATATTATCTCTAATATCCTTTTGTAAATTTGAAATAATCATATGTTGAATATCAATATCAGGAACAAGATAAGAAATCTGAGCATACAAATGCTTAAATCTACCAATGAAATCAGTCAATTTTTCTTTAACATTTTGTTTACAATGAATTAAATTAGATAAGGACACTTGTGATCCAATGTTATTTTGGAATTGTTGAATACAATAATTAGCAAGTTTGGGAAAAGAATCAATGGAATAGGGAGGTAAGGAACAATACCATTGTAAAGCCTTATCTTGAAAGGTCATGAGCGTAATCACTACAAAGGATTTGAAATGTTTTAACATGGGTGATAGGATCACCTTTTCCATTGTAAGTCTCAAGTCGAGGCATATCGGCTTGCTACGGGACAGTAGCACAAATGATGTCTAGGGATAAAGGGCTACCCATATCACATGTAGGAATGCTAAATTTGGATTGAGTCAAAGAGGCAAGTTGTTGTTGTAAAGATGACACACTTTGAGCCAAACTAATAATTGTGGAATCATTAGGGGAAACAGGTGGCATAGAAATATTAGGAACACTAGGAAAAGTGTAAGAAGCAGCAGGAATGGAAGACACAACCTATGGAGAAGTAGGAACCACAGTTGGAAGAGGATTTGTATAAGTAAAGGGCACACTATGATATGAAGGTTGTGAGGGAGGTAAAGATACTGGTGGAGCACTCACAGGAATAGGTGCTCTTGGGATAGAAGTTGTTGTTAAAGGAGGAGTATAAGTAGGGATACTAGGTAGAGAAACAGAAGAAGGCCCTACACTAGTGATAATAGGTGTGAATCCTAAATCTTGAGCCTCTTGAGCTAAAGGTTTAACATTCAAATTCACAAGGTGAGTAATACTATGCAAGAAATTAATACCTTGATCATTATCATGGAGAAATTTTTTAAGAGTCTCTATAGCTTGGATGGAATCTTGATTATGGTTTTCTTGGATAAGCCAATTACCCATTTTATCAAGTTCAGTTGAAAGGTTTTGCACTTGCTATGGACGAACTCTTAAAGCATCATCCTCATCATGAGATGACTGAGAAGAGTTATGCTCCATAGAAGGATTGGAATCATGAGTTATCAAGTTGTCATCTGGGATCCTAAGGAAAGGAGTGGAAGACTCAGGATCAAGGGAACCCATAAGTCTACGACTTCTTCTAATCGGGATACTATAAGTAGGACTAGATGTAGTAAAGCTCATACACCAATACAATGCAAATGAACTAATACAAAATTTTAGATCAATGTAATTGAAATGTAATTTGAAAGAACATGCAAGATCTAACATACACAATGCAAATCTAACACCAAAAAAGAAAGAGTTCTCTATCGCGGCTTCACCAAAATGTAAGATGAAAAATGTGGGGTTTTATGTTTAGGAGAGGCAAAGATGGAAAAGTTTGGTTAATAGGAGGGTTTGAATTGCTAATTGTTATTTATGTTGATTTACTTAACCCCACTTTACACTTACTTGAATTTGATTGATTGTATATTGCAATTGTGATTGTGATTAAGAGAAGATAAGATGCTCCTTTCTTTCACCCTCAAATACACAAATAGGAGATCCAATTTTGATCAACCCCAAAGGGTTAAAACACAAATGAATCCACTATTTGGAAAGAGACCAAGAAAGGGGATCTTAAATTCTATAAATTGATTGATGAATATGATTAATGACAGTAATTGAAGAGAATAGGAGAAAGTACCAACCCTACAAAATGACAGATCAAAGATTACTATTTTCTAAGATCTGTAGACTATTTATGGAGATGCTGATAGTTGATACCGAACTAGATCAGAGAGATGGACAAAACCCAAAAATATTTTTCCATTCTAATGTCATCTTATTAATAAGGTTGACCCTATACCACTTTTTCCAACTCGATCTGCTCAACTCTAAAAGTGTCTTTGTTCGCACAGTCTGAAAGAAATCCGAAAAGGGTATCCAGATCTGGCCTCGGATTTATAGTCCCAAACCTGTACCTATAAGAAAAATGTTTGTTTTTTGGGGGAAAGGGGTTTGCCTTGGTTAAACCCCAGTTTTCGAATTAACCTTAATATATGTAATTGAAGATTGCATAAAGAATAACAAAGAAAAACTCAAATTCACCTTTCTTGTAATGTCCTTGTGGCGGATTCGAATCCGTGGATCCATAAGTATGCTTCAAAAAATGGAATGTAGAATGGAAGGATGTCTTCAATCTCTTTCTTGTAGATCTCCAACACCAAGTCTTGAATGGGTTCTTGAACTTGACAAGGGCTTTGGAAGAAGATGGATGGAGAGATCACCAAAAGTGCACTTTTTTTTTTGGCTTGAATCCTTCAATGGCCTCCAATGGATCTCCTTCATGCAAATGGGTACTTGAGAATGATGGATGCTTGCTTCAAATCTTACTTGATTTCTTGCTTGGACTTCACTTCATAAGGATGATTGATGCTTGATTAGAACACTTCAATTGCTTGATCATGGTTAGAGAAAATGAGAGGAGAAGGCTCCCTTTTATATGAAATTTGGGCACAATCCTCTAAGGAGGCCTACATAGGATAATTAAATCATAATTTAAGCCTTTAACCCTAGGAGAGGACCTATATTAAATATAATTTAGGAATCAACCGATTCAGAACCTGAAACAGCCGACTCAGAAGTGGGAATAAACTTTTTGTGAAGACCGACATCCCAGAAACCAAAAGTTCCCAGGATTTGGACCCTGGGATAGGGTCAAGGTTGGCCATGTCCTAGGATAGGGCTGAGGTTAACCCTATCCTAGGGTAGGGCCAAGGTTGATCCTATCCTAGGAGGTCAACCCTATCCTTAGATCCCAGGATCACAGGTCAGAGACCCAGAATGGAGAGTTTAGGTCAGGAAATGGAGGTTAGAAAGGTAGGTCAGGGGGGAAGCCATGTCAAGTTCAGGAACCCATTCAGAGGGACTTGTCATGACCCCAAACCACTCACTCAGAAGGCTAAACCAATCTCCTATGGAAGTGCTTCCATTTTCTGACTATATACTTATAAATGTTTATTGCACTGGTGTTATCACAATAGATAATTACTAGTTCAGGAATCTTCATATTCATACATTCCAACAATTGTTTGATCCATCCAATATTGGATAAATTTGCAGCAGCAACCACATACTATGCTTCTGCAGTAGACTGAGAGATGCATCCTTGCTTCTTGTTGATCTGTCTGACAAGTTTGTCACCCATGAAGAATACTCCTCCAGTTGTGATCTTTCGATCATCAATGTTTCCATCACAATCAGCATCTGTATAGACTGGTAGCTCAAATTTTCCTTCTCTTTTATACCACAAGCCATAGTCCTCAGTGTTCTTAATATATCTCAGAATTTTCTTGACAGTAGTCATATGTGATTCTTTGGGATTAGTAGATAATCTTGCAACTATTCCAATTGCATGTGCTATATATGGTCTAGTGTGAACAACATACATTATTTTGCCAATCATTGATCTATATAATGTTTGATTTACCTCATTTGATTTGTCTTCTTTTGTTAGCTTACATCTGGTAGCCATAGGTGTTCCAACTGGTTTGGAATCTTCCATCTTGAATATCTTTAGCACTCCTTGATGTATTTGGACTGAGTGATATATATGCCTGCATCTTTTTGAGGAATCTATAGACCAAGAAAAAGTTTGATCTGCCAAAAAATAAGAATTTCAAATTCCTTGCTCATTTCATTAGCAAAGGATTTGCATAACAATTCATTTCCCCCAAAAATGATATCATCAGCAAAAATTTTAGCAATCAAAATATTACCATCGATATCTTCTTTTGAATATAGATTGCTATTTTCACTTGTTCTAACAAATTTTATGCTAATGAGATAGGAGTGAAGTCTTTCATACCAGGCTCTAGGTGCTTGTTTCAATCAATACAAGGCTTTATGTAGTCTACTTACCATGTTTCTCTTGTCTAGATCAACAAACCCTTCTGGTTGTTCAATGTATACGTCTTCTTCTAGTATTCCATTTAGGAATGCAGATTTGACATCCATATGGTATACCTTGAATCCTTTGAATGCAGCATAAGAAAGAAAGATTCTAACTCCTAGTCTAGCAACAAGTGCAAAGGTTTCTACATAATACATACCTTCTTCTGCATATCCCTTGCATACTAACATTGCTTTGTTTCTTGTGACTTCTCCATTCTTATTCAACTTGTTTATGAATATCCATTTGGTACCGATGACATTCTTGTCATCTGGTCTTGGTACTAGTGTCCATATACTATTCTTCTCAATCTGTTCTATTTCTTCATTCATAGCACTGACCCATTCTACATTCTCAAGTGCAGTATTAACATATTTAGGCTCAAAATAAAAAAGAAAACATCTAGTGTTTAGTGACTTACTTCTTGTTCTTATTCCAGCCTTCTTGTCTGGACTATGATTTAATTCTATGGATGATGTCTTCTGACATACTTGGAAATTTTCAGTTCAACCCTTTGTTCATTATTCTGATAATCTTCTTCACCTTTGTTTTGATCTCCATTGTTCGGAACATCATCTTAATGATTTTCCCAATTTTTGGTAATTGCAGCCTGATGCTCGAGTGCAATGTTCTATTGCTCGGGAGCGATACACTATTTCTCAAGTAGAGTTTCAGGTTTTGTATAAAAAAACATGTTGTAGTCCTCTAGTTCTTTTATGCTTTCCTTATCATTCTTTTCTGCAAATTCATCTATTTTCACATTTGCAGTTTCAATGATTTTGTTATATGACTTGTTAAGACATTTATAAGCCTTACTTTTTGTTGAATACCCTAGAAAGATACCTTCTTCACTTTTGCAGTCAAGTTTTCCATTTCTATCATCCCTCAAAATATAACATTGACTACAAAAGATTCTGAAGTAACTTACATTGGGTGGATGACCATACCAAAGCTCATAGGGTGTCTTCTTTGTGTCCTTCAATTATACTTTGTTTAATGTGTAAACAACAATACTGACAGCTTCCCTCTAGAAAATTTGAGTGATGCTCTTATCAATCATCAAAGTTCTTGCATAGTCAACAATTGATCTATTTCTCCTTTCAGCAATTCCATTTTGTTGTGTTGTTCTTGGTGCAAAAATTTGTCATTTAATTCCATACTCATTGCAATAGTTAGTGAATTCATCTAAAGTAAACTCCCCTCCTCTATCCAACCTTGAGCATTTCAATTTCTTTTTTAGTTTTTTTTTCTACCATATCCTTATACCATTTAAACATCTTGAATGCTTATGATTTAACTGTTAAGAACATAAATGTCATCATTCTAGAGTAATCATCAACACAAATAATAAAATACCTATCTCCATAGTAACTCTTTTTCCTCATGGGTCCACATAGATCTGTATGGACTAATTCTAGAATTGCATTAGATGTATGAGTTTCACTCTTGAAACTAGACTTTTTCATCTTACCTTTTTGACAATTTTTGCACATGCTATGCTCAGGCTTAGTCATGCTCACTAAGCCTCTAACATTCCTTTTGTTGCTTATCTTTATCATGTTGTCAAAATTCACATGACACAATCTTTTGTGCCACAACCATATGTCTTCGTTTCTAGCTATTAAACAAGTGGTGTTAGTGCCATCAAGATAGAAAAGGTTAACTTTTGTCTGCTCACTGGTTCCAATCAACCTTCCTGATTCATTGAACATCTATACCTTCTTATTTCCAAATGCCACTCAGTGACCTGTATTATTCAGCTGTAAAACACTTAACAGATTGTAAAACCCAGTAATCATTTTCACATTTGATCAGGTTATTCAACATTTTAGTTCCTTTACCTTCAACTAAACAAGGTGTATCATTTCCATTTCTCAGTGAACCACCATTATAGTATTCAAAAGTATCAAACTTTTGTTTATCACCATTCATATGGTCAGTGCAGCCACTATCTATGATCCAGAGATAATTCTTACTAACTTTAGATATGATTGCAGTTTCTACATACCTTTCTTCTTCTTCATCTGAATCATCCTTCATGGCTACAAATACCATCTCAATATCTTCTTTTGATTTAGTGTCAGTGTCATTAGCTCTGTTGTCAGCTAGGTAACAAGCTTTCTTCCCTTTGTCCTTGTAGTCTCAGGTATCTCTTTTTTCAGATTGTCAGTTGCTTCAGTAATCTCTATTATCACCTCTATCAAACTTCTTCTCATATGATCTATCATTACCTCTGTCATCTTTTCTTCTGTTTGGACATCTTGCAGAAAATTGTCCAACCTCTTTACAATTGAAACATACAAGTGGTAATTTACCTTTGTATCTACCTTTGCATCTCTACAATCTTCTTTTCACTAGTGCTTCAATCTCATCAAGTCCTTGATCCTTATTATCACTTTCACTATCATTCCTAATAGCATGTCTATGACTTGAGTTACTTATCTTTAAAGAAGATTTGAATACAAATTCTATAGATGGTAAGACACTATTATCAAAGTTATTAATCTCAAATGAAATCAGTCTACCAATCAGACTATCTAGAGTAATTGTATTGTTTGCAACTTCTCTCATTTATTGAATAGCAGAAACTCTAATAGCATAGATAGGAAGTAAGGTTCTTAATATTTTACTTACCATTGTCTTCTCTTCAAGTACACCTCCAACTCTTTAGATAGCATTGACTACCTCTTTCATTCTACAGCTACACTGAGTGATATTTTATCCTTCTCTCATCCTTAGGTCATCAAACCTCCCTCTTAGGATTTCTTTCTTTTCTCTTAGTACATTAGCATCTCCTCCATGTACCAGCTTCAACTTATCCCACATTTTATTTACAGAGGTGCAGATTTTGACATCTTAAAACTCAACATCAGAGAGTGATGAGGCAAGTTCTATCATCAGGAAATTATGCAAATGCTTTAATCATAATTTCTCACGAGTGTAAGGTCCTGTAGGAAATACATATTAAATATCAAGGTATGGAGTAACATCATTTCCAATACCTGATAGGTGGAGTCTTATTCTACTTTTTCATGATGCAAAGTTGTCTTTATTCAACTTATGCACATCTCGTCTATTCATATTGTGATCTTTTTCTTGAGTTGTTAAACTCCCTTTCTAAGCACACAAGCTCTTATACCAATTGTTAGTAATAACTAGGGGGGGTGAATCAGTGGCCTCAAAAATATTCTAATTAATCAACCCAAAAAATTAGTACCACAATATTTAGCCTCTAGTTATCTTTAGTCCTATAAGATGAATGTCTTCAAATATACTTATCAAATTACAACTACTCGGAATGCTTTGTTAAACCTTATTCTATATATTTACCAAATAGAATTTTGTTAACTTACCAAAAACCAATAAATTATCTAGAATATACCGATCAATAGAGATTAGCTATGTGTAATGAAAAACACTAAAGTAATTACTCATAAACACATTGAAACATGGAATTTTAACATGGAAACCCTATAAAGGTAAAAACCACTTGGGACTAGCAACCCAAAATCTTCACTCTTCTAAAGTGAGCTTGGTGAAGAGAGAACCCTGTTAAAGGTTACAAACACACTGATAGGTGTGACCTTGTTAGAGAATTTAAAAGTTTAGTCTATCACTTGATATCGGGCATCTCTATGCTACCTTCCTTGATCAAACACTCTCTTGGCCTATAAATAGGTATTTGGCATCTCATGATATCTTCATGATCAAAATTTTTGATACTCATTGGGATGTATCTCAATATAGAAAGGATCTTTAAATCTTGCTTGATTAAGAGACTTTCTAAATCAATGGTTAAACTGAAATAGTATTATCTATTCACATATACAACTTATACTTTCAGATTTTTAGATCTATTATAATCTCATAAAACTAATCTGATCAATATGTCTCTTTTAATACCTTTTCTCCACTTTTGTTCTGCTTGGTAATGTTGAGCTCTATTTCTTGGTGTCCACATAAAACTTTAGTTCTTTCCCCAGCTTGATTGATCAGGACTATATGAAGTTGCTCTTCATTAGTTTCTCTTCTGCATCCTCTTTTTCATTCAATCCCCTTAATTCAAAATGAATTAAGCTTTCTCTTTATTGACATGATATTACTGTTGTTAGGTTCTTGATTTTCTTGATCTTGGTGTGATCCACATTCTTAGCCAATCAGATTCAAAGAAAAAATCTTGTTTTATCTTGGAGAGATCATATTGCCAATTGGAGAAAATAACTTTAAATCCTTTACTTATCTCTGGCTTTATCTTGTCAATGAAAACAATGATAACTACAAGTTAAGTCTATATTTAGCTCTGCCAGCTAGATATTTTGTCATTTCTGAACTCAATTTAATTTCAATGTTTTAACTCTTTGATAGCTTAAGTCTACACTCTAGTTCTCCTCAGGCTTCTCTGTCAGTTTACACTATGATTCTTTCCATCAGGTATGCTTGTGATTATGCTCATCGGTAATGTTCATCGCTGTTCTTTCTCGGGCATCACTATGACTTGACTTTCGGTGATCTCTGTCTGTCGAGTTCCTCTAGCCATCGGTGTTTTAAGTCACATAGTGAATGCTTGTCTTTTATACATTATTGAAAGCATAAGCTTTGTCTCTCTAATTCTTTGAAGTATTTGACACTTTGACTATAACTAATTAAATTATATCAAGTTGACATCAATGAAAAAACAATCCATCAACTGATTTAATGTCTTGCATTATCTTTCCACATTTCGGTGATCAACTTAACATCTTCAAACATTCAATCAGTTACATTTCATCAGCTAACAACTTGATTCCTCATCCTATTTCAGAGACACAACAATATTTTGATCTGAACTCTCTTGACAATCAAAGGATACTTGATCAAATTCAAAGAGGTAAATTGTGGGTGGATGCTTGTGAGGAGTAGATAGACACTATCATCAAGGATATAGAAGAGTGTATTATGGATTCCAGGCTCATTTATAACAAGGTCATAGAAATACTAACTGAAGTTTAGACCTAATTGTCTATTTGGTATAATGAATAGGAAAAATGGAAAGAAGTTTCCCTGAGGATCTATGAGGTCCAAAAATATGGAGTAGAAAATTTCTTGGAAGAAAACCCACTGAACAATGTAGACACAGGTTGAATAACCATTTACAGTAAATAAATTGAATGGATAAACTCGGTGACTAATTCTGGGTGGCTGGAATTCAAGAAAATAGAAAAGGAGTTATTCAATCTAGCCAAGCACCTAGATAATGATAAGAGGTGCATTAATGTCACCTACCTATGGCATGATAGTATATTTGAACATGACATGGAGGCAGTAGTAAAATGTTTTAAGAAATCATCTGCTGAAGTCAAAAAGGACAAAATGCTCACTGTTGAACACTTCTCAAGGATGGCAAAGATTGAATACATATTATTCTTGCTGGAGGAGAAACTACCTTATCATGCACATAGGATCATGGATTTGAAATCTTAGAAGGATGCCTGGAAGTAGCAAATGCCATCAATCAAAGCTCCTAATCATAATTTTTCTCTGTAGTTCACTAATACTTATAAGGAATGAGAATCAGAGAGGAATGAGGTCGGGGAAGCTAGAGGAAGGACCAACAAAAAGTCGCCTAGTGCTTCTTGATTTTACTTTTCATGCTTTGAAATATTTTCTAAAGGATTGAGATATATTTATCCACTTAGTTAGTACTTTTTAATTAAAAAATTAGTGTGGTTCTAACCCATGGTTCAGATGAAACCACAGGTAGTTTTGTTTTATTTATGGTTAAAAACTATGATGTCCTCTTTCAAATAAGAATTTAATAAATAATCATATTAAAATATTAAGTTAATAAGAATTAAAATAAAGATGATATACGATTAACCAACCAAAATAAGAAGGAAATTATGGCTCTACTTTTTTGCAATCGTTCTCGTGCTCGAACCAAATCATTTTCTGTGGAAGCTCTGGATCAACTGATTCAGGTTTTTTCTAAAACTAAGTATGCTAAATAGGGTGGATTTTGTGCGGGATTTTCTTCTGGCCCTCAGGTAATCTCTCTGGATCTGGGGAATCATGAGTTGAAGGTTGTCCCCAGTTCTCTTTTATGGATGAAGCAAACTAATTTTGCTCCCTTCTTAGTCAAAACCTCCAATAGATTTGTAGTGCTTATGCCTTCTTCCCCCAGGGCTTCCTTTGGGGTTTTTTTACAGGAGAAGATATTTGTTGTGCATGTAATGGGATGTCCCTTAAAACCTAGATTTGACCAGACGAATGCATCCAATTTGAACTTCCCAAGAACGTCATCTAAAATTTGTCCAAACAATGAGGTTTATTCCCCGTTGCATCGAAGGATTGATTGCCATAAAAAAAATTTCTTCCTGAGAATCAAGATAAGGATGTGGGTCTTCTCTAGCATCATCGGAATAAGAATATGGAGATTGAATCCATCAAATGTATCTCCTCAAAAGACAATATTTTTGAATTTGGTAAACCTCGACCTAATTCACACAAAGGTACAGTATAATCTCCTCCTCATAGAAGACCCAAAGATTTAAAGAAGAAATTAGGATAATAATTCTTTAGAGATGTAGAAGAAAAGAAATGAATTTTTATCAACTAACCCTTACCAGAGGAATAAAATAGTTATTAAACATGGCCTGGTTAGAAGAAGACAAGAGATGTGTGCAAAATTTGGCTTATTTTGCAGGTGGAATGACATTGGGGCTTCAGCTGCACAATTGTGAAATGGTTGAAATCACAACTAGATAACAAGGTATGCATCACTATTCTTCAGGAAAAATTTCTTTATGCCAATTTCTCAAGTAAGAAATTGAAAGAAAAATTTTTATCTGAAGGTTGTCCGAAATTTAGAAATATAGGGTTTTTTACCCTTGATTGGTCCCCCTTTTTTAGCCCATCAAATTTGAATAAATTTATGGTAGAGAAAGTAGTTTTTCTAAAAAACCTACCAATCAAACTTTCTTATGATGGTTCTATTGGAAAGTTGACTCCCAGGGGGTATATGGCTTATTTTTGTGTTGTCATTATGGAAACAAAGTCATATGAAGTTTGTGATAGTTAACTATGAAGTGAAAATTGACTAAGTGTAGAAGACAGAACACAACAGTGGCTTGTAATCGATCAGGGCATTAGCACACATGCGTATGACCACATCAGGATATGCACATTCAGACTTAAGCTCTATGGTATGTTATCATGTTTACCCTATACACACATGGTATAGAATTGCAGTACGGACAAGTTACAGAAAGAACAAGTACACCAGCAGTCCAGAATACAGAGTATGAAGCCGACTTCATGATTTTTATGAGCGTGTAATCTTTTATTATGTAAAGGCTAAGTACCTATTGTATTAAGTTTGTAATCATATATTAAACATTGTTGTAAACACAGCTAAGCCAATTTTTTTTTGAAGTGTTGTGTATTATGTTTTTGGGCCGACTAAGGTCTTGTTTGTAGTCGCATCTATTCAGGCGTAAAGATATTTATATGTAATGCAAGATACATTTAAAGTGTCATTGAAATAGTCAAAGGAGATGTATAGCAGAGCAGCATGAAGATATAATTATGAGATAAAGCCCTTAAAGAATTTAAGAGCATAAGTGTGTAACTGGAACTGATCAGACATCTGTGTCACATACAATAGTTCATTTTTGGATATAGTGCATATCTATCTTCGGGAGGTTGTAGCCTTCTTTCTCTTTGAGTAGTGAGCTCTTGGACAATGATTCCTCACCCCTAACATGGTTAATTGTAAAATACTTCTAACAGGGTTAGACCCTTAACCAGGTCATTGTACTCATATTGTAAAGACTGCTTCTAGCAAGGAAAATGAACTTTAATAGGTTCATTATACTAGTACAGTATTTGTAGGTACTAATTCCCACCGGGGTTTTCCTCTAATCAAGGTTTCCCCATTATCATATCAATTGTTATGTGTTCTTTTGTTAAGCTTCATTGGATGTATATTTGATTTATGTTTAAGTTGCTGAATTTGAATGATAAGATAAACATTGATTCACCCCCCCCCCCCCTCTCANCCCCCCCCCCCCCCCTCTCAGTGTTTCCAACAATTGGTATCAGAGCCTTGTCCTCAGAGAGAAAATTTGAACCACTTGAGGAGATCATGGATTCAGCAGAAGTGAAACATCTAAAAAATAATTTTGAAGAAGCCCTTGAAGATCTAGACAAATTTGAGAAAGAAAATGAAGAACTCAAACTAAAATTTGATGGCTCACAAATGCTTATCAAGAAATTAAGGAAAGAACTAAAAGATTGATCCACCAATGATTTGAAACTGAATGAAGAGAACAAGTCTCTGAAAGATAAGTTAGAAGAATTGAATGATTAGTTAACTGATAGCTTAAAAACTATTGAAGAGAAGAACAAAGAAAATAAACAGTTGGATGAAGAACTCATGCAAGCCAGTATGAAAATCTTGGAATTGGAAAATATCAAGAATAAAATTTAATCTAAATTATCAGGAGCAAAAGACAAGATTGATAAACTACACACAAGCTCTGATCTGATTCAATCACAGCTCTATGCACAAAAGATAAAAGGTGACACCACTGGCATGGGATATAGTTTAGCTCAAATTGAGATCAACTCATCACAAGAAAGAAAGAAAGAAAGAAAGCTCTAACAGAATATTCAAAACAAAAGAAAACTAAAAATCATGAAGAGACTAAAGCAGAAGATAAGCACAAATCAATCAACTGTACTTGCTATGCCTGTAACAAGCATGGACACTTGGCAAGAGATTGTAAGAATGTAAGACCCTTCAATGGTTATTGTTACTCCTGTAATAAGTTTGGTCATAGGGATATTCATTGTAGAACAAATCAAAGAAGTCAGCCACAACTGAACAAAAGGAATCTAACTCAATTCAGTCAGAGAAATCAACCTCAAAGAAACTTGCAGAACATTACATGTCAGATATGTAACTATAATGGACACATAGCTAAGAAATGTAGCATGATGAATAACAATACCATACCTACTATCATCTGTCACTCATGTAGAAAAGCTTGACATATTTCAATGTTTTGCAGATCAAGAACAAAAGGAATAGAGAATCCCAAGAAGTCTTTGTTTGAAGAATCAAGAGAAGTCAAGTTTGTGGAAGCCAAAGCTAACTCAGATAATATATGGGTTGAAGTAAAGAAGGATAATGGAGAGAACAAGGTAGAAGATGCATCCTTAGTGGACGCACCTTCTTCTTTTGAATAGTTGACCCTCATGGTCTTAGGGGGAGCTATTCTAGCTCTAAACCCCTGTGTGGCTGATATACTCACCTCTGAGTATGCACGTATGGATTCATGCATGAAATCATGAATTGAGGTTGTATGCATTCATGCATAGCCTTTACTTTGTTTAGAACAAAGTTTGAAATTCTTTTTGTAAACTGCTTTATGGCAACAAGAATTAAATGCAATTGATCTTTATATAAGTTGGCAAAAGATCTTAAAGATCTCACTTTGCATTTGAGATTGGAGCATTCAGAAAGAAGATAGGCATCAAGCACCACATCTAGAAGGATTATTTGGTTTGTGAATGTATTACGTTTCAAATGGAACCCTAGTAGTCACATTGTTTTAGAATCATCGTGAAACCCTACTTAACTAAGTCACAAGTAAGTATGGCAACCCCTATTGTATTCGACATTGCTGAGAGGAAGATATTTTTTTTTAAGAAGCATCCATTCAAGTCCATACTGGATGATGTCAAAGGAGAATTCTCTAGGACTCTACTCGAAGTTGTACATGTAGAAGACATCCGTGCATATGTTTACTGCAAGAAGGAAATAGTTGGAGACAACGACATTGCATCTCTCATGGGTTCTATGATGAAACCAGATTATACATTCAAGGATGAATACACACATCTCACTGATAACCCTATCTTTGAGTATTCCAATCCACATGAGTTCTATGAGCCACAATGGGTAAAAATATTACTGAGCAGGCTACATGATGATCTATACTAGATAGGTGAGGTTCTTGTCTGCATCACTACTAATCTAATTCATGAGATGACTGGACTTCCCAAGACTGGACCAGTTCTTCCAAGTGGTAAAGATGTTAAGAAACAAGTTGAGGATGCATGCTTATCCAAGAGTGATAGGCATGATATGATAGTTGATCCCATCAAGGAAGATGACATAAAGCTAGTTACCATGATACTAGGTTATAAATTCCAGCACACAAGCAGACTAAATAGTGTATCTACAGCCACTATCTTAGCAACAATAAAAATGGTGGAAGAAAATACTCAGTACAACCTATGTGAGATATTGTGCACTCAATTGATTGACAAAATCTAAGATATCAAGCATGACAAGACCAATATATTCATGTTTGGTTCACTGATCATATATCTCTACTTCCACATAGTAGGAAAGGTTGCAAATCTCTATCTAGACATAAGAAAACCCACTATGTCACAGATTTTACTAAAAGACACATCAGACAGTAGTGTGAAGGATTCTATGGACATGGACATCAAGACATTCAGAATCAAGATGCAAAAGAGGTTTAGGATACCTGAAAAAATAGTTGAGAAGTACAAAGACACCATCTTCTTCATGGTGGAGACTGACTGTACTTGCATGGAGGCAGTTGAACCTAGGACAAAATGGATTCACCCTCTTGGTTATGAAGTTGAAGAACACATTTTAGAAGATTATGCACAAGTTCTCCTATCTGCGCTTAAAGATCCCAATGAACCTAGATGGGGAAATTACAGGGAAAAGATAAATCAAGTTGATTTTGTCCTATATAGTGTTGAGAACAAAAGGAAGGAATCTAGGATTACCTCAAATATCCTAAAAGTTCATGGTGTTACTCAAGAAGATCTTGACAAAGCTAGAGAAGCTAAGATAGGAAAAGAACTTGAGAAGTCTCCCACATAAGTAAAAATAGAAAAGACTGATGATATGCCCAAGAATAAGAAGAAGAAATCAAATGAAGATACATCTACACCATCAACCACCATTGATCTGGATGCATCTCCACCATCAGTACCTAGAAAGAAATCTAGAGGAAGGAAGGAAGTGCCAACTAGTCATCCATCCTCAAGAACTATAAGGAGCAATGTAAAGAACACATAAGCTCCTCCTGAGGTAGGTTTTAGACCTAGTCTTAATTTCTTAAGGAATAGAATTATCAATGAAGGAAGACTAGAGTCTCTCAAGAATGTATATGACAAATATCAAGAGATAGACAAATCAGAGATTCATTCTATGATCATCTCTCATATGATCAAGTTTATAAGGATTGTGTTGGAACTCAAGACTGTCATACCAAACAAGGTATGGAACATACTTGATATGTTAAAGAGGAAAGCAATTGAAGAGGATATGAGGATAAGAGAAGAAACATTGGATGGTCTTCTCCCAGTGTGCTGGCATGATGAGAAATTCATTTTGTTGGATTTAGTAAAGACGCACCTAAGAACCAAAATAAGGGTTTTCCATATCATGAATAAGGGGTATGATCTGGTTGGTAAAGAGACTCAGAAATAATTTTAGTGGGTATTTCTAGATAGACATATGTATCCATCAATGATGCCTATAGCTAAGGCAACTCCAGCTCCTCCTAAACAAGTTGTAGAACCAGTAATTTAGAATGCACCTAAGGCAGGTCCACATGTTCTAGTGCCCTCAGTATCAATAGCCTCTGATACAAAAAAAGATTTAGGGGATACTATAGTGGTTGATGATATCAAGATATCTATGACTACTTCTGATAATGATATGGATAAGGTTGAAAAAGCATTTGTAAACTCAGAAGAGACAGAGAAGGCATGCACTGATGATACATATTTGTAACAAGATAAAGTTCCCTCCATAGATTCAACAGATTTGAACAAAGAGGAAGATAATCAAAACAATGAGATACCAATCATGGAGATCCCAGTTAAAATTGAATCCATGGAAACTATTCAAAATACCATATTCACACCATCCATACAACCATCTACTTCATTATTGTCAAGTTTAACTCCTAACTCAGCAAGTTTGGATGCTTGGGGAGAAGAAGACCTGATCAAGATCAGTGTCCTAGCCATGGAAAAGGCCAAAGAGAAATAGGTTATGAGGAATACTCTCTTCTTAGAATCATTAAACATTCTGAATGATTTAGTACCTACGGACAAGAAAGTAGCAAAAATTTAGTCTGTGGATGATGTAGACAATGTACTAACAAGCTTTAAAGCACATTTTACAAGCTTAGTAGACTCAGCTACTAGAATTGTAGAAGATTAGTACAAAAAGGAAAGGTTGAATGAACTAGTAAATAATTTTTCCTTAGATTTAAAGTCATTGAAGATTGGTCAGTCTATGTTGAAAGAGTTGGCAGCTAAATGCAGAAATTTAATAGCCAACTGCATGGACAGGGTGAAATTGACCTCTAAACATATCAAAAAGATAGAGGAGGTAGAAATTTTGGTTAATAGTTTTAGTAAATTATTCAAGACATCCATTCAAGACATGAACATCTACAATAGTATCTATCAAGGTCAGCTTGACAAGATAGAAAAAGCTAAAATGGAGATCAATAAGATAAGGACCCGACATACTAAGTTGAGAAATGCACTTGCACCCTCCTTAGTAGTTCTGGATGAGAAAATAAAATAGATTGATGCCACTATTGTCACATATGATGAAGGTCCCTACATGGACCTGATAAAAATGGAGAAGCTCACTTATGCTCTATGCGCCCATCTCCAGCCAATTGATGCAATGAAGGCATTCTGGCAGCAAGAGATAAAGAATCTTCAGGTTGTATATCCAGATGTATATATGGAGTAAGTATCTAGAGAATTTCAATTTTGACACCTTTTCCATTAATTTAAAAGGGGGAGTAATATACAAGGAATCTGTGTATAATGGGGAGTAGTATATAGTATAAAGTATAATGATATACAGTGTTTGTGTTAGTCAATTTTGAGTAACTTGGCCACATTCCTTAGTTGCCATTAATGACAAAGGGGGATATTGTTGGAAATTTGAATCCTAAGAAGTATATGGCTTATTTTTTGTTTTCATTATGGCAAAAAATTCATATGAAGTTTTTGATAGTTAACTATGAAGTGAAAATTGACTAAGTGTAGAAGACAGAATAGAATAGTGACTTGTAGTCGATTAGGGCATTAACACACATGCGTATGACCACATTAGGATATGTGTGTTTAGAATTAAACACTATGGTATGTTATTATTCTTACCCTATACACACATGCTACGAAATTGCAAAATGGACAAGTTATAGAAAGAACAAGTACACCAGCAGTCCAGAATACAGAGTATGAAGCCGACTTCATGATTTTGATGAGCGTGTAATCTTTTGTTATGTAAAGGCTAAGTGCCTATTGTAATAAGTTTGTAATCATGTATTAAATATTTTTCTAAACACACTTAAGATAATTTGTTTGGAAGCATTGTGTATTATGTTTCTGGGCCGACTAAGGTCTTGTTTGTAGTCGCATCTATTTAGGTGTAAAGATATTTATATGTAATGCAAGATACATTTGAAGTGTCATAAAAATAGTCAGAGGAGATGTATAGCAGAGTAGTATGATTATATCATTATGAGATAAAGCCCTTAAATAAGTTAAGAGCATAAGTGCGTAACTGGAACTGATCAGACATATGTGTCGCATACAATAATTCATTTTTGGATATAGTGCATATCTATCTTTAGGAGGTTGTAGCCTTATTTCTCTTTGAGCAGTGAGCTCTTAGACAGTGAGTCCTCACCCCTAATAGGGTTAATTGTAAAAGACTCCTAATAGGGTCAGACCCTTAACCAGGTCATTGTACTCATATAGTAAAGATTGCTTCTAACAGGGCAAAGGAACTTTAACAGGTTCATTATACTACTACAATATTTTTGGGTACTAATTCCCACTGGGGTTTTCCTCTAATCAAGATTTCCCCATAATCATATCAAGTGTTATGTGTTCTTGTTTTAAGCTTCATTGGATGTATATTTGATTTATGTTTAAGTTGATGAATTTGAATAATAAGCTAAACACTGATTCACCCCCCCCCCTCTCAGTGTTTCCAACAGATTCCCTTCATGAGATAGAAAATGGTTTAGGAAAATTCATAGGTTATATAGACTTAGATCAATCTTGTGCAGATAATTTTATTATTGTTAGCATGGAACTCAACAAGAAATAAAACTATCCTTTTGAAGTATGTTGCAAATCTGGGTCGTTCATCATTCACCCCAATATTATTAATGGGGACTTTGAGGAGAATAATGGAATTTTCAATGATCCTCTACTATCGGGACATGCCTAGGAGAAGTATGGTAAGATAAATGTAGGGTATCCATTCCCATCCCTTATAAACTCCGTCAATTTGAACTCTACAAATTATAACAAGATTAGCATAAATTTTATTTCCAAAGAAGGTGGTTTTGAGATTCTGAGCATTGATGGAAAGATGGATGTTATTTCATCCCCAGATGGGAGAAAATAGGAAAAGGATAAGTTTGAGAGTCTCCCTATTAATATAGTATGTTTAGACACCCTAAAATGGACAGGCTTGCGACTTCACATTAAAAATGCTAATTTTCATCTATTAATTAATGGTTTTTTAATCATTAATTAATCATCTATTTTTCCTCTAAATTCATTCCCCAAATCATCTAATCAAATTCCCCAAATTAATTAAATAATTAATTTTATTTAATTAAATAGCTTTAATTGATTAATTACCATCAATTGATTAATTAAACTCAATTTCCTATAGTTTAAATTCAAATATTTAAACTTACTGATTAATTCTTCCAATTAAATTAATTTTAATTAATTTAATTTAATTTTATCAAATAAAGCAATTATTAATAAAAAAGAATTCAATTATCTCACATGTTGAAAACAATTATTAAATAAATGAATTAAATATTCATTTATCTTCAAAGAGATAACTCCAATCAGATCACATGGGTTACTCCACCCATCTCTCCAGTCCACATGGGTAACTTCACCCACCTCTTTAGTTCAGAAAGGTAACTCATAATTAGCTCTTCAGTCAACTAAACTCTATCTCCACTTTACCAAATGAAGAGGTGGAGTTTACTGAGGACCTCTCCAGTTCCTTTTGATCTCAACCGTTCATCTCTCTATCTCTGGGATTGATCTCAACCATTCATTTCATCACCAATTCCTATATAATAAATGCTTCATAAAAATTTGAAGGATCCAGGATTTCCAGCTCTCGTGCACCATTACTCCATCAGTTTGGTTCTAGCATTCAAGCCATCTTGTGATCACACGCCCATTTCAACTAGAAAATTCTCAACACTTCTCAAGTCATAGACACTGCCTCGCTAATACTGAGAATCAAGAACAACATTTTAGGAGTAGAGAGAGACAATGGAAGCTTCAAGCATCGTGGGGTTTGCATTTATTTGTTTTCCTTTCTATTGCTTGTACATTTTATTGATTACGTTTCATTGTTATTCATTATTGGTAGTATTGTGTATTTGGTTTATATCAATTGTGAAACCTTTGCTACTAACCCTTGCCTTTGGAAAGCTTAGGAATCCCTGGATCACAAATCGAAGAGGCATACATTTTGGTGAACCTGAGGTGAATCAAACAACCCAAATATCTCTTGCAGATGAAGAACCAGATTGATCAACCATGGTCGTACGGTCATAAATTAAAAAATCAAACTTTTCTTCGATACTTGTATTATTTCACAATTGCTGGTATTTTTCCGCAATCATCAAAAATGTGTCGCAATTGACTGGTTTAATACCGCAATTGATTGTAGGCTTTCACAGTATTTTTCTGTCTATTTATGTCTTCACTCTTCAGGTACTTTTCTGCAATTGTAAGATCCAAGCCACAATTGAAATAATTTTTTCATAGTTGTCTGATCTGTGCCGCAATCGATTGCATTTTACCGCAATTGACAAAAGTTGACCACAGTTGCAAGAAGTTTGCCGCAATTGCAGCAATATTACAATATTTGATCCAAATCTTCTGCCCAGCTGTTTCTAAATTAACATTTTTTCAGTTTCTATGCAGGATTGGATCAAATCACAGAGGACAGAGAAGGGTAAGTTTTGGTAAGCATCATTCGTTATTTCAGAGTTACATATATTCTCATTTTGCAAATAATCCTTTTTGGTACTAACTTGTTTAAACAAAGAAAACTAAAAGGAATTCATTTGTTGATTTGGGTTTAAAAAGAATAGTGCTTGCAAACATATCGCATCTCATATTTTGGATTTGGGCTTAAAATTGACGTGAGTATTAAAACTGAACAAAGGAAAAGAATCTCTCAATTTGGTGCAATAAATTTGAACAAAGAAATCAACTCCTACTTTTGGGCTTAAAATTGAACATTGGTGCTTGTATGGTGGTGTAGCTTAGTTCACATTTCAAACTTTGGAGCTTAATAGATTTACCTTGTGTCTTGAGTTTTGGGTGCACTTGCACAAACTGCTAGATTACAAACCTTTATACTTTTTTAGAAAGGCCTATCTGAGGAATACACTTCTTCCTCAGAGAACGACCGTAAACTGGTAATCCTTCCGATCGGTATATAAACAAGGCGCGAACCAAAGTTCCATCTTATCTAGCCAAGCTCGAGCGAGGCATGTTGATAATAGTCTAGATTAGGTGAATATCCCTAAGGAGCCAGCATGGTCAACTAGGCTCTTAAGTGAGTCACACATGTACAAACTAATTGGAGAGACACCATGGACCCTTATTAAAACCTTTATTAATTAGAGGCTGACCCATTTTACCTCTGAATAGATACCTTATTATAGTGTAAGGGGTTGCAGAATTTCCCCCCAAGATTCCCAACATATGTGTCCCATGGTATTTGTGTAGTGGAAGAGATCTTCACTCCATGGCAACAATATCTGGAAATGGAAAAAAAACAGGCACCTACGTCGTGGACCTTCATGTCCTAGTAGCGTGACAATTGTTGTGTGAGCTAACAGAAATTCAAGCATTGGGCCTATAACATTGTATTCTGAAGCCATTGACCTAGATTAATTTGACTGTTCATTGCTGAGACCTCATGATAACCTTGCAACTTGAAAAAGTTGCAGAACATACACAATTTCAGTCTTCTTTCTTCAAAACATAGTGTCTATTGTGCTTGTCTCTTTGATCAGTTTCTGAAAATGCAAAACAAAATATCCAAACTGTCAAAAAAAGTCAAACGTGTTAAAGTCTAGGGTTGTCAACATCAACTATCTTGCAAATCAAAAGCATTGTGTGATAAACTACCACAATCGACTAGTTATTTTACCACAATCAGTGAAATTGTATCGCATTTGACCAGATATACTATATTCCTATTTTGACCTAAAACCTTGAAAGAATTCTTCATTTGGTATCCAAAACTAGTGTCTATCCCAAGAAAATGTGAAGAACATTGTGTGAATCTCTAAACATTAAAGATTACCCTTTCTTTGTAAAGCACGACTATTGTCAAAAATATTGCTAGTTCAAAAGTTTGGACTCGAAATACCTTGATCTCATCATATCAAACATCATCATCTTTATCAAATTGACTTTGTCCAAGGCAAAGGTCAGAAAATCTTATCTTTTATCATCACCACTTTGAGATCAAGTTATATCAAAATATGTCCTTAGAATCACCCTTGTCCAAAACATAACTTGGAATTTTCTCAGAAAGGATCTTCTTCTTTGTTTGCTTTATATCACTTATTTTAGTTACAAAACCTGGACCTCACTATGTCTCAAACACCTCATGGAGGACCTTACACAAGGTCTAAGGCTAGAAATCAACCTGATGAGTCATATATCAACCGTTTCCCCGCTTAGGAAATAGAGAAAGAGAATGATCCTTTCATGAACACTAGTTCTGCTCTATTTATTGAGCAGCCCTGTGGGGTAGTCTTTTTCCAAGATATCACAGAAAAAGAACTTGAAGATGTGGAACAAGATGCTTACTCCACCAAAGTAGTTGACATTGTTGTAGAGAGGAACCCTGAATGTTACTTGGCCATGCTGTAACATATAAAATAGATGTTACCAAAATGTAACATATAAAAATGTTACTATGTGTGTAAGATGAGAAAAGATGTCACATTTGAAATAAGTGGATGTTTGTGTGATGTGTAGGGAAGATAAGATGC